>CM042336.1:18176351-18658851 GCA_023566125.1 Zingel zingel | reverse complement strand
ACAACACCAAAGAATCAGATGACTGTTTGTCATTTATCAACCCGAAATACAAAACTTTGGCTCGTCACAGCCTCTCTAATGTGAGCATTTGCTGCTTTTTTCTGAATATTGGGTGTTGATTTTCAGAAGTTCATGTCACCATAAAGCATCGAATTAGAGCTGTAACTGTAATAGAATGATTAGTCTGATAATCGATGAGTCGATCGACTGAAAAAAAAAAAAAATCAGCAACTGTATTGATAATCGATTATATCGCAAAAATGGCATGCTGTTTCCAGCCTGGACATTTCCTGCTTTTCTCTCTTTTCATATAGGGCTGGGTATCGTATAGTCATTTTCAACTGGTACCGATAACTATACTGTGACTTTGATACCGTTTCCTGAACAATACTTTTTTTCGATACCAATTTTATAAAATCCATTTTAAGAAAAAGAAATTACAACATTAACCATCATGGCGCAAATCTTTTAATTTATTTTTCAGCTTCTTCTACGTGAGCCCCGTCTCTGTGCGTAACATTGAGTTTTTCCTGCGTGTCTCTGCAACGTCTAACTATAGACAACCAATCACCAGCATTATTAGATCTTGTTAGAAGCATTCTGCGTAGTTATTGGCTCACTAAAGCTGATGAGCTGATGAGCTATAGAGACAATTCGGTCAGTGCCTAAAAAGGATAGAATTTGGTACCCAGCCCTAGTTTTATATCATATTAAACTGAATATCTTTGGGTTTTAAAGCTATAGTGTGTAGTTTCTGTCGCCCCCATGAAGAATTCTAAGTAATAACAACACTGTTGGCGCGTCCACATGATACAAGCCTTCTGTGATTGTGCACGCGCCCCCACCCCTCCTCCACACAGTTGCTAGTAGCCAAGGAGGACACGGAGGATTAAAAAAACATGATGGACTCTTCAGAAGAGGTCATTAACTTCATTCAAGCTTCTGCGCGGGAAAGTCACAGGACGACACAATCTTCTGAACATAGTCATACTGAGAAATCCAGAGAGAGTTGTGTTGAGCTGATCGTCTTTATTAGCTTGGTAGCAACTCATTTGGCAATGGCTTGAATGTAACAGACATTCATTAATATCAAAAAGTTACGCACTAAAGCTTTAAACAAAACAAGACATTTTAAAGATAACACCTTGGACCTTGATACAATGTTATGACATTTTATAGACCACGTGATTAATTGATTCATCTAGAAAATAATCTGCAGATGAATAGATAATGAAATCCTTAGTTGCAGCCATACATTGAAACTCCTGAGTTGCTAATTTCTTCCTTTTTTCTTGTTGCAACTGAATTATTTCTCTGCTACAAACAGTGAATCAGTGGAAAAAGAGAAATGCAAAATCACTTTGGGGAGACATCATAGAAAGCAGGCAGAGTAAAGTGTAAATGATTTACTTTGGCGGGTGAGAGTTAGTAACTGTACAACTTTCAGAGTGCCCGGATGACATAATGTTTTACCATATTCATTTTTAAACTTAACTGGCAGGCACAGTGCAGTAGGCTCATCGATGGGAAATCTCAACCCGAGTTGCCAACCTACAGTATTAGGCAAACAACCAAGAGTAATATTTAGAATAGAGGGGTAGAGGAATATAAAAGTATGCAAGGAAGTCAAAAGATAAACAAGACAAGTTACTCACTCTTTTGACTTCTAATCTGCTCTGCCTGCTTCGGCACATCCTGTTTTACTTTCTTGGCCGACTCGCTCTGGACTCCTCCCTTTTGGTTCTGGTTCTGATTTGTGTGTCTGTGTGTGTCTGTGTCTTAGCTCTGCTGGAGTTCAACCAGGCTGTAATGGTGAGCAGAAAGGATCCAGAATCGAGGAAAAAGGCAGTCACACAGGTCAAAGAGAGGCTGACCTCTGATGGCTACTGGCCTCAGGTGAGATGCTGCACCTTGTATTTATACAACTAAAAAGACAGATAAATGATTTGCTTCCATCTTGAAGTTAATCTTCGTTTACAGAACTGGCAATTGCTACCAAACTATCCAATCACATTTTGCAACTATTAGTGTATAAGGGTGACGCCAGAAATGACAACAACAGTAAACCTTATCGTTATCTTCTCTGCTTGTAGTGGCTTCTTAGGTGTACATCAGCACATGGAAACAGCTGATCAAGATAACATCTGATACAGTTGATCAAGATTAGATAAAGTCTTCGGGATGGAAAATGTATCTGCTACATTGGTAAAAAGGGAAATAACTCACTTTTCTGCGTCTCAGGGAATACCTTTCTTATTGTATCCTTTTAAAGATACAACGTTTGGAAATTGCAGAATGTAACCTGAGGAACAGAATGTGTTAATTTAGAATTTAAGGCAGATTGGCCCAAAGATACACTGTCTTCTTGTTTCTTTGATTTCCTGGCTCTGACGGGCCAGAAATGTCAGCAAAATCCTGTAAATTCACCCGCTGGAATTGCACCGAGCTGCAGCTGCGTGTCTCTTATCTCATAAATCATGTCTCTTAATGGTTAGATGCTGATGTTTGCTGAGGGAACCACAACTAACGGCAGCGCTCTTATCAAATTTAAACCTGGTGAGTACGGACAGTGAGTCCCATCTGGTTTTTCTTGATGTCTGACTTGGCACATGCTACAGTCTGTTCAATGTCTGTACAAATGATGTAAGAATGAGAGGATAAAGGGCGCAGCAGCTGATTGTTTTGCTACTGGATGAATAATTACTCTGTCTTCTCTGTCAGGCGCCTTCCTCGCCGGAGTCCCGGTCCAACCTGTTCTGTTGCGTTACCCCAACAAGCTGGTGAGTTGATCAGCTAGCTTGTAAAAACACCTGGAAACTAAGAAACATGACCGATTTGATACTTGAAGCTTCCATCTGTCCTGTCAAAAGAGTTGAAAGGTTAGGTCACCTTATAACTTTACCTCAAAGGTGTTTTTATTAAATGTGACTGACGAAGGTCTACACTTAAATTTAAACTGGGGCCACGATTTCAAGGTCTCTTAACGGAACTCTAGCAAGGTCTCGTTAAAGTTGACTTGCGGTTTTAAACAAAACAAAAGACATTTGTTTTTACTGTAGAGAAACTCTTTATTCACTGATTTACAAAAAAAAAAAAAGCTATTACCTATGCCCCCCCTGCCCCTTATAATGCTGTTCAATTTCCAAAATCCAATTTCTTTGAAGAACCAGGTAAAATAATATAGCATTTGTGGGACTATAGGAGTCTGGAGGTGTACAACTGCTTAATAGTCTACTTAATGGGTATTAAATATCATCCTTAAGTCATCACTCGTTGGAAAATTGCATTCAAATATTTCCTGGTTCTGTAGTAGGTCAGTCTCCACCCTTGATTTAAAAAAAACAAACAAAAAAAACAACTACACATCCTGAGTGGGTTGAGAAGTTATTGAAAGAAGTTAAATGTCAAATATGAATTTTAAAGACATTAAAAGTTAACTTTGTCAGCACATTGTTTACTGCATGCAAAAGGATTAGAGTCCATACAAATATGAATTTTAAGCTCTTAAACTTAATTTAAAACCGAAACAATAACATATCTGAAAATAGGTCATTAGAACAACAAACAAACTGTCCACTTTTTTTAAAGTTGAGCAACCTGTATTGTATCATAACAAAGCACATACAGGGCATGCTTTGTTACCGCAGTTTGTTTTGACACACAGATCTTATTCATTTTCATTCACTTAGTCATGTCTTCCTCTTCACAGACCACACTATGGTACAATTGATCATGCTGTAGTTATGTTTTTAAACATGCTGTTATATTTGTCCAGGCCAGTATGTATGCCAGCTGGTGCCTGTCAGGGTTTGTGTGATAGGGGGAAAGTTTTTTTTTATCGTGTCGACTGATTAGTCTTTTTATGACTCTTCCTCAGAATACTGTCCGCTGGTCATACAAAGGAACAACCTGGTGAGTTCATCTGTGATCTCCAATCTGTCTGTCAGGTTAATGGTTTTTTTCACATAGCGCTGTAGTTGGCGGCCGTAGTCACCATGGCAACCTGCAGAAAATTTGTTTAAATGGTCAAAAACAAATGGACATCAGAGATGGCAGTTCCACACACTGACGGTATTCATTTTCTTTCTACCTGGAATATAACATTGGCTCTTTGTCCATTAGGCTTGAGGCACTGTGGCACACAACTTCTCAGTTCTACACCAACAGTACCGTTGAGGTAAGGCAGTTTACCAGATGATTCACCTCACACATCAACTCATCACAAATATAATAATAATAATAATAATAAAAATAAAGTTCAGTACACTCTTGGATCACTGTGAGACATAGTAACAGGTGCAACAAAGCAGCACACTACTGATCATTTTCATCACCGGTGGTGGGTGTGATCAGAGATGTGACAGACAAACAGGAGAGATCAGTACTTTTCAGCTTGGTGAAAAGTTAGTTGTTTTTTTATGTTTGACTGTGTTTTGCTCCTTTACCTGCTGCTGTGACTAACTTTATTGTGCTGTAGTTCCTGCCAGTTTACAAGCCTTCCCTGGAGGAGAAGAATAACCCCAACCTGTACGCAGACAATGTTCAGAAACTCATGGCCAAGTAAGTAACATAATATACTGCTGTTTTACTATAAGTAATAAATAAATATATAAAATATAAATATAAAAATATATATATTGTATGTTACTATGTCAGGTACAAACCGTAATAATATTAAGATGAGATGAGCCTTCATTGAGTCCTCAGAGGGGACATTTAGATGTTGCAGCAGCACAAGGGCAGAAATAAATACAGATGGAAGGAAATAATACATAATTATATTAAAAAAAAAAATGGAACTATATAAGAGGATTTGTTGACTCACATGAAGAAATATTTGGATGTGAGCTGTCACTTTGGCCAGCACATTTTTTATTTAGCAGTTTTCTGTTGGGGTAGTCTATATCCTTCGTGTTCCACTTCCGGGATTGCTCCGGTGCCGCAGGAAATTCCGCCGGATGCGTGTATTTTCCGTTTCCTTCTGCTTTCTTTGTGTTGGAATCTTAACTTCAGTGGATTTATGAGGACTATAATGGTTAACTGCTCCTCAGATCTCTGCAGGGTAAATTGAGACAGCTAGCTAGACTATCTGTCCAATCAGAGTTTTCTCTCGCACGACTATTTTGCAGCGGCTCCGTGCGGAGTTTAGCGCCGCCCATGACGTTTCTGATTGGTTTAAAGAAATGTCATTAAACCAGAGCATGTTTTCCTCCCATCCCCGAATACTATGTGGAGAAGCCAGACCCTCCTTCAGTGCGCTGTGGAGGAGGGTCTGGCAAAGCGAGACTATCTGTCGGGTAACTACATTTGTCCTATACAAATTAAACCTTTCACTTTGTATTAATTTCCTCCAAAACAAACCTAAACTATGGGATTAAAAGCTCTCAAATTTGGTCACTGAGAGTAGTCTACTGTGTAGACTATATATTGTGCGTGCCGTCTAATGTCTCTTTTTTCGCTGTGCTTCAGGGCCCTCGGAGTGCCAGCTACAGATTATGTGATGGAGGGCCGAGTTCCTGTCAACCAGCTTGGTGGTCTCTCTTTCCCACTGGAGTCACCTGCCCGGGAAACGCTCTCGCTGTTGCACAGAAACGGGTATGAGAAAATGTGTGTTCATGTCGGCTGCTGGTCTCAGTCTTGTGAAAACGGTATATGACTTTGTTTCATCCTCTTCTCTTTTCTTACCATCTTGGTCTCTCTCTCTCTCTCTCTCTCTCTCTCTCTCTCTCTCTCTCAGTCTGGGAGCACATGAAATGGAAGCGGCATTGGACAGAATTCTGGACAGGTGCCAGTCAGGAGCTGAGGGCTTAAAGGCCAGCGCAGAGGAGCTCGCCTCTATCCTCGGGCTGACAGACAGGCCGACAGCCGTCACCATCTGTGGCCTCTACTCCAAGGTAGAAGCTAACTAGACTTAAGTTAACTTCTTGTGCATTTTTCACTGGTGTTTACATCTGTGTTTTTGTAGATAACTAACAGTGCCATGTTCAGCCCCGACAAAACATAGCAACACATTTTTTTTAAACTGAAACTTGTGCGTTGAACACCCTGTTGGGTGCTTAGGCGCTCTGCCTTTATATTACCACGAGTTTACATTCACGACTCTGCTGATTGGTATAACTTGTGACACAGCCAATAGACGAAAGACACACCCACCAAACTAGAAAACACTTAAAGGGGCGCTATGCAGTTTTGGCAATTTCTTTGCTGTTTTCTCGCTTTTTGCGAGAAAGCTTCTCTATAGAGCTCCCCCTACAGCTTCTGATTAGATATTTGGCAACACTGTTGTAAAAACTCGTTGGCGACTCTCCCCCTCATGTGCATTTGTTTTCATATAAGCCGGCAAACGCATGGAGCCATGTCCGCTGAGGTAGACAGCTAGTAAGCTAGCTAGTAAGCCCGTAACAGACAGCGATCATAATAAAAACCTTTACAGACAATAGCAAACATCCAATAACAAGAAATACAAAGATTAAACTGAGTTTATCCCAAAGATACTTCCAAGTGCAACCACAAGAACGCCAGTTCAGTATCTGCATTCAGCTTTGTCTCAGTTCTCCCCATTCTGAAAACGCAGGTCCTTTCCTAGCTTTCTGCTTCTTTTTTGCAGGCTCAGCCATGACGATAGTGTGAAAAATTCCATCGCTACCTTGTTCTTATAGATAGCCGGTTCCTGAATGGGCGTATGTGTTCAGTGCCGTGAAGCAATTTGTTACATTGCGAGACCTGATATCACGCGATACAACAAAAGTTGCAAGGGTGGTTTTTTTCTGCTCACAGGCGCTAGGGGGAAGCGAGACGACCACCATTCAACCCGAAAAAAAGTCATTTAACCATTCCAATGACTCCAAAGCTGTTCAGTTAAGGTAAATTAAGCTAAAAAAACACTGCATAGTTCCCCTTTAACTCAAAGCCGTTTCACACCGTTCCATGGAAACATGTCCTTCAACACTGTTTCGATATTGAACGTGCCCCTGGTGCAGCGAAGTACTAAATGTCCTCTGGAATTTTATGAGAGCGCATGTTGGATGTTACCAGTTAATATATGAGATGAATATTTGTTTTTCACCAGAGGCTTTAACACATAAAACGTGACTCCAAACCCTCTTCACCGCTCACTACTCCAGTTCAGGAACTGCAGAAGACTGTAGAGTAGGCTGCGTTTAAAGAAGCTCCGATAAATCTCTACAAATCACCTGTTTTGTGATTATTAATTTTTTCAGAGTGAACAAAGCATCACAGTGACTCCTCAGATATTCTACGATTTGTTTTGAAGTTTAAAAGGCCTGAAAAGTGTAATGCCTTCTATAATAATATAGAGTAGTACAGACCTTCAGAAGATATACTGTACGTACGTATGTCATATTTAAAAACACAAACAATAGCTCCCATGTTGTGAGAGACATCAAAAACACCCAAAAATAAAGTAATATTAAGTGTGTGTGTGTGTGTGTGTGTGTGTGTGTGTGTGTGTGTGTGTGTGTGTGTGTGTGTGTGTGTGTGTGTGTGTGTGTGTGTGTGTGTGTGTGTGTGTGTGTGTGTGTGTGTGTGTGTGTTTCAGGATGAGATTGTGGACCTGAGGCAGATCTATTTGACTGTTGCCGCTCTGTCAGGATCTGTCAGCTTCAAGTCACTACTTCACACTGGTTTTACTGTAAGTCCTATTGTTGTTGTCTTTTTTTTTTTTTACAGCATTTGTTTTTGACTTGAGATTAAGAATACCCTCACAATTAAAATCTTTCAAAGTGCAGATGACGGGATGTGTCAAAGTTTTTTTCTAAATGCACTATTGTTGTTTCCCAGCTGTTTGACAGACAGGGCGGAGGCAGTCTGAGTGCAGAGGAGATGGCAGACCTCATGGGGGCGCTGCTGGGTTTTCCTCAGCGGCACACTGCTGAGCTTTACACACAGGCCTCCATTCAAGGCCGGCTTACTGAAGGTGAGTATCTCTAAGTATTGAGTTTGGTAGATAATAATAGAATTACAGGCAGCTCAAATGCCTCCACCAGTGAGCGCTGCACCAGCCTCCATTAGACTTTTGTTTGATTTTAGGTTACTGAATCAACATCTCATTACATTTAGTTAATCTTTTAATGAAACATGCTCTATAAACATAATTGCCGTGCCTTTTTAAGATCTAGGTTTATTTAGGTTTACTTATAATAGTCAGAACAATGAATATTTTTATAGGCCACTCAGAAACTGTGTCAAAAGATTTTTCAAAACGACCTAAAATAGGCAGTGTCACGTTGCACCTTTTACAGATAAGCTAACTGCTCAGACAAATAGGAAATGTCTACAAGTATAATATGTCAATTACTATTCTTCTGTCAGATTATTTCAGTTACTTGATGAAACAAAAGGGCAACTGACACATTTGTGTTTTCATCAGGTGATAATTTAGTGTAAATAAAAATTAAAAAAAATCGTTGAAATCCTTAATACAGCCGCCTTGTTTTCCCATAGAAAACCTGATGCAAGTGCTGACGACCCACCCGACCTATCGGAGAGTGGTGAACGAGTACATGCAGCCGTTGGAGGCGGGCTCCCAGCTGGCCAATAGGAAGGCTGTAAACAACAACGGAAACATGCGCAATGGCAACGGATCACTCTACAAAACCAAAAAGTTTGAATAAGGATTTTTTGTATTTTTTTATGGGATGTTAAGTTTGTTGGCATCCTTGAATGCAGCAACAGGACATATAAACCAGAATAATCATCGACAAAGTATTGTATTTTTCTAAGTTTGATGCCAGTGTGTTTGGATGTGTGTGTCCTTGTATAGTTAAGGACTTGAAGTTGTGTTCATGTTTACCAGTGTAGATTTTTAATAACCCAAAATAAATCTTTTTCCAGATGCTGTTAAAAGGCTACTTACTTTTACTTTTGTCATTTGAAGCCATAAAATGTCTTATTTATATGATGTATATTGAATGTTTTTTTGTTTTTTTTAAACGGGACAATGATATGTGCAAAAAGAAACTGTCAATCCAAAAGTTTATTTTATGTAAATGAATTCTTACATTTTTTTGTGTGAATATTGTTTTATATTTAACAATAAATTAAACTGTGAATTCTTTTAAGGAAGTTCTGCTGTGTCCTCCTTATCCAGCTGTCGTTTGCGTGTTTGTTTTGCACAAGGCAAAGTCTTTATACTTTGTGGAGATTTTGGAAGGCTCACGTCTTGTTTTGGTTTCTCTTGCACTTAAGTGTAATCTGTCCATCCTTAGCCTTCATACTACTTATTGTTGAGGGTAAGCCAGATGTTTCCGTCCCATCTTTGTCTCTGGGCCCTTCTTTACCTTTTTTCTTCGCTGTCAACTTCTGCTTTTGGTCTTTGTCTGTGTTTGCCTCCACTCTTCTCTGCCACCTTCCTCTTTTCATCGGACTTAAACAGATCATTTCTGTTTCAATCTCCGCCTCGTCCATCTCATTTACCTTCGTCTCCCTCTCTCTTTCAGCAGCACCACGTTCATGCTGGTATCTTTTCGTCGGACTTGACTCGACGAGTGGGCGTTCTGCCTCTTCTACATTTACACTTTCGTCTTTCACACCTGTTGTTGGTTTTGGGTTAGACGGTTGATGTGTAGCCTTGGCTGCCTTGGTCTCTTGAATTCCTAGCCTATTATGTACTGGCCTTTTTGACACAGTTTGTGACCTTAAGCTGTAAATTGAGTCTTTTGTTGAATGAGGATCTGTCTGAACTTTTGGGCTCTGCAGAGAAGATTCGGGTATAGAAAGCTTGTCCTCCTTGTTGGTCTTGCAACCTGTTGAATTTGTGTTATTAGCATTGTTAGCCTGCTCCCTACTCTCCCCTTTATCTCTCCTTTTTCTGCTTCTTTTAGTTGGACTTGGAACTGGCAGAATCTCTTGTACAGTTGCATCCTCCACGTTCACTTCCAGTTTGTCGTCCTCATGCATTTCTCTCTTAGGGGAGGACTTCATCTCGCTTCTCTCCATTGCTGAGTGTTTGATTTCCCCTCTCAGCTGCACTTTTTCCTCAGTCGCCACGCTCCAGGTTCTTCTCTTTACAGAACTGGACATTTGTATCCCCTCCTCTTTCCTTTTCTCACCCAACTCTTTCTCTTCTTGTGGTATTTTGGTTAAAGGGGGGTTTTCTGCTCCAGTTTCTGTGCTCACGTTGGGGTTATTGGCCTTGCTCTTTTCTCCTCCCTCCACCTCGAGTTTCTGCATCTCCCCTGTGAGTCTTTGACGTTCCTTCTCTCCAATTTCTTTTTTTAGCTCGGCTGTATCTGCTGTTTTTGTTGCTTGGCTCCACTCTTCAAAATGACTCTCCTCTTTTTTAAATAATTGCCTTCCTCCCGAGGACAGTCTCTTCTGTTTTTTATAAACCAGCCCGTTCCTCTCTGGGGTGGATTTAGCTGTTTTCTTAACACTCTTTTCACGTGGTTTCTTCTCTGCTTTCTCTATTGCTAATTCACCACTCAGTCTTGCTTTTTCTATTTTACCCGACAGCCTCTGACTTCGTCTAATGTTTGTTGTTTCCTTGGGTTTGGTCTTATTCTCTTCCTTCCTTTCCAATGTCTTAGTCATCCCTTCTTCTCTTGAAGCTGTTTGCTTTTGTGTCGCTGCTGTCTTCCTTAGTTCAGAGGATGCTAGGTCTTCAGAAAGTTGCGATTCTTTGGGTGGCTCTACTGTCTGTTTTTCAGGCGCAGAGTCTGATATGTCAACTGGGGGATAACAAGAGTTTGCGTAGGAATCTGCCAAGAAAGGCGAATTAGCTGGCACAGCAGTTGCCGCAAGACCACAGGACTTTGGGTAAATGTTTTTGGGGCTACATTTTTCCTCAGGTATTGTTATCTGAGGCAGTGGGCAAGGAAGTGTTTTCAAAGCCAGGACCGTCAGAGCCGGAGGGCCAGCTGGATGCGGTGGGCCGACCGTCAACAAATCAGCTCTGAAACTAGGACCATGATCCGTGGTGACAGTCGTACAAGGGTCCTCATTGGACATTGAAACACCGGAGGTTGAGGGGGACTCAGAGGCAGGAGGATCCACAGCTAGAGGTCCTTCCTGAAGCGTTTGGGATGCCTGAGCTGACTGTGTGTCTCCAAGGTTTGAGAGGGACGTTGAGGCTTCTTCTGACTCATCCCTTGTGGCCGCAGGTACTTCTACCAATGCATCATTGTCTCTTGCCTCCAAATCATAAGTAAGACTGGGGCCTGGGGAGAGATTGGCAAGCATCTGCTGTGGTGAAGTAAGGGAGCCATTGAGGTTAAGAGGAGACGTGGCATTAACAGGGTTATTGTATTTTAGTGTGGCATCAGTTGGCACTGGTTCTTCTAGAAGGAGTGAAGGCAGCAGGGGAGAACAGCTCGACCAACCTTCCTTTGGCACTTTATTGCTCAGAGGTGGATTATGTCCATCGCGGTTTGGATTTTTGTCAGACTGTGAGCGTGGAGGATCCAAAATGGGGGATTGAGCGTTTGAGAGTGGTGCAGTTTTCTCGACACGTGAAGTCCCCGGAGACGTTTCTTCGGTTACAGGAGTGACGCTGCTGGAGTCAGCTGGAGATTGAGATGATATCTTTTGTTGGAACACTTCCAAAATCTATTGATCCGGAGAAAAACAAAAATATGTAAATGAAAGATGACTTTATTGCTTTTTTACAAAAGGTAATTGGAGCTTTTACTGCAGCTAATAAACTTGCCAGCTGAGTTAACTTGTCATCAGACAGTTATGCTGCAGTCAAGACACAAGTTTTTTTTGCAAGTAAAAACTAAAAAGTAACTGCACTGTATGGGCTGTCAGGAAATGTAATCATTTTTTTCTGGAAATGTTACAACTTTAATAATGAATGTAATGATTTTATGCTCTAAATCTGACATTATTTTCTTTCCTAACAGCTCCCCTAGCACTCGGTCATAACTCTGCGACAAATCGCAGCCATAAAACTATTATCTATTATTATCTTACCTCTCGTAACACTAGGTCAATGGGATCTGGATCTGAAGAAAGGGGGGGATTCAGGTACTCTGTATTCAGCGTCGACCTCACCTGGAAGAAAGGGATGAAAGTAAGAAATTAAAGGGGCACTACAGCAATTTGGTATTGCACTTGCATTAACTTGGGGGGGGGGGGGGCTTGTGATGGAAAGATTTTAAAAAGAATCGTGAAAATTGAAGCACCAGAGACCTAGATACACTAAGATTGTGTTACTTATTAAAGCCACACCCCAAAACCTTGTATCCTACAATTCCCATAATGCAATTTATGTAAGGATTAGAAAAGATTAGTTAGTCTTTAAAATGAGTATGTTAGTGAGATAGTACAACAAAGATCTGATTATTTACTTAGCCCCTCATACTTTCACCCCCCCCCCACCCCCCATACTGTGCATAATTAAAAGGGCAATAATGACAAAAGTCATTTGTCATTTACAGAATCAATATTAGCGTCGGCAGGAGGTTGATGCTCTCGAATTTTTACAATTCTTTTTCTTTTTTTTTTTTTTTTTTACAAACATCAGCTCTCACACCTGCATTTCAAAATAACACTGATGCTGAAATTGACTCGCTCTAATGCTGGATCAACCTTCTTCACAAGGCTGCAAAACACAACATTAACAGTACTTATTATCATGTTTTATCACCTCTTGCTCTTGTTTTTTCAGTGGAACGTCAATGAGCTCTGGGTCTGACGAAAGCAGGAAATCCAGGTACTCTGCATTCAGTGTCAAACCAGTCTGAGAAAAGAGATGGGAACAGATTGAGACACAGAGACTATAAAAACTTCTCTTAGTTTGCCCACATTGATCAGTAATTATCATCCAACAGCATAAGTTCTCGCGAGAGCACAATTTGAATTTGCTCAGCGAGTCACTCTGGCATTCAGTAATGATGCTCATTAACTATGCCCTTGTAGCCGTGCTGCACCAATCACATCGGTGTATCTGATATAGGCGGGCCAGAGGCGAGCTAAACAGATGACGACAGTTTAATCTACCAGTTAGCTCCACTGGTAGCTAAGCGTATGGGGCTCTGGATACGTTACCCCGTGTATTGTTGTGATTGGTCGTAGTGTTATCCAATTGCGTGCAGTGAGATTTTCAAATGCACAAGTTGGACCATTTTCATTACTCAATGCCAGACCCTTCATCTTTCGGATTTGGTTCTGGATTTCCAGGCTGTGAAATATACAGGCTAGTTGAACAAAAAGCCAAATATTTGAACAAGATGATCATATTGTCGTGATAAAAATGTAATTTTGCTTCTTTTGCCTTAAAACCACTCTGTTGCACTTTGATTCAATGAAAATAAGTTCATGATATTCTCAAAAACGCAAAAAAAATAATGACGGGATAATGGTTTACATATTGTATGAATGCCATCGATAGTGTACCTCTCTGACAAAGTTCTCATCACTGCACAGTTCATCCAGATACTCCAGAAATGATCCGTTTTCTATCTTCAGTTTCTTCTCATTTTCATTGTTTTGGGCCTCCCCTGACCAATCCTCTTGGATCTGTGCGGAGTCAGAAACGGCAGAAGGATTAGGCGTTGATGGTGCATTAGTTTTACAACACAAACATAACGTTGCACATTGTAGAGTTTTGTTCCGTGATCAAATATTTGACGTTTGAACAAAGTGACAAAACATTTAAATTCTAGACAGCTTTTTGTACCTATGAAAACATTTGGCAGATTAAAGATGAAATAAATTTTTATAGCTACCCAAAGACATAATTATAATTTGATTTTATAATATATAGTAGGAGACCTTGAGGGAGTCCACGACCGCCATGTATTTCTCCAAGTCGACCAGTGATTCTTCCTCCGAAGATGGTAGAGATCCAGGAGGAACCTTGGACTTTGTTCTGTTATCGTCTGTGTTGTTTGCTTGTAGTTTGTAATTGTTGGGTGGATTCATTTTCTGCTCTTCTTCTGGGAGGAAAAACAGAAAGAGGGGAGAGAATAGGGGACTAAATTGTCAGTTCAACCATTTTAATTTCTTTTAAGTGACACATGAGGGTACACATATAAGAACATTAGAAATTGTTAATACTAATGCATCAATGTTCCATCAATGTTCCATCAATGTTGACCAGTTTACTATTGTTGCTGTTTTAAGTAGGCTACTTTTCTAAAGGCTACAGTACGGTAGTTCCAGCAGCTCTGTGAGGCTGTATTTTTTTTTAGCTAAATGCTCAAATCATCAACATCATCAGCATGCTACCATGCTCACAATTAGCCTACAAAGCTACAATGCTGATGTTTAGCCGGTATAATGTTAATAATGCTAACTAGCACAAGACCAAAACTGCATCTGAGGCTGATGGGAAGGTCATTACTTTAGCAGGTATTTGGTCATAAATCAAAGTATTGGACAAACTGAAATGTTGACCTGTTGTTTGAGCAACTTTCCATAAAACCACAAAGGCCAACCTCACAGTGGTGCTGGAAGAAAAGCCAAGTGATCACCAAAGACAAAAGGATTCATCCTCTGGTCACCATGAATATTTGTAAAAATCCCATGGTAATAAATGGTAAATTGATAGTTAATTCAACTTACGTTAATAGTTATTTTACTGTTAGCAAACACTGACATGATAATTAATAGTGTTTACAAATTATTAGTCATGCTATCATTTATTTTGACAGTTTATTGTTGCTCTCATAATATTTTATATATTTTATCAAGTATTTTTTAATGATTAATAAATTGTTTATAAGACGAGCCATATGAATTATGAAGTTGCATCTGATAAATATAATACCTTGTTAATAGTTAATTGAGACTTTGCCAAGCATCTATAAACATTCTTAGATAGTTATTATTGGTGCACAAAAAATAAAATAATCATCTCTTTTATAGAATTCTAAAAAAAGATTTTTAATGGGGCCAAATGAATGTTACCTGATGCTTTATAAACCACTTATTAATCATTCACTTATTAGTTTAAGAAATAGTTGCAACTTTATAATAGCCATCCAAAAAATATTTATAGATGGTTTACAAAACAAGTATTAACCACTAACCAAGTATAAACTTATTGTTTTATATTACAATAAACTAATGATATAATAACACAAATGATAGCATTACTAATAACTAGGGGTGGGAATCATGATACGATATCGTCACAATACTTATGTCACGATACAATATTATTGCGATTATATTATATATTATTTACAATTTCAAATGATGTCCCCAAAAGGAAACTTTGTCAACATCTGTTGTTTTATTTAAAAAGATACATTTCTCTGTTTGTTCGTCTCACTTCAGTTGTAGTGCTGCAAAATGGGATTGTCAAGCAGACAAACTGACCAACACATATATAATACTAGATCCATACTTGGTGTCTGTGTATTGATACAGTATTGCCACGGAAAATATTGTGATGCTATGCTGTATCAATCCCCCCCCCACCCCTACTACTAACTAGTAAACATTATAAATCATAATTTCATTGTTAACAGTAAAATAACTTAACTAAAGTTTAATTAACTATCAATTTATCATTTATTAGTGATGGCTATTATAAAGTGTTACCCTTTCATGTCACCTCCTTGCCCTTTTAAACCCTTGACCTCTGACCTTCTGACTTGTTCTGCTCTTCAGTCTGCTCTTTCCCCGACATCGGCCACCTGCTGACCTGCTGAGCCGTTCTCCTCGAGAGCCTGGGGTGAAATTGGTTAAGTCAGATACAGTAACCAGCGTTTCTACGTCTAAGATCATATTATCAGCTGAACGTCCCTTACCGGTCTGGACTGCAGGGCTGATGGATGGGCACCGCCTGTGGACACGAGCACCAGCTGGGACGAACCTCAGGCAGGAGGAGCCAAGAATGAGGAGGCGAACACGCGCTGCAGCAGCACTCTGGCGGGCTGCTGATAGGAACCAAAAAATAAGAACTACAACCAGGGGTGACTATGACCTCCGGTAAAAGTGGTGTGAATCCAGGTTGGAACCTGGCATCAGGGGGTAAAGTCTGGGGACAAACACCAGGCAGGACGTTGGAGGAAGAGGGGCAGTCCTGAGCTTGGGGTTGGATGGGGCCAGCAAAGCTTGGGATCAGATGCTGCACACATTGCTGGTTGGAGTCCCTTTGTGTCCAATACTGTGTGTCTGCTCTGTGATCGGGGTTGGCTCTCCTCTGGAGCATGTCTGCAACTGTGGGAGTTCTCAGTGACACCGATTCGCCCGTCACAAGATAAGGTTCTGGTGGACAACACTGTCCAACTCGGCTTGTCCGAAAGGAGGGTTGTGACAATCTGTGGATGTCTGGCTCCTCTTGTGGAGCAGGAACCAGTTGGTGGTAATGTGAGGAAAAATAAGACAAGTTAAGGGATCCTGACTGAGTAGAAGCAGGCTCTTCTCTGTCACTTAGGAAGATCTCTGGCAGAGAAAACATTGGATCCATCTTTTATATCTGCATGTCTGTTGCTTGTAACTGTCAGAGGAAAGTGAGAATATAAATGGCGGTCAATAGCAATTTGACCAATTCTAACAGCAAAGATACCATGACATGAACCCACTGTGAAAACTATGTTCATTTAAATGTCTTCAAAGGTCTGGCAGTATTTCTGAGTATTTCATAATACTTAACAATCTGCAATCTCCAATCCAGCTACTTGGTGTAAAGTTAAATATCTTCCAATATGCTCCAGGGCAAAAAAAAAACAAAGGTTTTTTTTTAACTGTCTGAGAACATCTACTGGGGAACATTATCATCATATAAACATCAACCTGAAGGGCCGTCCAAACCACAACTGCAGGAAATGATTTTTATTTATAATGATGATTTTATATTTATTGATTCTGTCACCTAAATGAGTATAGAATAGTGTTGAATATACCGAAACTACAGAAGACATTAAAACTGAAACACAAGTAACATATAATACTGCATAAACCTTCAGCCAACTGCACCTTGAGCTGTGTTTTCAATGTTACTTTTTTATTCAATCCTGGACTAATCAACACTTTTACTTTTTAATTTATACAGTAAGTGCTACATTTCTTGATTTACAACAACACAGTAGACTCATGCAGGTGTCTGTCCCAAACAGGTCACGCTGCTGCACTCTCATGTGTGAAACTATACACTTCTAATTGAATAAACCTTTGGACATTCATGCAATATTTGAACTTTTAGTGGCAAATAATACACATAGGTCAATCAAATAGCATTGTGCCTACCTTTCATGTGAGCGATGATAAGTCTTCAACCAATTCATCAGTTTGCATCTGCAGTATGTTTTAAAAATAAACTTGATTTAGGTTAGTTTGTTTTCTTCTGACTGAAAGTTCTGTGCATAGAAACATTCCAAACTGCATAAAGTTTTATAAATACATATTTTATGTATTTTTTTTATACAGTATAGCTAGTACATTTATAAGATGGTGCACTAATTGAAATGGCTTATTTGCAACTGCACAATTAAACAACCAACATTTCATTCTCGTGTGTTCAGCTAACTTTATTTTTGTATTGATCATAAACACACAGGCCAGAAAAATTAAATATCGTTAGAATATGTTTTTACATTTTTTCATGAAGTAGCACAAAATGCTCTCTTTGTTGGAATACAGACTGTAAAAACAGTTGTATACAGTGTATGGAATAACCCTAACCTTGGAATGATGAAAGTTACTGCGTAAGAAACACAATTTCCCAGAATGCCGAGCGCCCTGAATTTTAAACCGGATATCCGCCCTGCGACAGAGTAAAACTTGGCTGCACGTGGATTTCTGGGAGCGTGTTACCAGCTACTTTTGAGATTTTTGTCGATATAAAACAACCTCTTTTATATATTTTGAAACTTTGAGAATAACTTGTCGTCGAGATGTTTCTGCAGTTTTACCTAAATGATAACGGGGACAGAGTTTACACTCTGAAGGTAACGTTAACGTCTTGTTTACATCCTTCATACCTAACTTTATTGTGTTTTAAATATGTTTTACTTCTTTATTAACGTAGTTTAACCTTAGCTTATATACTATGGCTTATTTGAAGAACTAAAACGTAGTCTCCATGCTCCAAGTCAACGTTGATTCGCCTTATTGTGACATTAGCTAAGTTAGCTAGGGCCTAAAACATAATTGTTTAGCTATAACGTAAACGTTATAGCTTGTAATTTTCATATTAAACTTCAGGTGTGAAAACAAAGCTTGTTCAAATCAAACACATACGTAAAAGAAGAAAAGGTTATCGATTTAAAGTTCATCCCAAGTGACTCCTTTTAATTAATCTATTTCAGGTGGTAAAAAGCTATAACGTTAGATGAAATACCCCAGACAGTCGGATAACTATGGGCTGCAAGCTATTTCAATAATGTAGCTAACCTTAATCAATCCAGTTTCAAAAGTGTGTTTTGTAGGGCTGGGCGATATGGAGAAAATAAAATATCATGATATTGTTGACAAAGTACCTCGATATCGATACCGCAACGATATTATAGCGTTGACTATTTGTGCTTTCACAAAATATTTACCCAATGAGATTTTTGAAAAATAATTATCAGTAATGTAGATATAATGGCTAAGTGGTTAAAGGCAAATAATAGAACAGTTACAACAGTCTGGTAAGTTCAGAAAATGAAATCACTTTACTGTAATGCAGCCTTTAAAACCAGGAAAAGACACCACTTATGCCATATTACGATATCCTAGTTTCATATCACGATATCGATATAATATCGATATATTTCCCAGCTCTAGTGTTTTGTATATGCAAAATATTGGAATAGCCATCCCAAGTTACCAGAATCCAAGTTTGTCTTCACAAAAAAACATTCAACACATTGAATATGTCAAACTACTAGGTCCTGGCAGTACATTTCTAATGTATTCTCTATTTGTAATCATGTCTTGGGGTTTTGATTTGATTCTGCTTTAGTCTTGCATTGCCAGACCTATCTGGCAATGCAACCGAGACCTATCTCCGCTGCGCTGCGGAGGAATTTTGCCTCAAACATCATACCAGGATGTCTTGCAGGGTCTTAGGGCTCAAGCCACTTCGACGAATAAATACTCTTTGCTAACATCACATCATTTAATTTCATAAACATGAAATTAAACTGAGGTTGCCACTGCGATATGTCAACCAGTGTGTCCCTGAGCGAGACACTTAACCCGTAGTCGCTCCAGAGGCGTGTTACCTCTGACATGTATAGCAATTGTAAGTCGCTTTGGATAAAAGCGTCAGCTAAATGACATGTAATGTAACACAACGCACATTATAATATACACGGAAAACTGCGTGGGACATGGATAAATTTATTTTTTACTATAAATAGTATGTAGCACTGAGGTGTTGGTACAAAAAATAAAGCTTGAAATTGGATAAAACGTTTCATAGCAGTCGTGACCAGCTCAACACAGCTATTATTTTCCTACATTTCACACTTAACTGGAAGCTATGCCAGATTTAGTAGTCATCGCATCACAATTTTTGTTGATTGACATAAATTAGTTTGCAACAAAATATTTTAATATAATTGATACATCTTTTATAAATTATCAATCAATAATGCAAACCATTCTGTTTCCAGCTGTTTTTTTTTTTTTTTTTTCTTCTTTGTTACATATTTTAAATGAATTATATCTTTGGGTTTTGGAACAAAACAATTTTATTGAAATCGCAATATGGATTAGTGCAATATCAAAATCGCAGAGGGGCGCAATATTTGTTAAAGGCAAAATATGTGTCGAACCATTCTAAATGAAGTATTGTGGTGCTGCAGAGACGTCCTGGCCTACAAATCGTATCCTACAGACTGAAGAAAACATCTTTGTTTGGTACAGATCCTCACTATCTATCTATAAAAATGATCATTCCCTCCAATATCGTGAATCATATCGCAATATCGGTCGCAATCAGATATTTTCCTAATATCGTGCAGCCCTACTTAAAGGATCCAATTTGGAATTTGTGACATGCATATGTCGATTTATTTTATGAAATTTGATAGACCAAACTATAAGATAGTAGAGGGAATTGCTAATATATTACATGCTAATGAAAATAATTGTTAGTTGCAGCCCAGCAACATACAAATGGCCTACATAAAATGAAACCCTTTCATTGTTGTTTTTAAATTTAGGAATTGTAATAAACTCTTTTGTTTCTTAAATGAACACCTCAAAGCGGTTATCCAGTTAGATGTCTTGATCTATCATTTTATTTTAATCACATCTCCCCGCACTGAAATCAAGTGTTTTGCTATCTATTTCCTTCTTCGTCACCAACAGAAGATTTGTCCTGACGGGCAGCCCACCAGCTCAGCCCACCCGGCTCGCTTCTCCCCAGACGACAAGTTCTCCCGACACCGGGTGACAGTGAAGAAACGCTTCGGCCTTCTGCTCACCCAGCGACCCAGACCTGTTCTGTGAGAGAGAGAGAGAGATTGAGGGATGGAGATCAGACCAAGGAATTGAGTGATGAAGGCTCAGATGAGACTCTGAAGCAAACAGTCAAAAACACATTGAGGATCCCAATTTATGAACGTGCAGCCAGGATTTGTCAAATTTCACCCAAATTCAGGGGGCTACTCATGCGTTGGATATCAAGTCATTGATGTTATGGATTTTTTATTTTTTTTATTTTTTTTAAACTGTAGTTTGTTGACATTCTGTTGACCTATTATATAGTTTTCATTCCGAATAAATGTTTTGGTTGATGGTTCCTAGTCAGTTCTCTCTGTGTATAAAATCCAGGCGGGTGACGTATTAAAGAATGAAACCTAAACAAATGAGTGAAGAAACCACCACCAGCATCAACACACCAAATGAGAGAATAGCTTTTAGAATAATAGTATATTTGTCTCCTTATGACACCTTATTTTAAGTGACAAGACACCTCCAAAAACTGAAGGAATAAAAAAGAATGAAATGTCAGGCCTAGTCCAACTTTGTAGAAGGATACGTTTGTCTGTGATAACCCGTTGACGGCAAAAAATTTTATTTATTTATTTTTTTTTTTTTTTGTGAGAAGTGGAAAACGTTATAAGATTTTATGAAAAACAAATGTATAAATATAGTTTTCCTCAGATGACATCATTCTCCATGATTTAAACAACCAGCACACCTCACATCCAAAAGGTAAACTGCAGCCAAAACTTTAACGGAATGTTTTTCTACTCTTCAACAAAGTCTTATAGTCTTGTAGACCAGCGATGCTAAAGAGCCTGCACGAGGAAACGCTGAAAGAAATACACAATACTGCATATACCATTTGTGTACACATGCTTGGCGATGTTCTTTGGCTGTGGAATAGCTACTCAAATCCTTTACTTGAATATAACTACCAATACAACAATGTAAAGATACTCCATTAAAAGTACAAATCCTGCATTTAAACCTTACTTAGGTAAAACTACACAAGTGTTATCTGCGAAATAAACTAAGTACCAAAAGTAATCCTTAAGCCAAATAATGGCGGTGACTCAAATAAAGGTGCATCTTTTCTTACAACAGATTTAAATAATTTCCCCCTGGGATTATTAAAGTATTTCTGATTCTGATTGAACAGAGCTGGCTGGTCTTTATAGACTACGTTTCCCAGCTAGCGTTGATCGCTTGTTCGTCACCACGCATGCGCTAACCGTTGGAACGACGGCAAGGGAAATAGCACCAGCCAGGCGCGTTCGCTTATTTTTTTGTTGGGTCTGCTGGACAAAAAAAGTGCCGAGAAAACCTGGGAGAGGAGCCAAATCTTCCCAGATGTAACTGAAAACAGCCATATGGTGGAAGCGTTCTGTAAAGGAAACTTGAGCCAGGTATGCGCTATATGTGACTAACGTGTAAGGTTTGAGATTTCCAGTGAGCTGTCAGTGAGATAGCCGGAGGTCCGTGGAGTTTATCAGCGGCATGGCTAGCCTCTGGCTAATGTTAGCTTCGGCTAGCTGTACCGACTGCGAGTATTATTTACTAGGATGGCAAAGGCATGTCCCGCCCTACACTGCCTCTGATTGGCTTACCCTGACCAACCTTAACCAATACCCCTCTTTCTATCTAAACCTAACCAGAGCATGCAATGAGTACTGGCCAATCGAAGGGAGAGTAGGGTGGGTCATGCCTTTGCCATCCTAGGAAAGGTTTTAAGGCGTACAGACTGAAGCAAAGCGTCAGCGACCACCTCACCCGCTACTGCTAAAACCCGCGGGTACCCAAGCTACCCAAGTGATGGATCAGTGCCTGACGTGCTGCTCCTTCTTTATATGATGCTTAATTCAAACGAAAATCACAACTTTGTCAAAAACAGGCTAATTATTAAACTGCGCGCCATTCTGATTTTAGCCGGTTTCAAATGCGTTTGTTAACTCAACCGAAACCGCAGCTTCAGACAGATGCCGCATTCCATTTCTCGTGAAAATTATCTCTAAGGTTAAGTCGAAACATCTGCTAATTATTTTATTATAAAGATTATCTCGCAAGATCTGTGTGTGTATTAATATCGAGAAGTGTTTACTGACCGGTTCAAGCCAGAATTATTATGGCTTGCTTAATTGGCTTACCGTGGCAAGTGAGTGCCGGTTAGCAAGCGAGGATCACTATTAATCTTTAAGTTGCTGGTTGGGACTTATTACATAATGTGTATCCTAAGGCATGTTTGTATATACGTGTCCCTGGATCATATTGATTACGGCCGCATTAATGTGAGCCCCCAACGTGAGAGACTGACAGCTAGGTAAGACAGCAGTATGACACTGTCTCCTTATGCATTTCCTTAATACTTGGTTATTCTAGCTCAATGGACTTACATTGGCAAATAAGTGACAGTCGGCAAACGAGGATCACTATCAATCCTTAAAATGTTGTTTGGGACTAATTAGAGATGTTCCAATCCCCTTTTTTCCCTACCCTATACGATTCCGACCCAATGCCAATGCGTATAGACCGAATTGCTGTGACATCTCTCGCTAACACTAAAATCAATATCAGGTAGACAAATGACAGTTGATTTGAATTGCAGAGATATGTGAAATTGCCAAACTTGTTTATTTCTGTTGTCATTTTAACCATGACATATCATACTATGCTAATTTGGTAGACAATTAGTATTGATACAGTGTGATATTTGTCTAACTGAACAGAAAAAACAATCCTTTTAATATGTAAAAACAACAGCTTAAAAAAATCTGAGCTGAGCTGAAATGCCAGAAAGGAGAACAAAATGTTCTGAGTCTTGTAGCCTAATGCTCAAATATTACTGCTTAGACTGACCTCGGACTAAAAGAGGAAACTTGAGGTTTTATAGCAGCCACTTCTGCTGCAATAGTACATGCGTAACAAAGGAAGGAAGGAAAAAGGAAAGGAAACACCCTCACCTCATGTATCGCACGTATTGCGATATCTGTGCCAGCATATTGATAACACATACTGAAACTGTACCATGATATATTAATACATTTGTGTGACTGGAACAGTGCCGTGTGGGTACAGAACTGAGATGTTTGGGAGAAGATAACAAGACTGGTGAAATTTGCAATTTCTCCTCGTGTCCATCTGGTTTCCTCGGTCCAAAGACATGCCATTGAGTTGAATTAGAGACTCCTTATTGCCCGTAGGTATGAATGTGTTTGTCTAGACAAATAACCTGTTCAGGATGTTTACCAGCCTTTTACACAATGCATGCTGAGATAGGCCTCAACTCCCCCACTGTGTCGGCCAAAACGTAGCTAGAAGTTTGTGAAAATAAACTCACCCCCTAACCATGGAGACACTTTTCAACTTGAACCAGCAAGAAGAGAATTATGGCGCTCCTTATCTTGCTGTCTCCCCCCCCCCCTCCCTACCTCTCCATCTCTGAATGTGGACAGACAAAGCGTGTGAGGCTGGCAGCGTTATAAAACAGGAAAATGTGGCGTGCCTCTGCATGCCGAGTAAGAGAAAACAGCCAGCAGCTACTGGCACAACCAGATGGAACCGCTTTCCTTTAATAATTAAATTATGAACCTAGCTAAAACAACAATTCAGCTACTTCCACCTGTCTTGTCACTCCTAAATTGCATAGTTGACTTTGCACCTGCAAGGCACACGGGTCAATAGTTTGGTTCAAACTAGTTATTGTTTTACACCACCTTCATTTAGACAGATGTCACGTTGTTGTGGTAGGATAATCCCACTGTTAAATATTTCCTAGAGTTAGTTTAGCTCGGGTAATTTACTATAAAATAAAAAGATATATTCATGAATCACCCAACAAGTGTGTTAAATGGAATATCAATATAGGGTGGACAGGGACCAATATTAGCACCATCTACCAGCCAAATGCTGGTAAAATGTATGCGAATGGCTGTTGGATTTGCTTTACTCACCAGCCAAAAAGCAATGGTAATCTATTGAATGGCTGGTAAAATTTGAACATTCACTAGCCATTTGGCTGGTGGACAAACAAAGTTAATTTTGGACCCTGAGGGTGGAGCGTCCACAGGGTCTTTCGTGGCTCAGAATGGGCCTTTTGGGGAACACATATTAAGTGGGGATCTGCGGAAAGTTTTGAGAATCAAAACACTTTATTTCCTGCATTCGGATACATTTTTATGTACCAATTTATAGTGGAAACTTCTTTAATTTATGTAAAGGAAAGCACAAAATCCAGGATGCAGGTGACAATTCAAAATGTAATGGAATATAATGCAGTAACAGGGCTTTCACGTTAGGGACCTGGGCCTGGAACCCAGTGTTCTTGACACCAAAGTCCAGTTGGTTTGATGAGTGGGAACACTGCGTACCTGGGCGCGGTTGGTTGATCTGTGCCACTTAAAAAGGCGTTCTCGAGTACAGTTCATGTGGTTCTCAGTCAGAGCAGTCAGAGCTCCGATGAGAGCTCCGCGCCCAACAGCAGTAGCTCCTCCTCTGGCCAGGAGCAGAGCTTCACTTCGCTGCGCCGCCAGCCCCCCGCTGATGGCGGTCCCTGGGGCAGCAGGCTCACTGGGAGAGTCCAGTACAGCCTGACTGCATGGTAATTCAGGTCCAATGCACAATGCAGCTTAGCTGGCTTATCTGTGCCAGCCGCATGTGTAAAATTAGCAGCTGTGGATGCGAGGGGAGGGAGAAGACGTTTTGGCGATTTTTCTTTAGGACTGGCTTAAACCGTTTTGGGGGGTGCTTTGCATTCAGAGCAGTCCAATTTTTTTTGTGACCTTTCACTGTGTTGAAGGCATGTTGAATGTTGAATTTGTTGCTTTAAGAGCACAAAGGTAGACTTAAAGTAACTATCGGCAGATCCTTTACCCAAAAAGTGAACGTGCAGTGCTTCTTTTCTTCTGTGCACGATTTTATTTTATGGGGCTACAGAGGAAGCATTGTAAAACTGTTAAACCAATTATCTTTATAAGTAAACGCATTACACAAATGCTGCTTGACGATAACTACTACATGCTGCCACAAGATCTCATAAGATTTGCCGGAAATCTGAAATGCAGACTACATGTTGTAGATATAATTATATGAAGATTAGTGATGCTTTTCCTCATTTTAATTCAGCAAACATGTAGCTAACTAACATTGTAAGATACTTTTTGCTGTGTAAACTAATTTCTGCTTTGTTTTTCCTCTCCTGTCTCACTCTTTTCCCTCTGATGACTTTTCTTCCCACCATGTTGTGACCACCGATGGGTGCCAATAAATATTAGAAAGACATTTGTGCATGTCAGACACATTTTAGCTGTGCTTACTTAAGAAACTTGAAAGAGACATACTCAACTATTTGTGTACGTGCACTTATCTTCTCTGCTAGCTGCTTGACACTGGTACACTACATATTCACACATTTGTAGGAAAGGAATTTGCAGTTCTGTGTCACTTCTAAAGCCACTAAAGACACATTATAACAGAATCAGAAAGAGTATTGACACTTGTAGGCACAGAAAAAGACCCGTGACAGATTTTATTTCACATGCCTGTTGGCAACCAACCACTTTGCTTCAATGGAGAATTGCATCTGCAAAAGAACAAATTGTAGAGGTCGCCGTTACCTCAGCATCACCTGGGAGATAGCCTAGCCTAGCTCAGCTCAGGTTAGCGCCACTCGGCTAGGTAGTCAGTGACCTCCCCAACTCCATCCTTCTCCTCCTGCATCCCACACAACACCCCCCCCCCCCCCCCCCCTTCTCCTTTTTCCAAGTGCATTGCCATGGCATCAGTGCGCTTCACGGTGACGCCCACCAAGGCGGAGGACCTCCCGGGGCTGTCCGACACATCTCCTGACATCAGCTCCCGCTCCGGCGCTCGCGTGCGCTTCGGCTCCAGGGAGAGCGTCAATCGAAGTGACCCGCTCAGCGAGGGGTCGGGAGGAGGGACGACTACTGCAGGAGGAGCCGAGACGCCGGACTACAGCAATGTGGAGCAAGGTGAAGGACACACACACACACATCCACATAGACATGTGTTGTTACTGTAGCTTTAAGGTACACGTGGCAAGATTTTTACATGTTTAAAATATGCCTTTTAAAGGCGTGTAGACCCTTTTTATTGTGGACTGAGGGAAGTGCTTCTTAAAAGCAGATAATACATCTAGCCTGTATACCAATCGGTTAACGTTCTTGAATCCAGTCCCACTACTTAGATTGCTACAGACAGTGAATCCACTCTTTTAATCCATATGTTTAAGACCTGTCAACCAGCCGCTGATCCATACCGACACATTGGCTTAGTAAAAATAATTTAGTGTCACACCTTCCTAAACAGTTGAACCGGTCTGAAATTTGAAGTCCTTTTTTTACAGATTGGCTGCATTTTCAGTGCCATGTCGCCATTTGATTTCCATTAAACTCTATGAAGAAAAAGGGAACGGCAGTTGAGAGAAAAATGTCTCAAAAACAACAAAATATATTATGGTGTTGGGCTTGTTTTTAGATCTTTTGGGTCTATAGTCTCTTGCTCTCTCTCTCTCACTCTCTCACACTCTCTCTCTCTCTCTCTCTCTCTCTCTCTCTCTCTCTCTCTCTCTCTCTCTCTCTTTCTCTCTCTCTCTCTCTCTCTCTCTCTCTCTCTCTCTCTCTATATATATATATATATATATATATATATATATATATATATATATATTAATTACAGTTGAACTCACATCCACTGTAAAATCAGTTAGTTAAGCGTTGTTCAAGTACAGGCAGGACACTGTCACAGCTCGCTAAATATGCTGGCTCATGTTTTTCTGATCAGTCAAGTATGTAATATCATGTCTTTATGTTTGCCTATTGGCTGTATATAGGCAGTCAAGGAGTACAAGCTCATTCACTGGATTCCCACACAACACATTCTCAGGACTGAGCCAGTCAGAGAGATTCCTATTTGCTCACAAGGGTTCAGGCAGCTTTATGTCCAAATGTCTGTTTTATGTCTCTCTGGGTCATAAAGCTCTTGATTTGATTTCTAAGTGAGAGCTTGACTTCAGGGGTGCACAGCAAAATAAGTTACACTTATTGCACTCAGCTGAGAACAATAAGTGGACTGTAATGTATGCCTATTGTGATCACAGTGTAGGTTTCACTTCCTCCACTGCTGTTATCAGCCCACCTACAGTTCTTTACTGAATTGTAGCTGACAGCAGCAACCTTTTCACATGTACTCACGTGTACAGCTAGTGAGTCTAGTTTGAAATCAAACCAGATGAGTAAGTAGAGGAAAATGAAGAATAGTTTTCTGCAGACTCCTGTGACTGTGCAGCTGTTGTGTGGCTTGCAGTAATTCCCTTTCCAAAAGGTGTTTAAGAATAGCTGCACTGATTCACAGGCTCAATGAGGGGGTTATAACTGTGGGGAGATGTAACTGTATTAGCAACGTCGATCCATTTAAGCGGTTGCATAGTATTAGGGATGCCCTACGTTGTTTAATAAGCTTCCATAAATAGAAATCGAGCTGCCTAATCCAATTGAGCTTTGATCGGGCTCTGTGATGCTGCAGCCTTTATACAGAGAAACAAAGAGGGAGATTGTTGGAGATGCAACTGCACGGCAGTCGTCTCAGCTGAAGAAAAGCCCCGTTAAAAAAAAACCAGCATGCTGACAAGAAAAATGCTGTTGACGTGTATCGAGTCAAGATCCTGAACGGGTGATGAAGAGAGGAGGCGGCAGGAGGAGTGGAGAGTTATTTTCCGAAAGGTCAAAATACTCTCTGATCCTTTTTTGACACCAAAATTAGCTATTTAATTTGATGTGCTTGCAGACATGCACACATGTGGCTCTAGTGTATTTCTGCTTCACTGGTTGCTCTCACACACACACACAAAAGCGTCACACTCAGATGTGGTGAACTCAGGTGGACTTCTCTTGGGGAACACACACACACACACACAAGTAGACAGCTGCGTTCCCCTGTATTAGGCCAAGTGTGAACGCTGCAGTTCAGCAGCGACACAATGGTTATTGTTTCTGCCTTAATAACTCAAAGGTGACTCTGGATAGTTTAAGAGTGGGGATTTGTTAAATACAGTGCCTTGCGAAAGTATTCGGCCCGCTTGAACTTTTCGACCTTTTGCCACATTTCAGGCTTCAAACATAAAGATATAAAACTGTAATTTTTTGTGAAGAATCAACAACAAGTGGGACACAATCATGAAGTGGAACGAAATTTATTGGATATTTCAAACTTTTTTAACAGATAAAAAACTGAAAAATTGGGCGTGCAAAATTATTCAGCCCCTTTACTTTCAGTGCAGCAAACTCTCTCCAGAAGTTCAGTGAGGATCTCTGAATGATCCAATGTTGACCTAAATGACTAATGATGAAAAATAGAATCCACCTGTGTGTAATCAAGTCTCCGTATAAATGCACCTGCTCTGTGATAGTCTCAGAGGTCCGTTTAAAGAGCAGAGAGCATCATGAAGAACAAGGAACACACCAGGCAGGTCCGAGATACTGTTGTGGAGAAGTTTAAAGCCGGATTTGGATACAAAAAGATTTCCCAAGCTTTAAACATCCCAAGGAGCACTGTGCAAGCGATAATATTGAAATGGAAGGAGTATTAGACCACTGCAAATCTACGAAGACCCGGCCGTCCCTCTAAACTTCAGCTCATACAAGGAGAAGACTGATCAGAGATGCAGCCAAGAGGCCCATGATCACTCTGGATGAACTGCAGAGATCTACAGCTGAGGTGGGAGACTCTGTCCATAGGACAACAATCAGTCGTATACTGCACAAATCTGGCCTTTATGGAAGAGTGGCAAGAAGAAAGACATTTCTTAAAGATATCCATAAAAAGTGTTGTTTAAAGTTTGCCACAAGCCACCTGGGAGACACACCAAACGTGTGGAAGAAGGTGCTCTGGTCAGATGAAACCAAAATCAAACTTTTTGGCAACAATGCAAAATGTTATGTTTGGCGTAAAAGCAACACAGCTCATCACCCTGAGCACACCATCCCCACTGTCAAACATGGTGGTGGCAGCATCATGGTTTGGGCCTGCTTTTCTTCAGCAGGGACAGGGAAGATGGTTCAAATTGATGGGAAGATGGATGGAGCCAAATACAGGACCATTCTGGAAGAAAACCTGATGGAGTCTGCAAAAGACCTGAGACTGGGACGGAGATTTGTCTTCCAACAAGACAATGATCCAAAACATAAAGCAAAATCTACAATGGAATGGTTCACAAATAAACATATCCAGGTGTTAGAATGGCCAAGTCAAAGTCCAGACCTGAATCCAATTGAGAATCTGTGGAAAGAACTGAAAACTGCTGTTCACAAACGCTCTCCATCCAACCTCACTGAGCTCCAGCTGTTTTACAAGGAGGAATGGGCAAAAATGTCAGTCTCTCGATGTGCAAAACTGATAGAGACATACCCCAAGCGACTTACAGCTGTAATCGCAGCAAAGGGTGGCGCTACAAAGTATTAACTTAAGGTGGCTGAATAATTTTGCACGCCCAATTTTTCAGTTTTTTATCTGTTAAAACAGTTTGAAATATCCAATAAATTTCGTTCCACTTTATGATTGTGTCCCACTTGTTGTTGATTCTTCACAAAAAATTACAGTTTTATATCTTTATGTTTGAAGCCTGAAATATGGCAAAAGGTCGAAAAGTTCAAGGGGGCCGAATACTTTCGCAAGGCACTGTAATCATTCATTTGGGTTTTATCAAATTAGGACTGCAAAATTGATTATCATTTACTTAATCAATCAATCAATCACTCAATCTAGCAATCACTTGTTTTCTAGTCAATTCATTAATAATCACTTGATATAAAGTCAGAAAATTGTCTTGTTTTTTTCCTACCAACGGTCCAAAGCCCAAAGATATTCAGTCAACAATCATAACAAATAAAAAATTAAAACTGAACAAATTGGCTGGATACCGAGTCCCGTCAAGACTAGGGCTGCAATTTAAGATTTTTTTTTAAAATTATTGATTAAAAGATTAATATGCTGATTACCTTTCTTTTCTGTTTAATAGTTATAAAATGTCAGAAACTAGTGACAGGAGGTCTGTCTTCATATATCTTGTTTTGTCCAACCAACTAATTGTTAACAGCTCTACATCAAATCATCAAAATAAACAAGATGTCAGTGCCTCAGCTCTCCAGTAAAATAACAGAAAAAGTACTGTTATGATTGTATTGAAACCATCTCTTTTTTTAACCTAATTTTACTTGTAACCTAATCTAACTTACTTCTACTTAACGTTTTTATGTATTTCTTATCGTAGCTATGGTACTTTATTTACCTTATACACTTGCTCTTTTCTTACTCTTATTTTTTTTACCTTGAATGTGACTGTGAGCAACTGCAACTAAATAATTTCCCCTGAGGGGATCAATAAAGTATTCTGATTCTGATTGTGTGGTGAAGACGTCTGTGGTGGACAAATTCACCTACCTGGGGTCCACAGTCTCAAACGCCAATAACCTTGACGCAGAGCTTGACGTGCATTGGGAAGGCATCATCAATGTTTGGCAAATTGAGCAAGCGTGTTTGGCACAACAAGAATCTCTCCTTGCTCCTCAAAGTCTGTGTATACCATATATGTGTACTTAGCACCTTACTATACGCATGTGAGACATGGACAACATACCGCAGGCACGAACATCGCCTCAACGCCTGCCATTTTCGCTGCCTTCGTTCCATACTGGGTGTATGCTGGAAGGACCACGTGCCAAACTCTGTCATACTTGAGAGAACTGGCTCCAGTGACCTGTACACCATCCTTGGTGAACACCACCTCCGATGGGCTGGGCATGTTTATCGAATGAATGACACTCGCCTCCCTAAAATCTTATTATATGGCGAGCTGGCAAATGCCCCAACCCCCCCCCCCCCGCAAACATGGTCGCCCCCGCCCACGCTTTAAAGACTTCATCAAGAGGGATCTTAAGGTCTTCTCCATCAACCTGGATCAACTGGGAGGCACTTGCAAGTGACAGATCCAACTGGCGCGCAGCAATTAACAACGGCTGCAGGGACTCTCAGGAGGCCTACACGTCTTTCCTGGAAGAGAGACGTTCAAAACGGGAAGCAGTTCGTCGCACGCGACATGAACGGCCATAGTAGTAGTATCACTTATCATGCAGCAGTCTAGTCAGTCAGTCTGAGCAGTTACGAAGTCCTGACCTCCATAATATGTGGAACACATCCTGGGTTTACCTGCTGGAGTGCATGCACTGATGTCTATCTGTATTTATGCAAAATATCTTTATTCAATGTTTTGTTTTTTTTGTTTTTTTTTTGTCTGCAAAGAATGCTGTAATTAATAAAACAAAGGGGGTGCAGTTAATATATTGTAAATAATCAGTCACTCTTCTTTGAAGAATAAGTGAGCAAAAGGTCTGATTATCTTGTTAGTTCATCTTTTCCTACAGCGTGCTTCAGCCACTGGATATTAACAGGCAAGTTGTTTTCGCTGGTGTGGAGTCTGTTTCAGTTTCGCTATCTTTGGCCAAATGAAGGACTGTAAACAGGATGGAAAGTGCCACCCACCAGCAAAATGCCGTATCTGCTGTATCTGTATACGCTTTATCTAGCTATTGACTTTTTCTCAGTGTGTGTCCAGCCAATGTTCTGTGAGATAGTAAAAGTTGCGGATGCATTTAGTGTTTACCAGCTAGTGTGTCATTCAGCTTTCTGACTATTTATCATTTATTATTTTATATAATTTAAAAAGCAGAGGTTTCCCACCTTTTCGGACTTGTGACTTGTGAAAAAGAATACTTGTACCCCCTCGTCACAGGTCATTAAAGGTCTTACAGGCATGAAGAGGTAAAGCATTTCACGAGGAAAAAAAAAAATGGAAGAAAAAAATAATTGTATGTCTTTCTCATCCCGTTAGTCATCTAGTGACCCCACCCAGTAACAACTCACCCCTCACTAGGGAGAAATCCTGACAGGAAAGTGTTTTTAAATTAAATCAATCAATTGGCATTGGGTTTGCTGCATCAAGACGTGATCGCGGGATATACATTTTCACTTTTAATAGTCAAATCAAACTTTAGAGAGATGGGAAATACTTCAGAAAGGGAGGGTAGCAATGCAACAAAGGGTTAGACTTTAACACAAGAATGGCTCATTTTTTATTTATTTATTCACATATTACATATAAACTAAATAATCCATGACTGTTGTTGGTCTCAAGTCAAGTGTCCTTCTGTTAAATGTGACCCTGCATATGGCCGTTTGCTGTGGCGGAGCAGGGAAAGTGATATTGCTGACTCAGGTGCTGCTGATGCAGTGGTGTGTGCTGACTGAGGCGGAACCGAACTGGCGACATGGTGGCCATTGCATCAAACTGTGTGTGTGTCCGCAAGAGAGAGAAAAGTTAAAGGATAGGCTTACAATTGTCAAGCCTGTCTTAAAGCAACAGCCCCTATGCACTTTTAAACAGGCTTTGCTTTAAGACTACTTCTAACTAATCATTGATTAAAAGTAACAGATGTACTTTTACTGTACAAGATTTTCCAGCAATGTTTTAGTTCTTTCAGTTGTTCTCTGATGGCCAGGTAGCCAGTGGTATTTTTCCTCTATCGATTTATCACACTTTTCATGTACGGTCATGAAAATTGATTTAAAGGCACTGAACACCCACACAGGTGTTTTTAGTTAATGTGGCTGATTTGACCTTTTCCAGGACTGTGTGGGTGTGGTTAGACTGAGTGATTGACATCTTCCTGAGTCCACTGTTAGTGTTGTTGCACCTGTTAGGGTGGGACAAATGACACCTTTGTCATCCTTATTGGTAGAAAGAATTTGTGACCTAATAAGTTCCCATCAAAGCTCCGGCCCACCTTCAACCTGAACAGAGTCTAATCAGCCATGATAACTGAAAACACCTGTGTGGGTGTTCAGAGGCTTTAAAGTCATGGACATCCTTTGACCAAAATGCGTACATAATCACCTGAACTTGATTATGCTTGCTATAATGATTCCTCCAGTTCATACTGGACATTAAGAAATCCCTTCAGTTAACATTAAAATGTGTGATTGATGGGGGACAAAATCCACAGTCCTCATTCTGTGCCCAAATATGTTTAAAAAAATTAATCTGACGATATTTTGAGACGGTAGTCTGAGTAAATCAAATCAAGTGAATATCTTTCAAAGATTTTTTCAAATATCTGTTTCATCTTTTTTTTTTAAAGATTTTTTTTGTTGGGCATTTTAGCCTTTAACGGAAAGAAAAGCTAGATATGAAAGGGGAGAGAGAGAGGGGCAAGACATGCAGGAAATCGTCACAGGTCGGACTCAAACCCGGGACCTTCTGCAATATGTGCGCCTGCTCTACCAACCGAGCTAACCCGGCCACTCTGTTTCATCTTTTGTTACTATTCCTCTTCTGCTGCCTAACAATGAAACTAGAGATGCACCGATTACAACTTTCTAGGCCGATTCCGATTTTCTTTGCGTTAGGCCAGCCGATACCGGTTTGAGCCGATTCCGATTTAATTTTTTTAACCACTTTACAGCACACACAGATATTTATTTTCTGTCTTTTCTTTAATAGAACATTTTGCACAGAACATAGAAAAATGTTTGAACAGATAATGGATCACTATAAAATAGAACTATATAAATGACTCCTGGTGTGGGAAATTCACACACATCTAAAGTGCAATGTTAGAACTATTTCCTTCTTTTCACATCCAATATCCAACTAAAAAAATGTGATTTGGGTTTTTGGTGTCATCCCTCCACGCTCTACTCTTTCCTTGCAGATGTTGCTTATTGCAAACTTGTTATCTTCTGCACACACACTGAGGAATTTCCAAACAGCTGACATGTTGCAGGTTAATTCACGAGGTTCCCTACATGTGCGAGAATAGCGCGGACACACACTTCACACCGCAAGCGGGTACGCGCGACACACGGCGGAAAAGTTGAGAGAAAGGAAAAAGAGACTGTGCTGTCGTGTCTGTGTGTGCGTGCGTCCTTGAGAACTGTAACTCGTATAACTTATGTTGTCAGTTAATTGTAGCATTGACCTGCATGAAATCGCCATATGTCGGACTGACCTGCCGGTCATGGCCGAGCACGTGAAAACCGGCCCATTCCGGTCACCGGCTGGTCTATCGGTGCATCTCTAAAAGAAACGCTTATGTTGAAAGCGTATTAATAAAGGATAACAAAATGGCCACTATGTACAAGAAGAATCTATCTGTGTTTCAAAACGGACTTGAAAAGTTGAGAACCTATCCTTTAAAGATGGTTCCCAGCTTTCCTTTTATTCATACTAGCTTTCTTTGTGTCTAGCAGATGGAAATTCCAAAATCTCCAGTGTGTACATCAACAACACTCATGGGGTGGATGACGATGACTTCTACGACAGAAACTTGGCCTTGTTTGAGGTTTGAAACACAACATTGATTGAGCTGTTATCCTGTAGAAGCACATTATAACCATGTTATAAATGTTCTTTAAACTTTGGTTTGTATCGGAGGTAGAAAACCATATTGTGGCCACATTTAAGATGTAACTTGAATTACATGGATAAAAACAGAACCCCTCCAAATCGTGGCTGTTTATTTAGTGTTAAGTGTCTGCTAAACTAGAGCCAAAAATAAAACAGCATTTTGCTGGTGGGTGTAGATAATTACATTTTTTATAGATTTTGAAGTTTCCTGGAATCAGCTTGGTCTTCTACCTCCCACTTCGCTAACAAGTCTGTCAATATGGACTTCATTCAACAAGGACTCTGATGAAGATGTAACCTTACATCGAAACGTTAGTCACTGTTACGCACCTTAAAAAATGTTTACCTTGTCTTGTCCTACTGGTTGCACCGGATTGTTGTGGTTTGCAGAAGCGCAGAGAACTCTTCTTTTTTCTACATTCAATATGCCTCTTTCTCTCCTTCTTCCCTCTGTGCTTGTCACCCCCCATCTTTCTTCTTCTTCACCCACCCTTATTCTCCTTTACTTATTCCCTCCCTGCTTCCCTGTTATTTCTATACCTGGCCTTTGCTCTTACTACTCTTGCCATTCTTCTTTATCCTCTGGCTATCTCATTCCTCCCCCCTTCTCTGCTGTCCTTCACCTCCGGTCAACCCCTGTTCTTTATCTCTTTCCATCCCATTTCTCTATTTGCCATCTCCCTTTACCACCCTTAATTCCCCACTCCTTCCATTTTGTTACCTCCTCCGTTTTAACACCTTCTTTCTATACCACAGGAGGAGATGGACACTCGGCCGAAGGTGTCTTCTCTGCTCAATCGCCTGGCCAACTACACCAACCTGACGCAGGGGGCCAGGGAACACGAGGAGGCCGAGAGCATCGGCGAGAAGAAGAAAGCCAGCAAGGTAACACTCCAAAAAAACTAATAGACTTTTGTTGGGCAGTAAAAACACTCAGTAAAACATAAAAGCACAGTAAAGCATATAAACAGAGGCGCATCCACAGTGTCTATTATATCAGAATCTTTGCCGATCCAACTCCCAAAAATTCATATGGACAAATGTAACTGTCCTATTTTATGAGCTCTCTTTTTGTGGAATTAAATACATTTTTGTATATAAGTAACGTTGATCTCAGTGAAGCAACGTGCCACCTGCACAAAGCTAAGCTTTAAATGTACCGTAGGACTTTGATACCCATGACAGAAGCACTCATACATAGTATATGATCCCAAATGTACTTGTCTGTCTTGCTGTACTATGTTCTTATACTGCAGCAATTATAACCAAGATGATGATTAGGGTTACAGTTCACCATTCATAGCACTTTGGGATTGATTTGTAAATAAAAGGTGCTTTACAAACAAAATGTATTAATATTATTATTTATCCCTTTAACATATTGAGTAACTCTGAGACAAATGGTATCTCCCGCTGTTGCCCTCTTGACTCTGAGCATCTGAAAGTGAAGTACAGTAGGCCGTGAACCTGATCTGCACTGCAATCCTTGCTGATAAGAAGCCGACTGGCCTAGATAAGACAGTCTGCTGTGGTGGTTCAAAGTCATTTGCTGTTCTGATTGCACGTCTCGGAAAGCTGAACCTAAACATTTCAAATCTTCCCTTCTTGCCAAACGGTGTGTTCAGTATAAGCGTTGACATGAGTCTGGTGCATCAGGGGGGCGTAGCACGGTGGTTCCCAAACAGGGGTACGTGTACCTCAGGGGGTACTGCTGCAGCTGCCAGGGGGGTGTGGAAAGATAGTGTGAATGCAAATTTGACATTGCTAATTCACTTGTATTAAAAAAAAAAAGAACACTGTTATTACAATATTCACTTTTATATAAGTGAGTATCAATACAGAACAATACTTTGCACATCTACAACCTGAGACAGGTGCGTCGGAAGGGGACAAGCAGGTCTGCAAAGAAACTCCCACACACTGTCTAAATTGCAAAAAATATAGAGTTTAATAGATATAAAGTTTAATATTAAACTTTCTTAGTTGTTTAAGTTAGACAGTGTGCGGAAGTTTCTTTGCAGCAATATAAGTTACTATGAATTAACATCCAGTTTAAAATCCCTGCTGTAGTATGTGCTGTGTTTCTCTTTGTTTCCCTAAAGGAAAAAGTAGAAATGAGTTTGTCTAAATGGAGCTTAAATAAATCAACAACAACATTTAGTAAGACCATAAGCCTCTGTTGCTGAATAATCAATTGAGGTTGATTTTTGTCCTTTTTCTACTTTCCAGTCGCCACAGATGGGGACGTTTATGGGAGTTTACCTGCCTTGCCTCCAGAACATCTTCGGTGTCATCCTGTTCCTGCGGTTGACCTGGGTGGTGGGAAGTGCTGGGGTGCTGCAGGCCCTCTGTATCGTCTTTATATGCTGTTGCTGTGTGAGTATTTTTGAGTGTCCAGCTATGTTATCAGATAGGCACGACGAGACGAAAACTCTAAAACATTTTTTTTTTAAACTCTGTCTCTTTCTGTCTCTCTGCAGACGTTGTTGACTGCAATATCCATGAGTGCTATCGCCACTAATGGAGTGGTACCAGGTATTCCTCCACGTTTCACTCTTTCCCTCCCTTCCTTTACCGACATGTGGCACTGGTGTTCTGTGGTAATCTGACTCTCACACAGCTATTCCCACCATAATCAAACTTTTCTATGGCGGCCATTTTGAGTTTACTCAGCCAAGTGGCGTCTGTAGGTGTTCATTTGAATTGTCCAGGTTGTTTTCCCTTTCCCTCCTCTTCCAGCCGATAAAGTACTTTATGTGTTTCTAATGAGTGTTATTTCTGTTTGTCCTGTCTCTCCCTCTGTCTACCTCTTCCCTGTCTGTCTGTACACACATTAAAAACCCAGGATATTTATCCACCAGTGACTTTACCTCTCACTGAAACGCCTCTAGACAAGTATCCCAAATGTCAAAGTAGTGTGATATTTCCACTAGCATGTGACATTTCGATAATTGACCGTAGAATGAAAACCCTCGGTAACATAGAGAATTAATCTAATGTGTCTTGTTTGGCATCAGACATTTCATTCCATGCTGTTTTTTCTCTCTCACCTAAACAACTTCTCGTGCTTTCTCACCATCTGGTCTCAGATGGTAGTTGATACTGTATTTATGTAGTTTACTTTGGTTAATGTGAAGGAGTAATCAAAGGTGTTTGGCTTCCTAAATACAGCTTAAAGTGCTCATATTATGCTCATTTTCAGCTTCATAATAGTATTTAGAGGTTGTACCAGAATAGGTTTATGTGGTTTAATTTTCAGAAAACACTATATTTTTGTTGTACTGCACATTGCTGCAGCTCCTCTTTTCACCCTGTGTGTTGAGCTCTCTGTTTTAGCTACAGAGTGAGACATCTCACTTCTGTACCATCTTTGTTGGGAGTCGCACATGCGCAGTAAGTACTGCTAGCGAGTCAGAAGCAGAGTATGAGGGCGTGCCACGCTAGCAGCTAGGTGAGCATTATAACGTGTGTTACAAAGTGACGCACGTTCATCACAGAAGTAAAGGCTGGACTACAATAGAGATGTTTGGAGCAGTTTGTGAACAGTGTTTTCTGTTGGAGATGGTAAGTCCCTTTGGGGTGGACTTTGGGCTTTTTCACTTTGTAGACCTATAACATGCACAACAAAGATATATAACACAATACTAAATATCATTCACTTTTATTTTTCAAATTCAGTGCGATGATTGTTGAGACAGTTTTTGTAGCACATTCATATGCCCACTTTTTTGTTAACATTACTTTATTGTCTTTGGAAATTTGTGACCACTTTTTGTCAAAAGGTTGCATTTTGGAAACCAAACACTGAACTCTGAGCTAACAGTTATTAGTAGAATTAGCAGTTTCTCTTAATTGTTTGATTCCCTCTTGTGTTTTTTTTTTTAAATAACTGGTTCAAATTGTATCAGCAAATTAAACGTTTTTTTTTTTAGCTCACTTGGAGTACCAGTTGTCTAGGACATTTAGAACACAATTTGACACTTATATTAACAATCTGAACCTGTCAGTGGAAAAAACAAGCACTTTTAGTGGACATACATTAACCATGTGCATTTGCCTAATATTATTACATTGCTGCCCGGTTTGCGGCTGACGGTTACAGCGTTCTTGCTCAATACTGGATCAATTTTAAAGATTTGAAATCTTGACTTAAGTTTAGTCACTTAAACACATATTCATTCATATATATTCATAAATAACCCTTTAAAGCAACACTAGAGAACTTTTCCCGCTTCAGTCCGCCTACATGTTGGAAGCAGAATTGTCCATTTCATTACATTATGCAAGTTTGCCAGATCGGGTAGCGGATCTGTAGTTGAAATGACCTGGAAAATGTAATGTAATCAGTGTTGGGTGTAACGCATTACATTAACTTAACTACTTTTTTTGGGTAAAAAGTAGTGCAAGTACTACTACTAAAAAATTTGGTAATGAAACGTTGTTCCAAACGAGTAAAGTAAAGTAACTTCCCCAACACTGAATGTAATGGACAATTCCGCTTCCAACCTGTAGGGGGACCGAAGCGGGAAAAGTTCTCTAGTGTTGCTTTAACATAAGCAGAACATTTTTTTGAAAAAAATGGCAAATCAGAAACTGACAGATCAGAGAACAAACAAAACTATAAATCTGTTCAGTCATTTGATGGATCAGTACAGTCAGTTTTCGATTCCTGGTGCTACGGACACATTTCAGACGGTACCAAATATTGTACTGAGGTCTGATACCAGCCCTAAAGACAATCAAGAGTTTACTTTAGGATGCAGTACTACTAAAAACAGCTGAAAAGAGTCGTTTGCAGATACCATTTGACCAAAGACCTGCTCTGTCTTCTTACTCCAATGTGTCATGTAGAACATTATGCTTATTTCTTCAAGCATAGGATGACTTCTATCATCAGCTGTCCTCTTTTCTCTCTCTCTGTACCTCCTAACATCATAATGTTGACTAACATCAATCCCTCACTGTCTCTCTTTCTCTCTCTTTTTATGTCCCATCTCCTCCCTTTGTCCTTCCTCTCTTCACATTCTATCTTTAATTTTCCCCATTTCTTATTCTTCTACCACCCTGCTTTTCCTCTCCCTCACAATTTCCACTTATTTCCACCCTGATGTACAACCTGCCCTGCTCTCTCTCTCTCTCTCTCTCTCTCTCTCTCTCTCTCTCTCTCTCTCTCTCTCTCTCTCTCTCTCTCTCTCTCTCTCTCTCTCTCCCCTCCCTTTCTCTTTCACTCCCTCATCTCTCTTCCCCCCCCCCCCCCCCCAGCTGGAGGCGCCTACTTCATGATTAGTCGCTCTCTGGGTCCAGAGTTTGGGGGGGCGGTGGGCCTGTGTTTCTACTTGGGCACCACCTTCGCTGGAGCCATGTACATCCTGGGAGCCATTGAGATCCTTCTGGTGGGTTTTGGCTTTATTATCGTCATCATCATTACTACCATCTTAAAAAATCTACTTATCCAGTCTGGCTGTCACGTAGTGTATTACAATTATAATGTTATTATTATTTTTTTTAAATAGTTTTTTAGTGTTTATATTTGTGTTAACATATTATAATTTATATTGTTATTTATCTTAGTGTGCATTGGTCCCTACATCCATTTATATATATTTGTTATCTTATTATTATTATTATTCCTTTTTCTTGTCTGATGTTTTTCAATCACTGTTCAGCACAATTGCGTTTATGTTTGCAAGGTGCTATATAACTAAAGATGATTGATCTTCACCCCTTTCTCTAGGATTTATCGGTAATTAAACTTTTATATAGCAGTGATAAGGAAAGATTCCTCAACTTCCTAGTTGAGCGACTGTGGCCTTGCAAATGAAGATACTTGATCACATTGATGCAAAAATCAAATACAAATTCACGGTTCTCTCCCTCCCTCCTCCAGATGTACATAGCACCTAAGGCAGCCATTTTTGTGTCAAAGCACCCTGAAGGCGAAGGGGCAGCCATGTTGAACAACATGCGGGTCTACGGCTCCATCTGTCTCCTCCTGATGTCCTTGCTGGTCTTTGTGGGCGTGAAGTACGTCAACAAACTGGCCTCCATCTTCTTAGCCTGCGTCATCGTCTCCATAGTTTCCATCTACATCGGGGCGCTGGTCTCCGCCTTCAAACCGCCACACTTCCCGTAAGTGTTGATTAAAAAGTACAACGCTGACCAATCCTTTATCTCTCTCTGATTTGACTGACCGACGGGCTTCCAACAGTGTGTGCATGCTGGGAAACCGAACTATCAACGGCCATGAAATTGATGAAAACCAATGTGCGAAAACCATCCTGCTGCAGATCAAAGAGCCAGTGGAGAGAGTTGACAACGTCACACTGATTAATGGTGGGTGCCAGGGTGACATTGATATTTGTTACTTATTGCCCGCAAGAATCATGGGAAGTAAAAGTGTATCCTAGTCACACACACTGGTTCAGGATTTTTGACACACTGTATTCCTCCCTTTAGAAACCAGCACTATGAGCCCGACCTTTGACCCCAGCCTTGCTACCGATTTGGTGGAGAAGACCACGTATCTTTGGAAGCAGTTTTGCCATGGCCCGGAAATCAACGCCACCTGTGACCAATACTTCCTTTCCAACAATTTTTCTGAGATCGAAGGGATTCCCGGTCTGGCCAGTGGGATCATTTCAGGTAGAGAGAGAGAGGTAGAGAGAGAGAGAGAGAGAGAGAGAGAGAGGTAGAGAGAGAGGTAGAGAGAGAGGTAGAGAGAGAGAGAGGTAGAGAGAGAGAGAGGTAGAGAGAGAGAGAGAGAGAGAGGTAGAGAGAGAGAGAGAGAGAGAGAGGTAGAGAGAGAGAGAGGTAGAGAGAGAGAGAGAGGTAGAGAGAGAGAGAGAATTTCAATACAGAGATATTCACATTTAAGTATTTAGGAGCAGACAAGACTGTTAAAAGTAGATGATGTGAGCACATGATGAATATTACCTTGATTGAAAGTTCCACCTCATTTAGTGGCATTAATTCACTGTAAACAATAATCAGTCCCTCCAGAACAATGCGATTATGTGATCGCATAATTCAATGCATAATCAGCCAAAGTCCGCATATTTATGCGGGGCCCGCATTTTTTCAAATACGCCACACTTTCGCGCAAAATATGCGAGGCTTGCATGATTTCATAATCCCCGCATTTTCGTTGCAAAAAAAATCACATATATCTTAGCATAAAGTTGAAAAATGTTGCGTTTACTTCACACAAGAGCAGCCATTTTCCCCTGTTGCCATGGGAATGTTACGAAGAGACGTAATTACGCGACGTGAACATCATCGAAAAGCTGCAGACCCCGCGATGAAGCCATGATGAAACCGCAGTTTTTGCAAGTTCCCGCAATTTCATTGCATAAAATTGCATAAATATCCTGCATATTCCATCGCAAAGCTCTGGATTTTTCTGGAAGGACTGATTGATATTTTTTAGCTTCTCATGAATTCTCTTGAGGAATCAGATTTCAGTTCAACTAAATCAGAAAGAGGATTTAAGCAATCAAAACCATTTGTCCAATTTTCATTCATATGTAAAAACATGCAGAAATTATTTTCAATAATTTTGTTGGCTTACCATTTCAGTTTACATTTAAAGTAATAGTTTGGCATTTTTGGAACTGCGTTAAAGGAGAATTCCGGTCTATTTCAACATGTAGCTCTGTTGTTTGGAAATTTGAGTGGTAGCAGTGGTGGCAGTAGCAAAAAAAAACCAAAAACAATCGGTGCTGCCTACACCATGTTATCCCCCCTGCTTAAACATCGACTAGTGTGTACTTGACCGGAAAACAGGAAATAAACAGAGGTATGTGCACCAGAGCATGTGAGCGGAGTGGAGCGGGCGGGTCTTAGACAGAGCGCAGAGCAGCATTTTTAAAAGGACGGCGCGTCGCTCTATTTCTCCGCTCCAATTTTGCTCCGCTCACACCACGAGTCTGAAGCATGCTCAGTGAAGCCTGACCCAGAATCCATCTGTCTTGCACTGTCATCAACGGACTATTTTCATTCAAAACTCGGCTCAATAATGGAGTTCAAAAAGTAGGCTACTTCAAAAAAGAAAACGAGAAATCATACAGGTGTACTATTAAAAAAAACTAACTAACAGTGATAATGTGGTACAAGAAAACGTGATATACATGTAGATTTTTTTCCTTTTTTGGAGCGAGCGGGGGGGGCGATTTGAGTGGAGCGCGAAGCAAACTGCGTTGAGCGCTGAGCGATAATGAGCGGAGTGGCCTGATGTAGCTTTGAGCGGGGGAGCGGAGGGGTGAACAGTTCCGTGAGCGATGAGCTGAGATTCTCACTGCTCCACTCCGCTCATATGCTCTGATGTGCACTGGCTGGATTAACACAACTTTTATGCCTTTCTGTCACATCTACTGCAGTCAGATTCACTGTGTTGCCTCGGAGGGAATCACTGCACATGGGTATCGCTTGTAATGACATTCCGAGCATGTTTAGAGGCTAAAAGCATGTTTAAAACATGCCCGGTTTAAGCCTGTTGGGTGCTAACGCTAGCAGGGGGATAACACGGTGTAGGCAGCACCGATTGTTTTTTTTTGTTTTTTTTGCTGCTGCCACCACTCCAAATTTCCAAACAACAGAGCTACGTGTTGAAATTGACCGGAATTCTCCTTTAATAAGCCACTTAAAAAAAAAAAAAAAAGGCCCACCTTTTATTTAGAATATTTTCACCGATTTACCTTGCTGTCAGACAGTCCTTTCCCATGGGGAACTGAAGCTTTTATATATTCTCTCTTCAAAGCCACCAGACTCCTTTGGCAAAAACACAAATTTTTCCACAACACAGGTTTCTACTTGCTGGTCTACCACTTCTCGATCGATTCGTTTGTTTGTGGTGTTCTGTGACTTTGGTGAGTCTGAACTAACCCTTTAAAACACCAAAGTCACACAATAACCCAAACAAACTAACCAATTGAGGAAGTTAAAAAGTTCAGTGCTCTTTGAGCTACAGAAGTAATCAAAAGCAACCATTGTGTTGCTTTTAGTAGAAATCTTACTAAAATCACACTTGAATAAAGCGCAAATTATAATTTTCTCATAAATGTAGGTGCAACGGCCCAACTATTTTTCATCTGCTCATGTGCGAGGATGTCCGCACATGTGTGGATCATGTACATGTAGTAGTAGTCGGTACAGAACCATGTCTACTATATATCTATGTCTGTTTTGGAGTATATCGGTGAATCAACACTAAAGAACTCTGCTCATAATCTTACTAGCGAGCATGTATTGACTCTGCTCCTCATAGAGAACCTGTGGAGCTCCTACCCCAGCCGAGGGGACGTGTTGGAGAAAGCCTCCCTTATCTCCACTCACGATGCACATCCGGCCTCCACTCAGCAGCCTTATGTGTTTGCTGACATCACCACCTCCTTCACACTGCTGGTGGGAATCTTCTTCCCCTCCGTCACAGGTACAGACACTTTGTTGCCCTTCCTCGTTTGCTAAACCAGCTGTGTTTAAGTGTACCTTAATAGAAACACTTAAGAAACTGTAAGCATAATGTAGTCATCATCGTGTTTATGAAAAGGCATTATTGACAGGAAGAACACAGCGGGTGTGCTGTAGATTCATGCTGTTTCAGGATCAAGTACATCATGTCTTTTTCAGGACTCTTATTCTGTCAGGCATCTTGGATTTCTTTCTACTCGCTCAATCAATAAAACTCCAATCTGTGCAGTTCGGTTTTAATTTCCTTTCATTTCATTTATTTATTTATCTCGAACAATCAACAATGTTGCAAGACAAAAAAAAAATGTAAAACCATAAAATAAAATACAATCAGAATTTAACAACAAAAAACAAAACAAAATAAAAAATATGAAAGGGATTAGTTCGAGAAGGAGCAGGCGGAAGCAAATAGCTTATTTGGTCCTGCCCCTTATTTCACAAAATCATATTATTACAAAGTAAGTAGATATGCAAGTACAGCATACAATCTTTCGGTCTTACAATAACTTACAACAATACAATAATATACAACAATACCTTTTTAAATTACAAATTCCAATCCTATGTTTCAGTTTATTATTTTCTGTATTGGTCAAGTAATGATGTCTTTAATCTATTTTTGAACTGAAAAATTGAATCTGTTTTTGATTTCAAATTAAAGGTGCTCTAAGCGATGTTGGGTGACGTCACTTCTTGTTGACGTTCGAAGTATTGTCAAACAAAACGGAAGCTAGCTCGCCCCCCCTCCTCCTCATCCCGTCACCTCCCCCATCCTTCCGCGCACTAACCCCCCCCGCCCCCACCCCCAACTCCTTCTTGTCGTTTATTGGCTGGAAGACTGTTTGTTTTGTTTGGTGGTGCAGGTTGGCGCAGTTTGTTTTTGTTGGCGTTTGTGGAGCCTGGGCTGTCTACAGAGACCACGTTTTTTTTACAGTGTGTTCAGGGGATAGGCAGCTAGCGGATAGTGAGGAGATGTTTGCTGTATGTGACAAAAAATGTAGCCTAAAAAACGTGTGACTTCGCTTAGGGCACCTTTTTAGATTTTAAATTGTAACCAGTTCAAAACAGATGGATTATCCTCCATGATCTGAAGAATATTTTTACACTTATTTTGCTTCACACAACCACAACCGATAACTAAGTAATACTACTTAATACTAACGCTTAGGTTAATAATCCCATTAATCAAAATGATTTTCTTCTTTTCCTCAGGAATCATGGCTGGTTCCAACCGGTCGGGCGATCTGAAAGATGCCCAGCGCTCCATCCCCATTGGAACCATTCTCGCCATCCTCACCACCTCCATCGTCTGTATCCAAAAACTACTCAAAGTAGCATTCCCATTTTTGTCTCAGTGGGTTTACAGTCACTACAATGACAACACAGCAACACTTTTTTTTTCTCCAGAGAATGTGTGTTTAAAACCTCCTGCTAAAGAAGTACTAGCCTCCTTCAGCAACTCCACAACAACATGTTGTTTTGATGGTATGAAATGAAAAAGTTGTATCGTAATAGTTTAGGGACTCTCCAGCTAGCTTTTCTCTTTTTATTTTTTATTATGGAAACAGTCTGTCTCACATTTTAGCTAAATTAATTGCTCCTTTTATAGTTCTATTATGTCTAAATGGCACTTAGGATGCACTTGATCTGATTTGATTTCGACTGCTGAGTATCGTTTTCCTGAGTGCTGTCCATCCAGACCTGAGCAGCGTCGTCTTGTTTGGAACCTGCATCGACGGGGTGCTCCTCAGAGACAAGTCAGTATATCTGCTCTTGCATCTGATCGTATATATACTGTGTAGAGGCTAAACCCAAGCTTTAAGCCCCTGAGGTGCTCTTCTACGGGTAGAGTAATTGACGCACTTTTACCTTTTTGATCAATGAAAGTCCAAGTCATATTTGCGGTTAACACCATTGGTTCAATTTATTTCCATGGTTATTCTTTGGTTTCCAGAAAATGACTGCTTGTGTGGTGTTGGTGTGCGTGCGTCTCTGTGTCTGTGTGGTCAAAAACTGTATGTGCTTCCCGGTCGCACCTGAGGAACCAAAGATTGGTTCCTATTTATACTAAGAGCACTAATTGACTCTTACATACTGTGTGTGTGTATATATATATATATATATATATATATATATATATATATATATATATATATATATATATATATATATATGTATATGTGTGTGTTATGTCCTGTTATGTGTGAGAGATACATTTTATTGTGTGTGTTTTGTTGAAAAAGAATAGTTGCAATACGTTTTTCCACTGCTTTAAAAGCTCTAAACACTTGTATGTGTTTCCCTCCCGCAGGTTTGGCGACTCAGTCAAAGGGAATCTAGTGGTGGGGACTCTGGCTTGGCCGACTCCCTGGGTCATTGTGATTGGCTCTTTCTTCTCAACATGTGGCGCAGGCCTCCAGTCGCTGACCGGCGCTCCCCGACTTCTACAGGCCATTGCCAAGGACAACATCATCCCCTTCCTCCGGGTTAGAGCTGCAAATATTCATTTTTAAACACAGGGATCCAAATGAACATAATAATTGTTACAGACTGTCTTGTTACTGTTACTTTAAATATCTGATATTTGCCTGATTAGCATCTCGTCGTCATAGCATTGCAGCAAATTAGCTTTGTTGCATGATTTTAATAAGAAAACATATATACCAAAATCATATGACAAAATTATTAATAAATTAACAGATTTATGGGAGTGTTTTTTTTCTCTCTCTCTTTTTTCTGAGCCAGTGAAAGTATACACTGGGCCAGAATTGTTTCCAGTGGGGAAAGAAATTTTTTGTTGGACACTGTTTTAACTAAAAGTAAGAAAGAAACGTGACACCATGTGAAATTAAACGCACTGTTTAAATGTCATCATTTCTCACAAATAAGAAAGGTCGGTGCAGAAATACCAGGAGGAAATCCTAAAGGAGAATTCATCCTACATAACATAATGTATGTTTCCTCTTACCTTGAGTGTTATTCTTTTATTTCAGATAGTTTCAGTGTGATTTATTGAGATTTGGAGATATTCTTTGGAAGTGCTTAAATGCTCATGCTTAAGTAATGCAGCTCACTTTGTTTTTCTGTGCTCAAACTGTTGTCTCTTTCCAATTACCGTATAATAACAGTGTTAATTGCAACGATCCAAAGACCTTGTAGTCAACGCTTTTAGCCCTCTACAGCATGTGGGGATAAGACGGGTAGCAAGCGAATTTTAGGAGTAAAAGCTCGCTGTATGGCCTATGGATTGTCATTTCATTTTGCTATTGCATTTTTTCTGTACAATTATCTGAGCAAACAGGTAGCACTCTGGGTAAGATGGGAAAAAAAGATTCATTGTGCTTCTGGGTAAACTGTCCCATTTTTAGTCTGATTTGCTTGGTGCACCTATATCTATTTTTACTCTTTCCCTTTGTGTGTGTGTGTGTGTGTGCGTGTATGTGTGTGTTTCTGCCAGGTGTTTGGCCATGGGAAGGCTAACGGGGAGCCCACCTGGGCCCTGCTGCTCACAGCCCTAATAGCCGAGCTAGGGATTCTCATCGCCTCTCTGGACCTGGTGGCTCCCATCCTTACAATGTGAGTGTGTGTGTGTGTGTGTGTGTGTGTGTGTGTGTGTGTGTGTGTGTGTGTGTGTGTGTGTGTGTGTGTGTGTGTGTGTGTGTGTGTGTGTGTGTGTGTGTGTGTGTGTGTGTGTGTGTGTGTGTGTGTGTGTGTGTGTGTGTGTGTAGGGGGTGTCTCAGTCACAAGTATCTCACTATTGGAACTTGTATATTTCTCCTTCAGGAGCTTCAGTTTTAATTCACTTTCATTATTTAGGTTCTTCTTGATGTGTTATCTGTTTGTGAACCTGGCCTGTGGCCTCCAGACCCTCCTGAGGACGCCCAACTGGAGGCCGCGCTTTTCCTATTACCACTGGTACTACAACACACACACACACACACACACGAACACACACACACACACACACACACACACAGTACACATACTAATCTGTGCCTCTGGTGTGTCCAGGACCTTGTCGTTTTTGGGGATGACTATCTGCCTGGCACTCATGTTCATATCCTCCTGGTACTACGCAATCGTTGCCATGGTGATCGCTGGCATGATCTACAAGTACATTGAGTACCACGGGTATGTTGCCATGGAGACGTATTCCCCCCACATGATGGTACATGTACGGCATGGTCAAGAGTGGTGTGTGTAAAAGTGTGCGTTCAGAAGAATCTGTGTGTATATTGCCATTGTGAATCATCAGTGTTTTTCTGTGAGTGTGTGTCAGGGGAGGTCGCCGTGTACACAGTTTACAACATGCAGTAAAAACATGTATCCATGTGTGTGTATATCAGAGCAGAGAAAGAGTGGGGGGATGGGATCCGCGGTCTCTCGCTCAGTGCTGCCCGATATGCCCTCCTGAGGTTGGAGGAGGGACCACCACACACCAAGAACTGGAGGTACAGAACTGAAGCTTTCTTTTCTCACAACCTGTCACCAAATATAATAAATCAAAATCTTTACTACCATCAAACAGTTCAACATACAGCTCTTTGCATTACCAGTGGCCTCTGAGTGACTGTACTTGGATTATGCAACAAAACGCACAATTATCTAAACGCTCTAAATAAAGAAATCAAAAAAAACAAAGGATAGTGAACCAAATTTAGTCAACATATTCAGTGATGTAAGATGAAAGAACAAACATCTGATATCACTAATGTACAAGACTCCCAAAAACTACACCGCTCAGTGTGGTCATGTTTCACAAATTACTGAAGGATCTAATAGTTTCTCCATAGATTGAGTAGGAGAACCTGCTGCTATTGAGTCTTAAAATACACTAACACACTCATCTTCTCGCCCGCTCTTCTCCAGGCCCCAGGTGTTAGTCTTACTAAAACTGGACGAGGACGCCCACGTCAAGTCTCCTCGCCTGCTGACGTTTGCCAACCAGCTGAAGGCGGGAAAGGGCCTAACCATCGTTGGCACCGTCGTCTCTGGAAACTTCCTCCAAAGCTACGGCGAGGCCCTCGCTGCTGAACAGGTGGGAAGTTCTATTTTGGCAGCGTTTCTGAAATGGTATTTCATGTGAAGCTTCGTCAGTAAATCTATTTATCTTCGGATGACAGAAAGTTGTTGTTCTAAATTCTTCCCATTGCAGACTCTGAAGCACCTGATGGATAAGGAACGTGTGAAGGGCTTCTGTCAGTGTATCGTGGCCCAGAAGCCGCGTGAAGGTATCAGCCACATGATCCAGTCCAGCGGCCTGGGAGGAATGAAGCCCAACACTGTGGTGATGGGCTGGCCTCACGCCTGGAGGCAGAGCGAGGACCCACAGTCCTGGAAGACCTTCATCAGTGAGTCGAAGAGGATGGGAAATCATTCTCAACTGTCAAATCAGAGTTAGAAAACGAGAGGGTCTTTTTTTTTTTTCTTTTCCTGATCTTGTAGTTTTTGCTTCAGAGTTAGCAGGCTAACAGCGCCCCCTCTCTTCCTTCCAGACACAGTGCGGGTGACCACAGCAGCCCACTTGGCCCTGCTGGTGCCCAAAAACATCTCCCTGTTCCCCAGCAACAGTGAGCCCTGCACAGAGGGCTACATTGACGTCTGGTGGATCGTCCACGATGGGGGGATGCTAATGCTGCTGCCCTTCCTGCTGCGCCAACACAAAGTAGGAGCATGTTCTGTATTTTAACACATTTTTTATGTCTTTTTGTCATTGATAATATTGCTGCACCACGCTGAATATCCTCTCCTCCTCAGGTGTGGCGTAAGTGTGGGATGCGAATCTTCACTGTAGCCCAGATGGAGGATAACTCCATCCAGATGAAGAAGGATCTGGCAACCTTCCTCTATCACCTACGCATTGAGGCTGAGGTGGAAGTAGTTGAGATGGTACGCTTCTCACAACACTGGCATTGTTAATCAGGATATTTCCAGAAATATTATTAACAAAATCTTTTCCAGGAAAATAAAATCAAAATCATTTTTTCATGCTTGGAGATGATTCACGATTTTAATTGATTACAAGACGTGCAAGAAGACCAAAGCCTGATTGAAACATCATATTTTTAGGCCTACATGTGCAGGCTGCTGAGAAGGAATAGCAAAAGAACCACAGTACTTGAAGGCTGTCAAAGTGATGCATATTCAAAAAATATGTGTTATCCCATACAGCACTGAGACCAAAACCGTGAGCGCTGATCAGTGTGCAGTCTTTTTCCAGTCTGTGCCCCTCAAACATGCGATTGTTAGATTAACTGCTACAGTAGTTAGCCAGAGCCTAATATCCACCTGGAGGCCCAACAGCCCAGTCAGCTGGGGCTCCAATATTGCAGTTATTCACGTCAAGACAGCTAATGTAGCAGCTATCATCTTTTTGACTGCGAAAGACCTTTTTGTGCATGTTGGAATAATTTGATTTTCAAGACATTTCACACATCATGCAACACTCCGAATGAATTTGATACATTGCCCAGCCTTACTTCACACTGTAAAATTAAAAAACAACCCAAGTAACAAATCTGCAATGCTTATTATTATTATTATTATTATAATATAATTATAATAATAATAATAATAATGCCGGCAATACACTTTAAGTTATACAGCACTTTTCAAAACAAAGTTACAAAGTGCTTTACACTGAAACTGGAATAAAAAACATTTCAGGACTTCAGTGAAATTAAATCAGACAATTACAACAATACAAGTGAAACTAGAAAAACAATACCCAAAAGTAATATAAACAAAATAAGGCAATAACATTTAAAAAGACATGTTGGATATAAAATGACATGCTCGCATAAAAAAAAAAAAAAAAAAGTTTAAATCACTTTAAAAAGTGATTTAAAAGATGTCACTGATTCTGCAAGTCTTAGATATATATATATAGCAATACACATTGTTCTGGGACATTCACATGAACTGTTAAACATGTTCATGTTCTTCTCTTAATACTATGTCTCTCTCTCTCTCTCTCTCTCTCTCTCTCTCTCTATCTCTCTCTCTCTTCCTCCTCCTCCTCCTCCTCTCAGCATGACAGTGACATCAGTGCATACACCTATGAAAGGACCCTGATGATGGAGCAGCGGTCTCAGATGCTCAGACAGATGCGACTGTCTAAATCAGACCGGGAAAGAGAGGTAAGCCTCGGTTAAGTGCACATGAACATTCATTTTCATCTGTATGAAGAGAGGGTGTAGATTTGCATATAGACAGTCAAGGCAGTAAGAAAGGGTTACTGCATACACTGCCTCCACCAGTAGTCAAAATAATCACTTGAAATTATCTACTAAGTGTTTATTATGCCTACAGGTGGATTAAAAGTTGTATTAAATGATTAGTGAGCAGCATTTGGGTCGGGTGCATGCAAGATATCGGGTGCATGCGAGATTAGCCGTGACCTATTCGTCTGATCTGTTTGTGATTGTCGTGCATCATTTTATCAGGGAAATCCTGGTAGCGGCAGCAGTAGGCCAGAGGCAGGTGGCGCTACAAGGTCTCAGGTGAGGTCAGTGGTTATGGCCAGCTGTGAGTTCATGCGTTTTTATAAAAATTGAAAAGTTATAAATTGTACAGGATGTTGTTGAGACAATGTAAAGGTAGTTGGCTCACTATCCTCTTGTAAAACTGTTTAGAAAAAGTGATTCACTATATTATGGAAATCTTAAAAATGATGAAATTGCAAAAATGATTTGTCAATGAAAATCAAAGGGGAATGAAATTCATAAAAGCCTAGTTTTAGGCAAATGATGTAAGTTTAATAATGATGAGTAATTTGCTTTGAGATTGTTATTTTCTTCCATGACTTCCATGATTTCAACATAAAAGCAGATGCTAAAGAGAGACTTAACATGGACAAAGGTCTTGATTTTAAGGTTTGGAGTTTGCTGGGTCTATGCTAGATCACATTTTATAAATGCCTCTGAGAGCAGGATATTTCTGTAAAATATTTTCACACAATACTAGATGAGAGGGTCGTATTCAGTATAGAAATTGGCCAATAATACTAGGTATTTAGCTTGTAACAATTAAGGTGCATTATGCCCAAGTGGAACACAAAAAGATAGTTTTGTTTCATTAAACTTTTAATTAATATCAGCAGGCGCAGCATCCCCCATTGAGCTTTATTGTTAAAATTCATGTAATCTCCTTTTGCCCCTGGTCTCCTCAGCGGCTACGCTGGAGTTTTGATGATGTAAGTTTACTCAATAGTAAAACATCAGCTGTATTTTGTGATGTAGAGCAGTTGAGACATAGTGGCCAATCTGGACACATTGTTAAAGGAGAATTCCGGTCGATTTCAACACGTAAATTTGGAGTGCTGTCAGTAGCGAGAAAAATGAAAACAATCGGTGCTGCCTACACCATGTTATCCTCCTTCCGAGTGAACACAGGGAATCTGACTGCAGTAGATGTGAAAGAAATGCATAAATGTTGTAATGTTCAGCTCTGTTTAGTTCCGATGTTGAGACTGCAAGACGAGTGCTTAGGGACCGTCTATAAAAAATATGTATTAATTTAATGATTAAATAAGGTAGTGTCTCCAAACTTACCTCAATTATAACTTGTCTCCTGCTAGTTGTACTACAGCACTTACTTTTAAAAAATAAGCATATGTCTATTTTTGAAAATATTCTTGTATCACTTTTCGGTGTTATAGTTTGTAGACGGTCCCGAAGCACTCGTCTTGCCGTCTCAACACCGGAACTAAACAGAGCTGAATTAGCACGACTTTTATGCATTTCTTTCACATCTAATGCAGTCAGATTCACTGTGTTCACTCGGAAGGAATCCCTTCACATGGGTAGGCACTTGTAATGACATTTCAAACGTGTTAAGAGGCTAAAAGCACGTTTAAAACTTTCCCGGTTTCAGTCTCCTGGGTGCTAACACCAGCAGGAGGATAACACGTTGTAGGCAACACCAATTTTTTTTGTTTTTCTCGCTACTGACATTACTCCAAATTTACAAACAACAGAGCTATGTGTTGAAATTGACCGGAATTCTCCTTTTTTAAAGCAAATTTTTGGCAGTTTTATCAGCAAAAACCTCTGAATCCTTCAGAAAAAGACACAAAATAAAAGTCTAAATGTTCTGTTATATTTTATTATTCATACCAATAATAATACACCAATAAATGCACATTTTAGGTAGCATGTTGGCATAGTCTAATGGAAAGAAGTGCCTTCGACCAAGACGCTGGATCCTTACTGCTACTAGGGAATGCCTTTCTGTAGTTGACCCTATTGTTGGCCTCTGTAGTGAAAAGGACAAACAAAATGAGAATGAATTAGAGATCAGTAAGATCATATCTCACATTTGTTACACTCTCAACTTCAAGTCATTGTTCATCTGACATTTTATAGTTCTTAAAAGGTTCTTTATCTGAAGGATTCAATTAATAATTTGTCCAATCTGGGTCAAATGCACATTTTGTTATTAAACTGCCTTGCTCTAAATAGGCTGACCTAAAAAAGAAACTTCCTCTTTTCCTTTTTTCATAAGTCACTTCTGAGTTTCAGTTACCATTAGAGCTGGGCGATATGGAGAAAATCAAATATCACAATTTTTTTTTTTTACCAAAATACATTGATAACGATATTGCGGCGCTATTGTAAGGTTGACTATTGGTGCTTTCGAAAAATATTTATTCAATGAGATTTTTAATAAATAATCACCCGTAATGTGGACATAATGACACACCAACCCGATTATCGGCCGTTGGACAGTCTGGCGAGGTCGGTGACTCGAGTCTGTTCGGTGTGTTCTGTGCTGTCGTCAGTCGGAGGAGCCGTCGGCCTTCATTTGGGCCAATTTGACATTTTGAATCGGCCAGTAGGCAGTCGGACTCAATGACCAATTACCGGAAATGACGAGCAGGATGAGCGTGACAAACGCCTCTCAAAATCTGACGAAAATCTTTTAAACTGACCTTTGTCGATCTGAAATGAAGACAGATTTAGCAACTGCATGGCCTATTTCTCGCTTAAAATGTTTTCAGAAACACGTTTCGGTGAACTATTCGTAAAATACGAGATCGTATTCTGATAGCTGCCGGTTTTCATTTTTTGGGCGACAATACAGATTAGCGCCGCCTACTCTTATGGAGACGTATGACGTCTCGCGCACGCGCAGAACGTACGCTCAAGTCGGCGTCGCTTCGGTGTGTTCCGAGGCACTTTTTGGACCAGCTCAGGGAGACTGATCAGTCCGACTGCCTTTTCTGCTGACAGTCGGCCGTCGGGTTGGTGTGTCAGAGCCTGAAATGGGTAATAAAATAAATAATAGAACTGTCTGGAAAGTTCAGAAAATGAGCCTTTAAAACCAGGAAAAGACAACACTTGTGTCATATTGCGACATTACGATATATCAAACTTGAAGACGATATCTAGCCTCCTACATAGATATCGAGATAATATCGATATATTGCCCAGCACTAGTTGCCATTTGACTCAGGTTCTTTTCGATCTGTCCCTGTAGTTATCCTCCAGTGCTAGAGTAGACTCATGTCTTTCGTATTAGCAAGTTAGGTGACCTTGTGTTGTCTGTAGGTGTATCTTTCCCCCAGCTACATGAGTGCTGGAGTCAGCAACACCTCAAACACCTCCATAGGAGACAGAGACAGACGGGTACAAAGAGTGAGAGAGACGGAGAGTAAAGAGTTGGGGAAGGGAGAGCAGAGGTGTAGAAGCAGGAGGCAGCGAATGAGGTAGAGTAAAGGTTGAGATGAGATTAGAAAGGAACATGTTTGTGTGTCTTTGTGTCAAACCAGGCTCAGCTGGTGAAAGACCGCAACTCCATGCTGCGGCTGACGAGCATCGGATCCGACGATGACGACGACACCGACGGCGGGGAGCGAGACAGGGCGACGAGCGCTGGTAGCGGCGGCGGCGGCGGCGGCAGCGCCGAGCATCACCGAAGAGTTCAGATGACCTGGACCAAAGAGAAGACCTCGCAGTACAGAGCCACCCACTCTGGCTGCTCCACACCGGAGGGCTTCAGAGACATGCTCAGCATCAGGCCGTGAGCGGAAACAACACATTCACAACTTCTCTCAGCCCTGTAGGTCATTTGACAGGTTTGTTAAATGCATCTTGTTTTTTATTCAGGGACCACTCGAACGTCAGGCGGATGCACACCGCCGTCAAGCTCAACGAGGTCATTGTCAACAAATCCCATGATGCCCGGCTTGTCCTGCTCAACATGCCAGGGCCACCCAGGAACACGGACGGAGACGAGAACTGTATCCTTAAACACTGAGGGTTGCACTTCTTCACTTATAGAAACTATTTGTCAAAACAACGTATCACTTTATCTTGTTATATTACAAAAAGTTATTTTGTTGTCTGGTTATTTTAAACACACAACGGCTCATCATTACAACAGAAACGTGTTCTATTTCCACACGTGAGATGGTACACAGACAAAGTATCATATATCCATCCCTTATCTATACCCGCCTGTCCTGTACAGGGTTGTAAGTACAGCTAACAGATAGACAGACAATCAGACTCTCACCATAACACATGTTTTTTGTTTGCAACAGTACACTCAGTATAGAGGAACCTAAACTTTGCAGAATCACTCCTTAACTTGCCGACCAGACATGGAGTTCCTCGAGGTCCTAACGGAAGGATTGGAGCGCGTTCTGTTGGTCAGAGGTGGAGGAAGCGAAGTCATCACCATTTACTCCTGATTGGACAAAACGGAGGAAGCCAGCGTTAAAGACGCAGCCCATCACACAGAAGTGAGCAAAGGGAGAGATGGTGGGGGCCTGTGAGCTCTGGGGGAGGGGGTGGGCGCGCGTGGGCCCAAAAGGAGAGACTGTCATTGGCTGCAGCATCAGTTGTCACGCCCAACACCTCCCTCCCCTTCAGCCCTTTTCTTTTCATCTTTACACGTTTCTGTCACGACAAGGGTTTCCATTCCACTTATGTCAAGCTACAGTAATGCCAACACAATTCCACGAACGAGCAAAAAGATAAGTGTGTGTGTGTGTGTGTGTGTGTGTTTGTGGGAGGTATGGTTTGTTGGAGAAGGGGACCAGTGTTGTGTTTGTTGGGGGGTGGGGGGGCGTTCCACTGACAAGACTCAGAAGCAGATGTGAGTGCTCTGAGAGTAGGCTGAATGCCTGGAATTAGTGTTTTCTGTAGGTTTTTTCCTTCTTGAAAACACAGTGAAGTTTATTAAATTACTACTTAAAGGCATACTATGTAACTTTTCCCTCTTCGGTCCCCCTACAGCTCGTCTCATTGTAACTACAGCCACGCAAGCTGTAGTTACAATGAGACAACCTGTAAGGGGACCGAAGAGGGAAAAGTTACATAGTATGCCTTTAATAACAGTGTGTCAAAGGAAGGGAGGAGCCTCTAGTTTTAAACCTGCTTACTGGTTCATTTAAGGAAAATCAGTGTGCGTTTCTGTTTACTTGAAAGTGTAAAATGTTTTAGAAAAAAATGGTTGTCATTTAATTTCATGTCAATAGGGGCCTCCTTTCTTAGCATATCCACCATATACATTAGAAAATGCACAATCCTCAGAATGTGTTTCATCCAAAGTGGATACTGAATTATTTTCTAATTGGTAAACAGTGTTGGTCTGAACTTGCTGCTTTTTCTCACAATCTATTCTCCTGTATGGAGTCCCATTTTTGCCAGGAAAAGGTAAAAAGATAAATGAAAATAAAAATGCTCAACATTTGCATTTGCCACCTCTTAGTTTTGACTCACCGTACATTTGACTTCCTAGGTCAAATTAAAACTATTATTATTTATAACTTAAAATTATTAGATCTATAAAAATATCAGTTTTCAATTGTACTTCCTAAGTCAAAATTAAAAGATACAAAGTCGAAATGATGACTTACTTGGTCAAAGTTATTGGATAAAATAAATCTATTTTTGACTTACTAAGTCTGAAGTTATAATTACGAAGTCAACCAAAATTGTGACTTAGTAAGGAAAATTTATGAGATTAAAAAAAAAAATTAATTTAAGATAAAAAAACAAAAGCCAAAAATACTTAAATCAAAATTATGAGATATTAAGACTTTTTATCTCATAATTTTGACTTGGTCACTCAGTCTTTTTAAGCTTCTTAGTAAAAATGGGCTTCTATACACCTGCTACTCCATACTTTCAAGAGAACGGATTACAGAAGTGATTTACATTTACCAAGTGACATATCTTTATCTGCAAAACGGTCAAACACCAGCAGTGTGCTCTGCTAATAATGGAAATAGGAATCCGTTACTTATACCAAGATGAGTTGTCTTTATGCTCAACATTTACGGATTTGTGAGGTCTTCTCTATTGTGCCATAAACTGGCCCACGTCGACTCAGACTGCGTGTGAATAGTCATGTTAGAGTAGACAATGACGGCGTAGAGTGTGTTTGAAAAAAGTGGGGTCAGACTTTGTGGGTGTCGTTGTGAAGGCCTCGGAAAAAGACAAATGAAACAGTATTGTTGACACTCCGGACCATCATGGAGAGGACAATTGCATTGCATGCTGTCAAGATGACAATGGGAGAAAAATTGTGTTTGTGTATGAATGAAACGTCTGTTCATTTGACACATGGTGTTTTCCATTCCTTGTAATGAGAATATCAGCTGTGTGTGTGTGTGTGTGTGTGTGTGTGTGTGTGTGTGTGTGTGTGTGTGTGTGTGTGTGTGTGTGTGTGTGTGTGTGTGTGTGTGTGTGTGTGTGTGTGTGTGTGTGTGTGTGTGTGTGTGTGTGTGTGTGTGGCTAAATTAAGGAGCTGTAAACTAGAGGTGTTTGATTCCACTCTAATGCTTTTGTTCTTTTTCTTTTTTACAGTGTTATCGTGCAGGAATTCTTTTATGTTCATTGTTATTTCCTAAACTTGTTTTTTCTTGCTTGTACATAAAGACAAAAAAAAAGATCCCAAGTTTTATCTTTTTTTAATTACATTAATATAAAAAAAAGGAATCATAAAAAACTTTGCTCGAAAAAATACGGGAAGAAATAAAGCAATTTTGAAAGAAAAGTTACAACATTTGTGATCCTTTTGTTAAATAATAAGAATGTTTTTGTTGGCTGATATTGGTACTATATTTATAAGAATGTGTGATCAAGATGCTTAGATTGATTGGGAAGAATGTTAATACCCAATTATTTAAGTAATTTATCAGGTAAAAATACCAAATAACAGCATCTCAAATGTGAAATTTGATTTTTATTATTAATTATTATTAATACAGTCTTGGAGGGCTACAACTAACAAATATATTTATTATTGAATAATCTGTTTTCTTTTTTCATTGTTTAGTCTAGAAAATGTCAGAAAATAGTGAAAACTATTTACACATCATAACTTTTCAGAGCCCAGGGTAACATGTTTAGTTTGACGAACAGTCCAAACACCCAAAATATTCAATGTAATAAAATATAAGAGAAAAACAAAACCTCACCTTTGTGAAGCTGGAACTAGTGATTTTCTGTTGTTATTTTTGCTTTATAAATAACGTACAGAAAACAGATGAGTTTCTAATATAAAAGACACTGACGGAAGCCTTATTTTTTTCCTTTAACGCCTCTCATCTTGGATGTTAAACTTCTATATTGATAAAGTCTCACCACCACAATAAAAGAGATGCTTGTTCTATATGTATGAGTTTAACTGCCTTTTATTCTGGAACGCCAACGTCCCATTTCCTCTTTTTTTTTTTTTTTTTTTTTTGCGTGATGTGGTCACTTCCACTTGTACGTACAATCCGGAAGCCGGTGCCTTGTGATATTTAAGGAAATCAATTCTGGGCGAAGTTCTTTTGCAAAAGTGGGATAAAAACAAAACATTAATCAGGTTTCGGGGGTGAGCATGGAGGTAAGAGTAGTTGGCATTAGAAAAGTTTGACTTAATAAAAGAATCACCTTTGTGATCATATATAATGATCAATTATAACACACGATCTTTGGTTGTCACAAACACAACAATGATGGCCTTGTTGCGAGCGTCAACCGGACTGTTTCATGTATTATCCCTTTATTAAATCGGTCAATGTAACTTTACACCATCTATTTAACCATTCAAATACGGGGTGAGTAAAAGTTATTGATCCTTGTGTTAATTGATTAATCATGTAAAGTGTTTAAAGCTACCCCGGCACTGAAACAGTTCATACACACGTAGTAGGCTACGTCTCTTAACCGGTTATTGAAAGCACTTGTAATTCACTTTGACTATTTTGTTTGTTTTGCTGCTAGACTATGTGCCTATGCTAAACAGAATAACTGAGAAATATATCGATGTAGGCCCACACTAAATACATAAGCTAATATAATGAATATGATTATACATAAGCTAATATAATGAATATCATTTTCCAATCACATCACATTTCGATGCATATGACATGTTACATAAATAGGCTATAACCATGAAGTTAAAACAAGTGACAGAGCCTAAACTACACCAATAAGGTACATTAAGGTTTTGTGTCAGTAAAAATGTGTAGGCTTTTTGGCTAAAGAATTAAATCAATTCATTTATTAATTTATTGTAACACTGCACAATACCAACTACATTTAACGCATCACTTCTGATCAGAAGTGTTACAGATGTAATAACACACAGGCTTGTTGAACTTGTATTGCTTATATGAGACTAAAAGTATTGAAATCAGAGAGGTTAGTGCTTCTGGCCGTCTTAATGGCTGCTATACGTCTTGCCAGCCACCAGATGTCACTGTGTTTATTCGTCTATCACTATATGGCTCTCTGTTTCACTAATTTACTTAGTTTCAGCATTGCACTAAACCGAACCGTTGGACAGAACAGCAGGTAATATAAGCTGCCAGCTTTCGGCCTTTAAAAGATAAAATCAAAAAAATGAAAATTAAATTTGTCAGATGCTTTTTAAAGCTACAATAATCATTTGTCTCACTGAGCAGTCTGTGAGCAGTCTGAGCAGAACAAAGTGACAGGCGGCTTCCTGTCGTGGCTTTCAAAATAAAATCCAGAATCATAAAATGTATAAATTAGCGGTTATGCGGTAAATGAACCTGACCAAAACAGGATTTCAGATACAGATACCAATATGGACATTCAAACAATATGTTACTCAAAATTCATTTTTAAAAACTTAAATCCACAATCAAGTTTTTTTAATACAAATCTCTTTAATGTGGGTATCAAAAGAGTTGTGAAACAGTTGTCGTAAACTAAGTTGGACATTTTACAACTGAAAAATGAACCTCTTAAAAATGTAACGCCGCAAGCAGTAAACATGGATTGTATACAGTAAACTTCACTGGAGATTTGAATAGTTACAACTGTAAACAAAAACACTGACAACTACATAACTAAATTATAGTTGTGATAAGAAAAACAAGGTAAAAACTAAATAAAAAAAACATTTAACTAATTTTGAAGACTGGATTGATTATGACCATGGCTGGATCACTAACTGGGAAAAGCAAGCAACTGCCCCATGGCCCCAGACCCCCAAAATATCCGCTCAACTGTAGTTTAGTCATTAGATTGCAAATGTTTTAGGGAATTAGCCCCACTTAAGTACAGAATCATATAAGGTGGGTCCTTGATGTTTAGTTTTGTAGAAGATCCCTGTTTAAAAAAAAAAATAGTTATATATTCCTAAATAATATAGTAAGTATATTCCCAAATTGGTGTTTAATCAAATTAACCCATTTAACTGACACACAGAAACCCTTGTGTTAGTGTGATTCCAGAATAGGAGTTCCTGGCAAAGTACTTCCAAGGTCCATGGAGACGGAGAAGGGAAATTGGGGTCAAATCTCCAACACTTCAAAAAGAACAACCTTATTGTCATGGGATTTTCCTTATTCCTCGTTATGGGCAAATAGTAAATCTGCTAGCTTATGTTAAAAATACATTTTGCCCTCCCCCACATGACAAAAATTAGCTGCTTTTAGGAATAAAATATATTGGTATTGTCTTAGGTGATGACCAAAAACAAATGGCATTGCCCACGCCTCTCTGTGTGTGTGTGTGTGTGTGTGTGTGTGTGTGTGTGTGTGTGTGTGTGTGTGTGTGTGTGTGTGTGTGTGTGTGTGTGTGTGTGTGTGTGTGTGTGTGTGTGTGTGTGTGTGTGTGTGTGTATGTATGTGTGGGTTCCCCAACAGGTTTATCAGGCCATGGTTATGACACATATTTGGTCACTGTAATTTTGCCTTGTGGGTAGTACTGTAATGTTGTTCAATAATTTGGTGGTGTTGTTTTTTTCATCTTAACTAAATCGTAAAAAAAAAAAAAAAAAAAGCTGTTATCTGTTTTTAATTTGAAACCGTATCGCTCAACATCCGGCGTTGACCCCATTCCAGATCATGATCCGTGGCTCTGGATCCATTGAGCAACCTGGCCCGGGCCAACACGAAGCCAAACGGATTCAGTGGTCTGCCTCCCCCTGTCAGACACCTTGAAACGGTCGTTTTCCAGATTTCGCGAGCATAATTAGCATATAACGTTAGTCAGTTACGTTTCTCCGCGTCTGCAAGCTGCGGCTCATTGATTGAACGTTGGTTTGAGCGAGGACCGACAGACAGTCGGGCGCCAGACTGGTCGTGAAGTGAGCAGTACTGCAGCCTTGCGTCAAAGCCAGCTAAAGCTAAACCGTGGTAGGACAAGTCAGCAAGAAAGACGGGTTAACAGCCACGTTACCTCTGGGTAGCTATAGCCAGACAGCAGACAGGCTATTTTTGGCACGGTTGCTGGCATACACATGCTCCGTTTTAGTCGCGTGAGCTAGCCCAACATCTGTGCAAAAGCTGTCAGTGCTGTCGGTTTCATAAGAAATAACATTACAGCTCATTTAGACCCTGCATTTGGGACGTAGTATTTTCACTTACTAGCTACCTGAAACGACTTTAATCACACACATTTTGAAATATAGGTACACTATAGGGGATTTCGGTTATTTGCGCAACATCGTGTTGAATTGTAGAGGGGCCTCATAGCACAACGTATGAGGCCCAGTTGAAAAGATGGACCTGAATTTTTATTCGGATTTAACGGACGGTACTGGACAGCACGACGGTGATCCAGAGTTCTTGGATCCGCAGTCTTTCAATGGATTTGACACTGACAATAAGGTGACTCTGTCTTATGAATGGGGCACACGTCTTTCACACAACAACGGTCACAATGCTACTTATTTGTATAGGCTTTGCATATTTGAAATAACAAAAGGCTGCCATTAAACCAAACGCATCTCAGTGTGTAGATATATTGCCTGTTGTTGTTGTTGCTGGTTTTGTTGTTATTATTATTATTATTATTATTATTATTATTATTATTATTATTATTATAGCCCTACTGCCTCACCTTTGCTTGTTGGATGGGAGTGTCACTGTATGTTTTAATGTCCAAAAAAAGGCAGATGAACTTGGAGTTTTGGAGAATATGGGTTAAATTGTCTTCTTCCTTCTAAAGCAATAACATTTTTCCTAACTTGTGCACCTGCATCTTTCAGTTCCCTGGAGGCAGTGACAACTACCTGACAATTGCTGGGTCTGGCCATCCCTTCCTCTCTTCATCAGAGGTAGGCCTTTACATCTTGAATGATTTGGCATTTCATTTCCCTCGGACAGGTTTTTATTTATTGCTATGAAGCCCCTCCACACCCCCCCCCCCTTCCTGTGGACTTATAATCACGCATCACATCATTTATTACCACTAACATTAGAGTCACAGAGCTAAAGCAGCTCTCATGTCATATCTGAATTGTACTTTTGAGTTTCCGACTTGTAAGTAGTGCGTGTTCATGATCCAACATATCCGGCATTAAAATAGCACATCATATGGATTTGCCTGAAAACTAAACAAACAATGGCTCTGGAAACATGGGATTTTCATTTTTACACAACCAACTCTGTTTTGATGGCATAAGCATTTGCATTTCTAAAAGATAACTACCTGGCGATCTTTGAAGAACCCAGAAGGTTGTTCAACACTCACTGCTGCTCTGAAGATGTTCCCAGAACCCTCAAAGACGATTCTGACCACCTTGATGAAAGACATTACATCTGCTCAATGATTGAAACATTTTTAACCAGTTTCCAAAGTTGCAAGTCTATTCCCTAATCCATATAAATATCTGGGTTTCCCACCCTCACTTTGCCTAAAACAAAGACCATATACACATTTATGAAATACATCTTAAACCTTAAGAGTAAAAGGGCAAAATGTGCTAATAAATGTGGCTTTTGTTGAAGCCTCTGGCTCCCAAACGTTTTGACTTGAGGCACCTTAAAACAAAGCTATAACTACTTTGGACCTCTTGTCACAGTTTGCATGTGTTGATGAGTTGTGACTTGTTTAACCAAAGATTGATTCTTACTTTTTAGATTGTTTTATTTGAATAATTTATAGGTAAAATTGTCCAGTAATTCATCCAAAATCCCAAATGTTGCCATCTTGGTAAGGCCCTGACACAGCAACCCGTCGGACTGATCAATCGGCTCCCCGAGGTCCAAAAAGTAGGGATGTCCCGATCAGGTTTTTTTGCCTCCGAGTGATTTGATTTTGAGTATCTACCGATACAGAGTCCCGATCCGATACTTCTATAATATATTAAAAAAAAGAATAAAGAAGAGCGAAAAAACAGATCCAGGTTGTTGTAAGGTGATGTTATTTTTTATTCACCTTATTTTAACATTCAACAACTCTGTTAACAAACAGAGCACTTCTGTGAGGTAGCTTGAACAATCAAGTAATAACATAAATTCTTCACTTTTGGACTTTAGTGCAACAGTAAATATAAAAAAAAGTCTAATATAAAAACAAATGGCACCTCAACTTAAAATACCCAGCAGGCATGTAAACAAATAAAAAAATAATAGTGCCACAGTGTTTGCAAAGCCAATAATGTGCTTTTAGGAACTGCACTCCTAACTCTTACTGTCCGCAGACATACTCACGCTTTCCGCTTCAAGCTGCTTCCGTGTTCTACTTTGCCGGCATTTAACCAATAGCGTCTCTGCAACAAAGTGATGTCATGCCGCACGCATTGCTGTTTCTGTGTGGAGTCAAAAGGGTCTAACTCTGTGCCACCGCATAACTATAGATGTGTTAAAAAATAATGAGAATATATATACATATATATCCGAGTCCTGATCGGGAGGTAACGTCCGATTCCGATCGAGTCTGAAACCACGTGATCGGGCCCGATTTCCGATCATGTGATCGGATCTGGACATCCCTACCAAAAAGTGCCTTGGAACACACCGAAGCGACGCCGACTTGAGCGTACGTTGTGCGCGAGACGTAATACAAAAAATGAAAACCTGAAATGACGAACGCGTCACGTGGGTCTGGCTTCTCCAGCTGACCATAATGTTGTTTGAAATACGATCTCGTATTTTACGAAAATAGTTCACCGAAACGTGTTTCTGAAAACCTTTTAAGCTAGAAATAGGCCATGCAGTGGCTGAATCTGTCTTCATTTCAGATCAACAATGGTCAGTTTAAAAGATTTTCGTCAGATTTTGAGAGGCGTTCGTCATTCAGATTGGTCATTGAGTCCGACTGCCCGCCCTTCAACTCAGCATGTCAGGTCGGCCAAAATGAAGGCAGACGGCTCTTCTGACGGACGCCGGCACGGAACACACTGAACAGACTCGAGTCACCGACCTCGCCAGACTGTCTGACGGCCAATTATCGGCTTGGTGTGTCAGGGCCTTTAATCATCTTGTGACCCATTTGGAGGGTCCAGACCCCCAGGTTGGCTTTAAGTAGTCATCTACTAACTATAAATGGATAGCGAGATAAACTAAGTCAGGATTTGGACCACCTTGACACAACAATTTCCTTAGGGAAAAAAGATCCTCTATTAGATATATTTGTCAATATTTAGTTACATTTCAGTATTTTATATTTTCAGGCAGTACAATACATTTATTTTTCTTGTGTCAGCCAGGAGATTAGGAAATTAAGTCCCAATGTTTTTTTGTCGTGCAGTGTACGGAATATATATATATATATATATATATATATATATATATATATATATATATATATATATATATATATTATTATTTATTTTTTTTTTTTTATCCAGGTGGTTTAAAGCAATGGTTCTCAAAGTGGGGTTTGGGGATTTTCAGGGTTCCTTGAGGGGCTTCCACAGGGTCCCCAGCAAAAAGTGGAATAATTTATTTTCACAATTTCCATCCATAAGTAACACAATGACAGAATGTATAACTTTTTTGGTCATGGCTTTCATAGACTTTCTGTAAGAAAACATCTAAAAGCAAAAAATCCTATCAGATGGGGACCCTGGGACAAAATTGAATCAAATGTGGGTCCGTGATTTAATTTGTGTCAGTTTGGGGGTCCTGTCTTCTAGGTTTTTTAAAGATCGCCAGGTATTTCAGGAAAAATGGATGCTTGGCTCCGTGACTTGAATGCAATAGTAATACATTAGGTGCACAACCTGGGGCCATTCAGGCTCACGCACCAAAGTTTTAAATCAGCGTTGACCTCACTACGACCATCCTCAAACTCTATCATTTCTAACTTAATACTTAGCAGGTGCAAATTATATTTTCTAGCATTTCAACCGTGTTGATATTTTGTTTTTGTCATGTGTGAGTCGTACAAAATAAGGCCTTTGTTCTGTATGTATGAACCATTTAATGAGTACATATAAAAACAAACAAATATGACCCATGGCATTTGTAATCAACGTGCACTTACTGACATACTCACATTTTTTAGTGTGCCACTAAACCCATTGACCTCTTCAACCTCGCTGGATCTGCTGGTGGAGTATGAATTATTTATAAATACTTTATATTTCACTACCCCTTTTGCTTAAATTCAGACACCTTTTTATTTGATTTATTTTTTTCTGTCATTTAGGAAACAAGCTTCTTGTTTAGAGCGAGTAAATCATCAAACACAATGCCAGAAATAAAATAAAAATAACTGCAAATCTGACTCATTCTATGATGGGTTGATGGAAGTACACAATGTACATTTAGGTTCAGGCTAATAACAGTTTCATTTCTACATCTCTTAAGTGCCGTTCCGTCATCAGAATGGACAAACGTTAGAAAAAGAGAAACTAACTTTGCCTCGGCAGTGCAGTGCATCCAAAAACAATTTTAGAGGAATAGTAATTATAAAAACGTAAGAGCAAAACACATCTACAAAACAGGTTCGAGAGCATTTTGCAGGCATGGCATTATCAGTGTCATCCCCTACAATGTCACATCACCGAACCAGACTCCTCACACCTAAACGTAACCTATTCATACCTAAAAGTTGTTCTGAAGTTGTGATTTTCTGCACAATCCTTTTCAGTAATATTGCAATCATCAACATTCTCACTATCTGCTGCCTACTGTTCACCTGTCAGCACATTGTGCAGCTGCGAGTGCTAGCATGCTTTGACAGTTTCAAACTTTAAAGCTGTTTTTTTCTTTTCTTTTCTTTTCTTTTTTGGTGCATGACCAAGGGTCTGTGTCACAAAGCAAGTTCAACTTATCACGAAAGACTGCGACATTGCACTCAGGGATTTTTTTGGTTCAGTACAAGAATATTGGAGGATTTCTTTTTTTTTTTTATATTCAACAATGTTTTTTTTTTTGTATTTTTAGCAGCAGCAGAAAGGCAGAACCGAGTACACTTTGATATCTGTTTATTTATCGCAAGTTATATATCGTTATCGCGTTATCAACACTGTCATCGCGCCGCTTTATGATACCAGAAACCTGAGTTATACCCAAAGTTAGCCTGCTAAGCCTCTATTCTTGCTTTGTGACACAAGCCCCTGAACACTGCAATTTTCCACATCTGACTCGATCACTCCTGACACACAGTATTTTAGAGATATTTCAGTATTATAATCTATGAAAATTCACCTTAAAGTACGTCTTTGGAATGAACTTTTGTCCAAAATAATAAATCTGTGTTAAGTGAAGCTGTAACTACTGACTAGTCTTTCCCCAACTTTCTTGTGGCTCTCTCTTACCTTTCTTTCCGAATGGTTGTTTACTCCTCTTCACCCCAATTTCTCACAAACTTGTTTTCTCTTCCTTCCACTCTTCTTTTACTTCTCTCGTCTTCTCTTTCCACTTTGGCTCCCGTCCGCCATCTTCATTCCAGACGTTCCACACTCCCAGCCTCGGCGATGAGGAGTTCGAAATACCTCCCATCTCCTTGGATCCAGACTCGGCCCTCACCGTGTCAGATGTGGTGTCCCATTTCGGGGAACTGTCGGACACCGGCCCCTCCGACAGCGTCGTGGTACCCGGGAACGCTGTGGTCGAAGGGGACGACCCCTCGTTCGCCTCCACTTTCGTCAACGCCCCCTCACAGGGACTGGAGCACCTCAGTCTGGGAGTCATCAACCAGTCAGGAGGAAGTGCTTTGTTGGGGTCGTCACTGGGAATGGTGAGGACGTTTGAGTACAGGACATTTGAAAGTTATCTCTGTATCAAACACCAGTTACGTTCTCTCACATTTTTCTTTCCATCTCCAGGATCTCGGTCATCCCATCGGCTCTCAGTTCAGCAGCTCGTCTCCAGTGACCATCGACGTCCCGCTGGGTGACATGAGCCAGGGCCTGCTGGGATCCAACCAGCTGACCACTATCGACCAGTCCGAGCTCAGCGCTCAACTGGGGCTCGGCTTGGGAGGCGGGAACATGCTGCAACACCCCCAGTCGCCTGATAACCCTCTGTCGGCCACGGCGTCGCCCACCAGCTCGCTCCAGGATGACGACATGGATGACTTTAGAAGAGTGAGTCTTAAAGGATAGGACAATGGGATTGAGATTTGCTGCTAATCAACACCAATATGGGAAATTTCCCAAAAATGTATTGAATATATGTATATGTTTTAACAGAGCTTTGGTTGGCCCTCATTTCATGTTTTCAACATGTTTTCAACTTGATATTTTATAGATACTTCAGTTTTGTTTTCTAAATCCATAAAGGAACACTTCAGTTTACCTGAGAAATTCAAAACCACCACCTTTGGAGATACGTGGTTTTTACTGGTCAGTGATGCTGCCCTCAAAGACAAATTTCCATCCGTCCGTCTTCGTTCGCTTATCCGGGGTGGGGTCGCAGGGGTAGCAGCTCCAGCAGCTCCAGCAAGGGACCCCAAACTTCCCTTTCCCGAGCCACATTAACCAGCTCTGACTGGGGGATCCCAAGGCGTTCCCAGGCCAGGTTGGAGATATAATCCCTCCACCTAGTCCTGGGTCTTCCCCGAGGCCTCCTCCCAGCTGGCCATGCCTGGAACACCTCCCTAGGGAGGCCCCTAGGCGGCATCCTTACCAGATGCCCGAACCACCTCAACTGGCTCCTTTCGACGCGAAGGAGCAGCGGCTCTACTCTGGGCTCCTCACGGATGACTGAGCTTCTCACCCTATCTCTAAGGGAGACGCCAGCCACCCTCCTGAGGAAACCCATTTCGGCCGCTTGTACCCTGGATCTTGTTCTTTCAGTCATGACAAATTTGTCAAATTAAAATCTTCTATACTAAACTTTAACTTTAAATTTAAAATACTTTACCCGTCAATTTCTGGAAGGTGTTCCTTGTTACGTAAGCAGGATTTAAAAAAAAAAAAAGAAAAAAAAAAAAGAAGACAGAACATTTTTTGTGAATACTTTTTATTGGTAATTTTTCTCTTCCCCTCCAATTAGAGCGTCCTGGTGGAATCTCCGGTCTCTCTGGCTGTCTCTCCCGGAGTCATCTCCCTCGATCCCTCCTCCCTGTCCGACTCCCCGCTCTCGGCCCCCACCTCCAGCATCTCTCCAGCTGCCGGGCGGAAAGGAGGAGCAGGAGGGAAGAAGGGGAAGAAGAAGAAAGACCCCAACGAACCTCAGAAACCTGTGTCGGCCTACGCTTTGTTCTTCAGGGACACACAGGCAGCTATTAAGGGACAAAACCCCAACGCTACGTTTGGAGAAGTGTCTAAGATAGTGGCTTCCATGTGGGACAGCCTGGGGGAGGAGCAGAAACAGGTGAGAGGGAAAAGGAGGAAACTCTTGCCAAGATTTTGAAATTTGTGCTTATAGTTGATTCATTGATCCATCAGTCCATCTTTTTAGTTAGATATGTTTACTGTGACTCCAGTGGATTGAGTTCAGCTTGAAGGAAATGTCTTTAAAAGTATCCTTTCCCACTCCGCTGTATTAAAAGCTGACACGGGCTTAATAACATGTGGTGAGATTGAAACACAATCCTAATTTCAGTGCATGATTTTTCCCTTTTTTTCAGATTTACAAGAGGAAAAACGAAGCGTCAAAGAAGGATTACTTGAAGGCGCTGGCGGAGTACAGAGCCAGCCAGATTATTGAACATATGTCTACGGTATGTAGTTGCAAGGAACATGCACATAGTAACATCACGGTTTATCAGAGCGCCTTGCTGCTCGTTCCAGGGGCTGGGTCTAACTGCTGGTGTATGAGACATACACCGCTGGTGGCGGGTGCTAATTTCCCACCCTGGTTACAACGTAACCAAGCGTTTCATTGCAGCAGTAAACAAGGAAGTAGGCTACTCTTGTATTGATTTTTGACCATTTTAAGACGAGGGGAGAATATTTCTCTTTGTTTAATATCATTTAAAGTAAAGTTAGGTTTTTCTTTCTGCTTCCCACTCATTTGCGCGAGTCAGTGGCCTACCCTCTAACGTTCTAACGCTGGGTTTTACCGGCAGCTTTTTACAATTGCAACTCTGCAAAAGTGAACTCAGAATCAACTTTGGCGAACGGCCAGGGGATCTTCTATGCTAATGTAGAGGTCCAAGCCAGACTCATCTTCAAAGCCAGATGTATTATAAGACCAACCAGGTTAAACGTGAATTATACTAGACGCATCCAAGGTGGCGCGCGCCATTGTGACGTCAAAATGACGTAATAGCCTGCCGGCTCGCCCGATTTATGGCTCTCTTTTTTTTCAGCGGCGCGCAACAAAGCGGAAACGGGAGGCCTGAAAGAGTTCGCCGACAACCAGATGCCAGGACTCTCAGAGTAACTGCAAGTCTCTCTTGTAAACTTGCTGGGTTACGATGAGTCCTTTTATGGTGAATGAAAGGCTTGATCCGACCATGTAGGTCATCCAATCAAATCCAAGCATTGACGGCAATGCTACTGCCAGTTCTGCCGTTTTTCTTCTTCTTCTAGTCTGTAGAAAGAGCAACGTATGTAGCCTTTACTCATTAGCGTCACTGCTGTTCAGGAGAAGACTGCAACTAGTGTCGCGAGCACCAGCGCGGGTATAAATAGTCACGGCGATCCCATGATGTCACATTTGTACGCGCCAGCTGGGCTGCGTCCAGTATATAACAGGCTTTAGACTCTGTCTGCTGGCTGTTGCTCATCACACCTCTACTTGTAAGTCTTTATTGTATCCATCCATTCTCTCCTCAGGCCTCTATTGAAGTCATGGACACCTCCCCGTCGCCCCCATCGCCCCCACCTCCAGCCCCGGCTCACGCTGCCATAGCCTCCACCCTAGCCGCTCGCACCACCAGGTCACAGCATTACAACCCCGAGGAGAACACCATCACTAACATCTGTACCTCCAACATCATCGTGGACCTGCCTCAGGTCACCACGCGCTCGCGCACCGGCGCCATCAAACCCCAACCTGCGCCCGCTCCCAGCCCGCCGAACCTCCCCGCCGTCACCAAGATCATCATCAAGCAGACGCAGCTGCCCTCCGGCGGCGTATCGGTCACTGCGATGCCCGTCTCCTCGCCGCGCCAGCCGCCGCCGCTGCAGCAGATGCAGAGCACCCCTTTTCTGCCCCGGCTGCAGCAGATGGTGCACGCCCAGGCCCCTCCCCCTCTGCAGGCCAAACCACGAGCTGCTGTAGCAGCTGCCACAGCTCCACCTCCGCTGCAGATAAAGGTCATCCCGTCGCCGCGGCAGTCCGATTCAAGCGTGCCAATCATTGTGACATCAGCCGGTGAAACGCCCACATCAGTGAGCTCCTCTGGTCTGACGGTGGAGGTGGGCCAGTCGGCTGACGTGGTGACGGCAGGAGAGGAAGTGGCGGAGGCAGAGGAAGGGGTAAGCTCGGAAAAACCGACCTGTTGGTACCTGTATTTTAGCAACACAGGATAATGTAGCTTATCCAAATGTTGCATTTGAAGTGGAGGGTCAGATAAATACCTCAAATGTCAATTTGTCTTTTGTCTTGTCTCTCAGATGGAGGTCGAGGTGAGCGTTGCTCCTGTCCCGAGTGTGACTCCCGCCGCCAGCCGTAACATTTGTGTGCGCGCCGGCTGCACCAAGCCCGCTGTGGAGAGCAAAGACTGGGACAAGGAGTACTGTAGCAACGAGTGTGTCGCCACACACTGCAGGTGTGTACACCAGCAACATGCACACCAAGTCTGGGTCCAAGAGTTTTGTAAATCATTTAAAAAAACTAAGTTAATAATCGGCTAGTGTGTCACTACAGTAGTTGAACGTGTTGGGGGATGTTTTGTGTTTGTGTTCAGCTGTGATGAACTGAGGAGCTTGAAAGGCCTCTAATAACTTAACTTAACATTTACTGTAGCAGTTTTAAGGAGAAACGGGTGTTCATTACGCAGACAACAATCATCGTTGTCTTCAGAATTACAGCTAGGATTGCAAGCAACAATTATTTAATTATCAATTCAGGTGCATATATTTCTTTTTTAGATTAACCAGTGAATCTCTCGTCAAATAATATCAGAAAATAAATGAACAACGTTCATCACAACTTTCTGAAGGTAAATGTAAAGTCTTCATATTGCTGGTTTTGTCCAACTAGCAGTCCAAAACCCAAAGACATTCAGTTTATATATGAGACAAAAACAGTTCTTACAATTGTGAAGTTGTAACAAATGTATAAAAAAAAAAATCTCCAAATTCACTAATTGTTTTGAGCTTTAATTAAAACTTGAGCACTAAACTTGTATGGCATTACTATATAGTGTGAACACTTGAGACACAGCTGACAGGTGTGTTAGGTGCATACTAGTATCCTGAACCTAGTAGACCTGAATAACCCTGTGTTCAGTTAGAGGAATACATGGATTAGATAGAAACTGGAATACTGTGGTAAGCAAACCCAGTCATTATCTCTGGTTGCGTAGTAGTTATTCAGCAAAACAAAAGAAATGGAGAGCTAGATAAATACTATGTTCATTATATCCTGAATATGATCAAAATAAGGATAAGAGTTGAAACTGGGATACTTGTGCTTGTAAATGTACTCACAAGTAGGGGAATGTGCATTTAAGTGCATCTTGTTCTGGATGTAATGTCAGAAATGGACTGAAGAAGGGTGTATATGCCCCTTTTGTTTTGTTTTTTCTCCTCCACAGAGATGTGTTCATGGCCTGGTGCGCCATCCGAGGGCAGAACTCCACCACCGTCACATAGGGAAAGGACACATCTGACGGAGAAGGAGCGCTACACAGAGAGAAAAGGACAAAGAATAACACATGAAATGCAAATGAACATAGGAATAAATGGATGAATGAATGAATGACTGACCAGGCTCAGGTATCGGCAGAATAATGGTTTGTTTTGTCATCTAGATGAGTACAAAGACAAGATAGGTTTGAAGATTTAAAAAAAAAAAAAAAAAAATCACTACAATGTACTTATCTATGATTGACACGTTCACTCTGCACAAGTGGCTCTCCAGCAGCGAAGTAACTGAATTATTTGGAAATCCTGCAGTGGGAATGACGGCTCTCGATGACGACAAATGGATAAACACTCAAGAAAATGCAAAAGAAGAAACTTCCAAGGATCATCTATTGTGAATCTGAAATATAGACTTGATAAAAAAAAAAAGAAAAGAAAAAGGACATTTTATATTGAATTATGGTGTTTTTAATTGTTTTGAAAAGAAAGAAAGTGCAGGATGGAAATCATGAATCTTGAGTTCATTTTTATTAATTTAAATAATTCCAAATCATGTGTGTACGCTCTTCCCTTTACTGTTACATTGAGGATTGATTGATTTGAACGAAATCTTAAGAAGGATTTTTGTTTAATTGTTCTACGGTAATGTGCTTTGGCGTGGAGGGGGTCAGTGGCTACTTTAGAGATTTAACGTACAAACAATCAACAACTGGGCAAAGCACAAACAATCTTAAAGGTAGTTTGAAGTTGTACGAGAGGCCAAAATGTTTTTAAGAAGCCATTTTGAGAACTTGGTAATGAATCTGCCACCAGCCAAATGCAGTTTGTCATCTTTATAAGCCACATTGGGGGGTGGTGAGGAAATGATCTACCATCATGCAAATGGTTCTACTGAAACTTTCAAAACAGGTGCTAAAATTCAGAGGAAAAAAAGAACTCTAGCATTCTCTTTTCTCCTCTCCTGCTATAATACCCCACAACATAAGAACTTTTTAAATACGTGGTGCAAATTTAGTTTTATGAAGAACATTTGTGGGGAAATTTGATGACAAGAATGTAATGAAATAAACACACCAGCCCTGACAGCACTACTGTAAGGGAAAAGGGAATACACTATATAAAGCTTTACTTTTTGTGTAACTGTATTTAATTTAAGAAAATTACTTTCAGGTCTGTTTAATGATCAAGGAAGGGAGTGTTGTTTTTTTTTCCAAAAAAAAAAAAAGTTTACAGTCAAATGAAATGATGCAGTGAGCTGGCCTGGTTTATTGTAGATATTCTGGAAATGTTTTTAATGGTGAAATAAAATATTTTATGTTTTATTATACATTTGGTGATGCACATTTTGACCTCAGCTGGAGTGGCATTTGTTTGATTAATTTGACAGGTGACACTTTTTTTCATTTATATATATAATCTTCATTTGTTTATGATAACAAGCAGAATCCATCTGTTTAGGCACTGAATGTTTTTCTTATTTATTTAGATAAATTAATTGTACCATACAATAAAGATATACAGTAGTACACCCCATACAGTGTACAGAAGAAAAAGCAACAACAGTTTATTTAACAATTTTACATACATTTAGCAAGATTATAAATATACACTTGAGAATTTAAATGTATAAGATACCAAATAGTGCAAAAATATATATATATATATATATAAAATGTTTATCAATAGACTTGATAAAAACACTAAAGTTAAAAGGTTTTACACGTGTGCTATCGTCGCTGCACTTTCTATCGCGAGATTGACGTCAATAGAAATGTTTGATGACGATGGCGGGAAAACCCACCGTGGCGGGAAAAAGTAGCGTGGTCAACACAAGACAGAGGGCGCTGCTGCGCAGTTAAGCGCTGCAAATAACATTAAAAATACGCCACAAGTCATCAAATAAAATTTCAAAGTAACAAAAAAAGGACAGATTGCACCAAGCATTTAGACCTCTGTTTTTTTCTATTTTTTGTTGTTGGAATCAAGCAAAAAGGTTGTGTTAGGCGTCTTTATGGTTTTAAATAGCGTTTGTTTATTATAAAAGCTGATATGTTAAGACTCGGAGGGGGAGGGAGAGGAAAAAGAAGCACAGGAGGAAGGAAAAGGAGGGGGGGGGGAGACATTGAGGACTTCATTATAACAGATTGGTGTGTGTGTGTGGTTGTGTTTGTGGCGATAAGCCAAATTACATTATATTTTAATAAGTTATCATATTTAACCTAGTAATTGCTTATTAAGATTTTTTTTTTTTTTGCGTGGTTCGTTTTTACATGATTCCTCAGTGGAAAGGGCCTCTGTGGTGACATTATAAGAAAAGCAGCATATCGTAGTGGTGCGTGGATCTCAGCAGGCGCGGAAAGAGTGCGTTATTGTTAGTTGACACTGATCATCATCATCTGGCCTGCTAAGAAGCGAAGCCGGGAGCTGGAGTTTGCAGCAGAGGACTCACCATGGCGGTAAACCTGGACAAGGAAGCGTACTACCGCCGGATCAAGAGATTATACGGCAATTGGAAGGTAAAATCGGGCGATTTGAAGCGTGTATTTGAGTTAAATCGTCTACTGTAGTTCATGTTACGAGGAGAAAGTGGGTTCGTGGAAGATACCGATCGCTAAGTTAGCCGCGTTTTTCTCCCGAGCGAGTTGACTGTTTTCGGCGAGAGCGGTGCTGTTTCCGTCTGCACCCAGCGCCGACAACTAGGCCTCAGTCTGCACAGTTTGACTTGCTTTATTCGCCCTGAAACTCCTCTCCAACTGGGCATGTTTGGAAGATGTTTCACCAGTCTTGTGTTAGACCAAACAGGCGAGCTAACTTATGTTAGCGCACTTATCACCCCCATTCACCACGTTTGCCACCAAGCTAACGTACTAGCTGAGCAGCTAAATGTGTAGTGAACCAGTGTGGGCTAATATGACTACTAAATCGCATTAAAGTGATCACAGAAACCATTCACCATCGAGTTGTGCTTGACATTTGGCTGCCAGACTGTTAAACATCACTGTTGGCTTGTATTTGTAACGTTTGCAATATGCTAATGTTAGCTGGCTAATTAGCATCAGAATAATGCCAGCATCCCTGTAACGTGCAGGATTCCAGCAGCTTCTGGGAATTGCTTTATCTAACGTAGTTTGTTAGATAATTACTTTACGTAACATTGTGGCTACTTTAAAACGTATTAAACTCGTGTTTAGAAGTTGTAACTTGAGGTTTCTTGGTGAGTTGTCACTTGATATTGCAGCCCAATCATGCAGTCTGATAAATGGCTCATTTAAAAGAAGCTTTACGTGCATTAACTGGCATTTTATTTTTTTAAACCAGCTGTGTAAGGTTTGCGGCCGTCCTATGTGCTGCCAGGTAATTGCTCTGAGTGTTACAAATCTACTTTTCAGTGATGCTAACGCAACTAGCTAGCTGGCTTCACTCACCAGGGTTATTCATGCAACAACTGAAACTAGCACTCTTTGTCTACCAGAATGCATTACTGTGGGGCAGTATGGTTTTGAAATTTGTTTTCATGCATAACAAACAGTAAATGATGTGTGCTTATATCAATCTTTGTTTCCCAGAAAGGAGAAGATGAGTTTGGTAAAGTCGATGCCATTGTGGTGTCTGTCGGAGTGGACGAGGAAATTGTGTACGCCAAATCCACAGCCATACAGGTAAGGGCATACCCCAGCCATAGCAGCGTGATTAGGTCACTCGGGATGTAGAGGCATTCAGGCGCTGCATGATATGATCTTTAAAGTCAGTTTCCCACAGTCACTTTATGTTCTATGCACAATACATTTATTTTGCATGCATTATAACTACATTGTTATCTAGCTAACCATTTGTGGAAGCTGTGTGGAGACTTATTTGTGCTCTTTCTCACAAGTTTGCTGTATGACCATAAATTAGTGTCGAGTTTCACTGTAGCTAAATAGAACTACACATGCATTTTAAAGGTTGTACAGGTTAATTACTCACTGTACATTTGTCTTGTGTACATGTTTTGGTTCAAATACCCCAAATGAATTCCCCTTAATGCTTTCTTTCTTTTTTTCCTCAGACATGGCTGTTTGGCTACGAGTTGACAGACACCATCATGGTGTTTTGCGACACCAAAATCATCTTCCTTGCCAGCAAGAAGAAGGTGGATTTCCTCAAACAGGTGGCTGTAACTAAAGGCAACGAGAATGCCAACGGGGTCCCGCCCATCACCCTGCTCACCAGAGAAAAGGTAACCTGTGTAAATACACGGAGGTAATGGCTGAATACACACTCCTTCTTTGTACAATGATCTACACACAATTTGAAGGTATGAGGATGTGATTTGTTTGTGATTCAGGAGGCAGTTTGCTTTTTGTGAACTCTTATGTAGGCCCTCATCTGAGTGACTCAGATTCTTCATTGCTATTTGTTGGTGTCTCGCAGAATGAAAGCAACAAGGCCAACTTTGACAAGATGATCGAGGCAATCAGAGGCAGCAAAGAGGGCAAGGTGGTTGGAGTCTTCAGCAAGGACAAATTCCCTGGAGAGTACATGAAGAGCTGGAACGACACGATCACCGCTGAGGGGCTGGAGAAGGTAAAACACAGTTCCAAAACTGCACTTGAAGTTGCATTTATTTTTATTTTTTTTAATCTTTGTGTCTTGGTCAACACCTCCCTTTTTAACATTTCTTCCTGCCTGCAGGTAGACATCAGTGCCGTGGTCGCGTACACAATGGCGGTGAAGGAAGACGGAGAGCTGGGCCTGATGAAGAAGGCCGCGGCCATCACCAGCGAGGTTTACTCAAAGTTCTTCAAAGAGCGCGTCATGGAGATCGTTGATGCAGATGAGGTGAGGAGAAGGAACAGTGGATTAATGTTATGGTGCAGAAGGTTGCAGAAATGTGCTGCTGGGGAAGAAAGTATGAGCAGGTTTTGACAGATGCCTTGTTTCTGTATGTCTAGTTACTTAGTTTTGTCATGGGCGAATTATATTTCTGTCCACCGTTTTTAAAACTGCGGTTGCACGATCTAGGATTAAAACTCGATTGTGTGGGAGCAGACAGGGACTTCATAGTGCATTCAGGTGCACCTCGTAATCTCTGGAATCTATACTCGAATGTCCACGAAGGTTGTTTAAAACGGGAACATGACATGAATTTTGGGAAAGAGACTTCAGATACAGTATTAGGGGACCACTAAGGCCTAGATAAAAGCATCCAAAAAGCAGCATGTCATAGGACCTTTTTAATAATTGGCACCAAAGTCATATATTCCCATTTTGTCCCCCCCCCCCCCCCCCCCCCCCCCAAACAGAAAGTGCGTCACAGTAAGCTGGCAGAGTCGGTGGAGAAGGCCATCGAGGAGAAGAAGTACCTGGGCGGTGCAGATCCTTCCACAGTGGAGATGTGTTATCCTCCTATCATCCAGAGCGGAGGGAACTACAGCCTCAAGTTCAGCGTCGTCAGGTAACTCGCCTCACCTTAGTAGAGGCACGGTGACGTGCTTTTGTGGTTAAAAAAAAATTCACTGCTGCCAAGATGGCTTTCTCATAAAATGAGTCTGTCTACGCAGTAGAAAGATGCAAATACTTTTAAAATTGGTGCTACGTGACCAGAGAACATTGAGAAAAAGGGATGTGGCATTCACTTTTACTCCTGAGGTAGAAAACCTACAACATCCCGCTGGTGGGTGACATAATGCAAGCACGTCTGTATTGAGACAGAAAGCAATATGGCAAACAGCTGGTAACAATCTTTTATAACGGTTAAATTGTAAGTTAAAATATGTTTCTGAAAACATATTGGGCGAGAACTAGGCAAGCAGTAACAGAATCTTGGTTTATATTTGATTAGCACAACCTAGTCTTGGATTTTAATCTGAGTTTGGTTTTTTTTTGAGAGAGAAGGGGGAGGAGAGTCTCTCTCGAACTGCTTCTATACGCTTTGTGTCCATATGCAGAAGTACAGTCTAGTTCAATCAAAAGCCCTCAAGCCAACGAAAAGCTGTCAAATGAGCATAGAAATCTGGGCGGTGGCGAGTATAGAGGGAAGTTGACCATGGCTCATTTACACATACTACCCACATTGTTATGATACAAACCTGGTTGAAAATCGGCAAAATATCTTACCTTTGAAGCTGTTGGTAATTTCATAGAAACAGGACTTTTTTTTTTTTTTTTTTTTTTTTTTTCTTCTTCTGTTCAGCCTGTAAAGGGGGGGATACTTTTTAACTAATTTAGTTGTAACTGAACTTTCTTATCATTGTCCATGATTCTGCTGAATATTTTCTTGAACAATTGTTTGGTCTATTAAATGTCATAAAATAGTGGCTAATAATAGGCTTTTTATTTGAATAGTGCAGATAGACTTGAAAGTGGAGAGAGAGCAGGGGGATGACAACCAGCAAAGGGCCACAGGTCAGATTGGAGCGCGGGCCGCTGCAGAGTACTCAGCCTACGTGGGGTGCACACTCTCCCGAGTGAGGTGGAGGTTGCCCGGAACAATATATATTTATTTTTTTTGGCAGATTGACTAATTGGTTAATCCAATAATCAGTTTCAGCCTTAAATTCTAACACAAGATGGCTTGCTTAGTTTAAAGACTGTAGGCAGGGAAAAGGAGAGCGAGAAGATCAAACCCTGGTCATAATTTTAACGGACACCTTTTTTTTTTTTTTTTTTTTTTCTGTTCCAGTGACAAGAACCACATGCACTTTGGTGCCATCACGTGTGCCATGGGGATCCGCTACAAGTCGTACTGCTCCAACCTGGTGCGCACCCTCATGGTGGACCCCCCTCAGGAGATGCAGGACAACTACAACTTCCTGCTGCAGGTGGAAGAGGAGCTGCTCAAAGAGCTGAAACACGGTGGGTTCAGGAGCATGCTGAGAATGTGGGAGCTTTAGGTAGAAATGTATATTTTAATGAATTATCCATTATTCTGCTGAATATTCTCTTAAGTCATTACATAAACGTAGCGAAAAATACCCTTCACAACGTCTAGGAGCCCAAAGATGTTTTATTCAAACAACAACAATGCAAAACGCAAAGATGAATTTATTATAAAACAAAGAAAAGCATCACATCCTCACACTTCAGACGCTTAAAACGGCAAATGTTTTTTTTTTTTTTTTTGGCTTGAAAAATGGCTAAAATGAGTAATCAGAAATGATGCTGATTTATTGTTTAGTCGTAGAACATAAATCGACTTATAGCTCTAGAATTAAGCATTGTGCGAACTGTGGCCAAATAAAGGGGAAAAAGGGCAATGTTGTGCATATTTGTGTGTATTGCTGTTTTATAAACATTTACTTTTGCCACAGGTGTAAAAATCTGTGACGCCTACAACGCTGTTCTGGAGTACATGAAGAAAGAGAAGTCCGAACTCGTCTCAAAGCTGACCAAAAACCTCGGGTAAATGCACACAAGTGCCACGTTCTTTTATTCACTTGCATTTACACATTTGACTCTTATCTTTTGTTGTTGTTGTTTTTCTTTGTAGCTTTGCAATGGGAATTGAGTTCAGAGAAGGCTCGTTGGTTTTGAACTCTAAAAACCAGTACAAACTGAAAAAAGGTGAGCGTTCAGCACATTCAGTATGTCTATTGTTCTCAAACTCGCACCTCTTGAAACGGGTCGAAATACACTAAGAAAAATAAATTTAGTGTAGAATAACGACTCATAAATACATGTATTATAGAAAATGGATCACTGTTAACCAAAGCTTGTGTGCGTCTCCTCCAGGCATGGTGCTGAGTATCAGTTTGGGTTTCGCTGACCTCGTGAATAAAGAGGCCAAGAAGGACGAGCAGAAAAAGTACGCCTTGTTTATCGGCGACACAATACAGATCAATGAGGTAAGATGCATTTACCCTGCTGAGAAGCCACAAAGACACTTGAATGCAACTTCTCCTTTAGTTCGAGCTGTTCAGGGGTCTTCATTTATGTGCATAAATAACCATTCGAAACCTAATCAGTATTTTGGTATGATAGACGCTAGAAAAAAAAGTTGACCTCAACATTATAAATGAGTGTAACAGTTAAAAATCTAAGCACAGAGTTATTAAGGCTGCACGATTTGAAGAAAATATGCGATAACGTTGAATATCGCGATGAACCTGTTAAAGTGCACTCAGTTCTGCCTTTCAGTATTCTGCTAAAATACAACACATTGCTTGAATTTAAAACGAGTCCAAAGAAATTGTTTCCAACATTCTTTTACTGATCAAATAAAAAAATAAATAAATAAATAAAGTGAGTTTGTAGCTTTAGTCTTTCAACTAGCACAAAAAATCTAAGTTTTGCAATATGTTGCAGCCTTTCACGATGCGTTTATTGCACCAGTTGATGTCACAATGGCGATTTAAAAATAAATAAATAAATAAATAAATAAATTAAATAAATAAATAATAAAAAAAAAAAAAAAAAACTATTGTGCAGCCCTACTAGTTATGCTACATATTTATTACCCCCTTTATGTTTCTGTAACAGGAAGACGCTGCCACGATACTCACACCAGTCAAGAAAAAGATAAAAAATGTGGGAATCTTCTTGAAGGTACGTGTCTTTCTGTCTTAACTTTTTGCAGGTAACTCCACAAACAAATGGGAATAAAGTTTGACATTTAACTATACGTACTTGATTTATAGCCGCAAACATTTTTCCCGTTTTTGTGGTACTCAGAATGACGACGAGGAGGATGAGGAGGAAGATGGGGACGATGCCGAGGAGCTGCTCGGGAAGGGAGCTCGGAGTGTCGCCCTGCTCGCAGACAGAACCAGAGTAAGTGTGGATGTTTGCGTGGGTAAATGCGTGACTGGTGATCAGTGTTTATTTGACACCTTGACCGAGCAGTAATAACTAAGTGTGTGAATGTTTTTGTACTCTACCAGCTACTTGGGAAGGTAAGTATTCAATGTTTTTGTCTAAAATCTCATCAGCTGAAAAATCCACTTACTTATGGGAGAAAGCTGTCATACTTTTTTGTTTTGAGTGACTTGTTTTTTGTGTTTTTTTTTTTTTTTTTCGTTTTTTTTCTGACATCCAAAGCCGTGTAACACATGTCTGCATTCTGCATGTGTGTCATTCTCTCCCCCCCCCTCCCCCCAAATCCTTTTTTGTATGAAAAGAAATGAATAAAATCATGGTCTCTGGTGTTTCTTTGTGATCACTCAGTTGTTTGTTGTTCAAACTCAGAATGAGATGACAGCGGAGGAGAAGAGGCGGGCCCACCAGAAGGAGTTGGCCAATCATTTGAACGAAGAAGCCAAGCGTCGTCTGACGGAGCAGAAAGGAGAGCAGCAGATTCAAAAGTGAGTGTGAATACTTACAAGTCAGTCATTTTGTGCAACGCCTTATACCCCAGTTTCCAGAAGTCTGTAACCCTCCACTAACTGCATAACGTCTGCGGATCCGCTCCGGAACGGCGGCTGAGTCATTACAATTCCATTAAATGTGTGTATTTCAACTGACTGCAGAACGGCTGCGTCCCAGCTCCGGCGATCGCACCCCTCCGCAGCAGATACGCAGAGCTTCTATTGTTGCCGGATCCCGGAGAGCTCCGCAGTAATTCAGCACACGGCAGATAGGGCGGGACAGGAAGTAGAGCACAGAAACAAAATAAAACAACCGGTTAATTTTCAAAATAAAATGCACCGTGCTCACGGATCATATTTCCCTGCACTACGCCTTGAAAACACAACACAGAGTTGTTTCCCCTCTACTCCTCTGGATGGAAACAAATTGTTGTTGGTTTTGTGGTTCTATTCTAAATGAATTCGCGAGATCTCGTGGGTACTCGTGACTACAGCTGTCAGTCATGGCCGCAGCCGTTAAGCAACAAATCTGGACCCGGTGGGTTTTGAAGGACGGCGGAGCACGGAGCCGACACGCAGCGGAGCCGATCCGCAACCGTTCCACAGTGAAATTTCGGTTTAAGGAAGAAGTGACAATCATCCTTTTAATCATAGATGCTCCTTCTTGTCTGCTATTAGAACTACGTGACAACAAGAGCGATAGATGCCATTTAGGAAATTATTATATATGTGAAGTCTGAATATATTGAATGAAAGGCGTGTTGATGTTAGCCTGATGACAGGGACCTGCCTGAACAAAGAGGTTCCTTTCATTCGGTCTTCCATGATAAAGTGAATAAACTTCTTCACTGGGAGAATGGAACTGGATACGGTTACCGTTACCAGTGTTTTGTGGGATTTTCTTGGGTTTTACATTAATAAAAAGATTCACAGTAAAAGATATGTGAATCATTTTAATGTGTTTACACCGTCACCGATAAGTAGCCTGGACTTGATCAGTATTTCTGTAATTGTAAGTGCTCAAATATTTCTTAAAAGATGCCCAAATAAAGCAGTAGGTAATCTAGACCCAAGGACTCCCACATGTAATGACATTTCTGGTCATTAATTGAGTTCCACTCTTATTTTTTATTTATTTATTTTTTTCTCCTCGCCAGGGCCAGAAAATCCAACGTGTCCTACAAGAACATCTCTCAGATGCCCAGAGAAAAGGACATCAGAGAAATGAAAATCTTCATTGACAAGAAGTACGAGACAGTCGTCATGCCCGTCTTTGGTATCGCCACACCATTCCACATCGCCACCATCAAGGTACACTGTGGTCATCCTCAGCTGTCTCCCAGCGTTTTTTAAATTCCCCGATAGTCTGTCATATTGACGGATGGTTTTGACTTTTCTTGCCTGTGCAGAACATCAGCATGTCTGTAGAAGGAGACTACACCTACCTGAGGATCAACTTCTTCGTCCCCGGCAGCTCTCTAGGACGACAGGAGGGAAATATCTTCCCAAACCCTGACGCCACATTTGTTAAAGAAATGTGAGTCTATCAACTGTATGCAAAATGATGGAAGAATAATTTCTGAATTTTTAAAGTAGAGTTTGATGAATTGGCAACTAGTTGGATATAGAGAGACTGAATGTTTTCACAAAATGCGTCTTTAACTTAATATTGTTTGACTGATGACGGCACAGGACCTTAATCCAGTCTTAAATTATTGAGGAGGTTTAAACTTCACTTAAAAAAGCATTTTCATCTCCCTTTTGTACCATTCACAACTACTTGAACTGCCTTTTTTTTTAAAATTTTTTTGGTGTTTTCCATTCAGCACGTACCGAGCATCCAACCTCAAAGCTCCTGGCGACACGTCGGTGCCCTCCACCAACCTGCAGAACGCTTTCCGCATCATCAAGGAGGTACAGAAGCGCTACAAGACGCGAGAGGCCGAAGAGAAGGAGAAGGAGGGCATCGTCAAGCAGGACTCGCTGGTCATCAACCTCAACCGCAGCAACCCCAAGCTCAAAGACCTCTACATCAGACCCAACATCGCACAGAAGAGAATGCAGGGCTCACTGGAGGCCCATACTAATGGTGAGAAAGCTCTTATTGGGATAAATGGGAGTCTGGTAAAGTTCTAACAACGTGATGCCTCAAGCTCCATACTATTTTCGTAAAAAAAATAAATAAATAAATAAAACCCTCTCCTCGCGCAGGTTTTCGTTTCACGTCAGTCCGCGGCGACAAAGTGGACATTCTTTACAACAACATCAAACACGCCATCTTCCAGCCGTGTGACGGCGAGATGATCATTGTACTACACTTCCACCTCAAGGTAACGTGTGCGCGTGTGTGTGTTATTCCATGATGGATAGATATATTAAAAACTGTATTTATATAGCGCTTTTCTAGTCTTAACAACTACTCAAAGTGCTTGAACATAGTTCAGTCACCATTCATACTAGGGCTGCTCAATATCTCGTTTGTTTATCGTAATCGCAATTTCAACTGTACACATCGCGAAAGACTGCAACATATCGTGATTGATACCCAGAGATTTTTAGTTGAAAGAAAATATCAGTAGAAAACTGCACTTTAAAATTGAGCTGTTGTTCTTCTTTTAGTGGTGCCTTTTATGTTTAATTCAATGTTCAGTTTGTTCAGTAAATCAATGTTAGAAATGATTTCCTTTCATTTGTTTAAATACAACAAGCAAGTTGTTGTAATTTAGCAGAATACTGAAAACAGCAGAAATGCTGAACTGAGTACACTTCAATACTTTATATATCACGAGTAATATCGTTATTGCGATATTGAACAATGTTATCACATGTCACATATTTTCCTCATATCGTGCAGCCCTAATTTATACACTGTGGCCGAGGCTGCCGTACCAGGTGCCACCTGCTCGTCAGATAAACATTCACGCTATGATGGCGTGGCATCGGACACAATTCGGGGTTCAGTGTCTTACCCAAGGACACAGCCGCCCCAAATGCATGGTTTCCGCAGGGTTCACAAAGTTCAAATGATCTATATTAGGGCAGCACAATATATCTTTTTTTATTTATATATATATATATTTTTTTTTTCTTCATTTTAATCGCCATCGTGATATCAACTGGCGCAATAAACGCATGGCGAAAGGCTGCGACATAACGCCAAAGACATTTAGAGATTTTCTTTTGTTAGTTGAAAACAAAATATCAGTAGAAAACGGCCCCCTTTTTAAAAAAAAAAAATATATATATATGTAACTGTCACTTTTTTTTTTTTTTTTTTTTTTTTTTTTTTTTTTTTAAAAGTGTTGCCTTTTTATGTTCACTTTAATGTTCAATGTGTTCAATAAAATGTTGGAAATGATTTCCTTTTTTAGTGTTAATTTCAGCAAGCAATTTGTTTATTAGTTATGTTGATATTCGACAACGTTATTTGTATATATTTTTTCTCATATGGTGCAGCCCTAATCTATATGTTCTTCCAAAATGGAACAAGTACAACTTTTTGGATTGTTAACGTTTGGTTTTGTCCCATCACACTTCTCCTCCAGAACGCCATCATGTTCGGTAAGAGACGCCACACAGACGTCCAGTTCTACACGGAGGTCGGGGAGATCACCACGGACTTGGGCAAACACCAACACATGCACGACCGAGACGACCTATACGCCGAGCAGATGGAGCGGGAGATGAGACACAAGCTCAAGTCGGCCTTCAAGAACTTCATCGAGAAGGTGGAGACGCTGACTAAAGAGCAGCTGGAGTTCGAGGTGCCCTTCAGAGACCTCGGGTGAGTAAATTGGAGCGACTGTGCTTCTTGAGCGGCATGGCTGTAAATAAGAGAAATTGGGACAAGGTGACTGATTGTTTGGGCTCTTTTGTTTGTAGGTTCCAGGGCGCCCCCTACAGGAGTACCTGTCTGCTACAACCCACATCCGGTTCCCTTGTCAATACCACTGAATGGGTGAGTGAGTGGGCACACTTTGTATCAAACCTACTCGTATTGACATACATGATTCACCTCATTAACTTTCAAAACGCTCTGGAAATAGTTCAGATACTGTGCAGTTAAAAAAAAAAGTCAGTGGTGTGGCCGGGTTAGCTCAGTTGGTAGAGCAGGCGTATGGATGGATGGATGGATGGATGTTTACTGCTCGACGCAGAGGCCGTGGGTTCGACTCTGAGCTGCGGCCCTTTGCTGCATGTCATTCCCCCCCTCTCTCCCCTTTCGTGTCTTCATCTGTCCTGAGGAAATAAAGGCCTAAAATGCCCCAAAAAAAATCTTTTAACAAAATATGATCATCTGGGGGTTAAGAAATATGAAAGGTGTGGGTTTTTTTTTTTTTTTTTTTTTAATTGATTTATCTTTATGTTCAACATTTTTGCAGCTAACCCAAAACATTTGTCTTTGCCGTATGTATCTAGCCGCCGTTTGTGGTGACTCTGGACGAGGTGGAGCTGGTGCACTTTGAGCGCGTGCAGTTCCACCTGAAGAACTTCGACGTGGTCATCGTCTACAAGGACTACAGCAAGAAGGTCACCATGATCAACGCCGTGCCGGTCAACTCCCTCGACCCCATCAAGGAGTGGCTCAAGTATGTTTTCTATAATAGACAAAGGCAATAAACGGTATGTTATTTGGATTGAAAGTCTTCAGTGACATCTAATTATCGACTGCTTCTTTACAAATCCAGCCAGAACGCCACACAGGCTGCTCGGGTTTCTGTTTATTAACATGTATTGTCTCGCTCTGTCTCAGCTCGTGTGATATCAAGTACACAGAGGGAGTCCAGTCTCTGAACTGGACCAAGATCATGAAGACCATCGTCGATGATCCCGAGGGCTTCTTCGAGCAGGGAGGCTGGTCTTTCTTGGACCCAGAGAGCGAGGTACGTTCAGCACAGTGGGCCAAAAAATGCTGTGGAAACGAATGGCACAAAGTTTTGGGTAATTATCAATTTCCTATGCAGAAAGTAATGGCGCATACCAGTTTTTCCTCTTGATGTTCCTGTTAACTTTTCTTTCTTTTCTGTTTAATCAGCACTTTTTAAAGTGCTCATATTATGCTTTTTTGGCTTTTTCCCCATTCCTTCATTGTGTTATATCTTTATGTACACAGCCCACAGTTTACCATCTCCAACAGAAAACACTGTTCACAAACAGCTCTATTGTAGTCAATCCTTTACTTAAGAGACAAACGAGCGTCACTTTGTAACACACGTTCTAACGCTCACCTAGCTGCTAGCATGGCACTCCCTCATACTCTGCTTCTGACTGGCTAGTACTCCTTACCTATGTACTGCGCATGTGCGACTCCCAACAAAGATGGTACAGAAGTGAGATGTCTCACTCTGTAGCTAAAACAGAGCTCAACACACAGGGGGGAAAGAGGAGCTGCAGCAATGTGCAGTACAACAAATATATGGTGTTTTTTGAAAATGAAACCATGTAAACCTATTCTGATATAACTTCTAAATACAATTATGAACCTGAAAATGAGCATAATGAGCACTTTAAAGTCAGTTTCTACATGTAACTTGTGTATTTTTTTTTGGTGACTGTATCCCTCTTACTGTGTCTTGTTCTATTTTCAGGGAAGTGGTGCAGAGGAAGATTCAGAGTCCGAAATAGAGGATGAAACGTTCAACCCGTCTGCAAGTGAAGAGGAGGAGGAAGAGGAAGACAGTGATGAGGACTACAGCTCGGAGACGGAGGACTCTAGTACGATTTTTAGTTTTCTCTTTTTGCGACACCTGTGATGGACACACAACCTCACTCCTAGCTGAAACCGTTGTACTTTAAGGATGGATTTACTACAGGGCGGTTCATAGTGACAGGTCTTCGTTCAAATGAAAATGGCGTTAAATCAATGCTGGTAGAAACCTTCCCGACTTTTAAAAGTGCAATTGTTTCATTAGTTTTATTGTCTGCTGTGTGTTTGTAGATTACAGCGCGTCGGTTGGCAGCGAGGAGGAGAGCGGTAAAGACTGGGACGAGCTGGAGGAAGAAGCCAGGAGAGGTTTGTATCTAGAAGGCATTTTATTGTTAATTTAATTCATGTTCAAATATCACTGCAACTTCACTGCGTTATTTGTTTTATGGTCTTCCAAACATGAACATTTTAATGTAATAGCCTTAATGGGGACGAGGTGATGATGCACAATTTCAGACCTTTTCTTCGACAGGCGTTCAAAGTGTTGCACTGTTGTACACGTGCAAAGTGATGAAAGTAGTTATGTAAAGAATATTTAAAAAAAAAAAAAAAAAATCTCAGATGTGTCGCATGTCAAATGATCTGCTGCACCACACCAGTCCAGTTTCAACGCGCAGATAAACTGGTTTTAGGGTCGACTATAATCAACAAACATGACCTGTTGTATTCAGCATGAATATTATTATCCATTTCTAAACACTACAAAGTTATGGCAGAACTTCCTGTTGTAACTTTACCTAAACATCTTGATGAGACTGAGAATCATATCTGACACTATCAAGACAAATAAGATTGTATCCTTTTTTGTTCCATCCTTAAAGGAGAACTCCGGACAATTTTTACATGAATCTTGATGCTGCAGCTACGTCTAGAGCTCCAAGTTAGCTAAAATGGCAGTTGTGGGGGCATGTTATAAAGAGTGCCTTTGTACCTCTTAACGGACGCAAAATTCAATTAAAATGTCTGTCCAACATGAACAGGGACCTTACGTGACAACAAGAAGCGTTTTCACTGAGAAACGGGTTTTCTTGCTACAGCTTTCCAATACAGTGCACAAAACTGCAAACTCTGCTGTACGTTCACTTGATATCTTTGCTAATAAAAATAAAGTACTGTCTTCTCAGACCGATTGCTTTGCATTCACAGTCTCTCACACACACACACACACACAGAGCTTGGGTGGAGACGGAGCCGACGTGCATAATCGCACAGGGCCAAAAATTGGGTATCTACCCGGGTGCCCTGTTTTAATCACTGCTGATGGTAGCTGGAGCCAAGAAATACCCCTGCCTACTGCAGAGTCATTGTTCCTGGGAGTGAATGCTGATTGTAACCTTTCCCATTGCAGACAAAAGCCAGATGTTAGGTGTAGGTTAATTATATATATTTATTATTATTATTATTATTATTTTTTTTTTTTGATCAGTGGGAAAGTGGTAGTGTCCTCATACCACAACCTTGAATTTTCTTTGTTAAAAATGTTAACTGTGTAATTTCTTTTTTTAGCTGACAAAGAGAGCCACTATGAGGACGAGGACACCTCTGCCGTCAACAACAGCAGCAAGAAGAGAAAGGTCCGGCCATCAGCCTCCAGCAGCGTTCCCAGCAAGAAGAAGCGACGGTCCTAAATGTCTCTTACACACACACACACACACACACACACACACACACACACACACACTGCCAAACCTAGTTGACCCTCAACCCTTCCTTCCCCAATTTGCTCTTTTGACTCAAACACTTTTGAAAAAAAAACACACACGCTCAGACACACGATGTGTATATAGACGTAGACGCCCCTTATTTTCGTGTTGGTCAGTGAAGTGTCATGTTGAAATGGTAAGAAAGAACCAGCATGACAGTCTCTCATACACATTTAGTTTTATTTTATTTTTCCCCTCTTCATTCCTTCCTCATTCTCTTTTGTTTCCACCTCCCATCTCCATCCATCCATCAGGGTTTCATGTTTGTGTGTCTGTGTGTGTGCATGTGTTGAAATGGGTTTTTATTGCGAGCATTGTTTATTTTCTGTTTAAAAAGACACGTTCCTTCTTATTGATAATAAAAGAAAAGGCTTGACATATCCTCTGCCAAGTGTTTTTATATATAAACTGAGAAACTCTCTTCTCCACCTCCTTGTCTATGTTTTCCCTCATGTTTTCTTCAGTGTTTGTTAAATTGTAGTAATATGATTGAACGTCTTGAGGGAGGCAGATACATTTTCTGATCATTTCTTTTTTTAAACGGGGTTTGTAAGCTTATGCACACATACACATCATCTCCCTCTCACTTCTCTCTGTTCCCCGTTTTTGTTTATTCTCAGTAGATTTGTTGTTGTACTGTTCATTCTAAAAAATTCTGTTTTGTTTTTGTAATAAAATTAAAAGGAACTGTAGTTTGTTTTGAATGTTCCATTTTTCTTGCTGTAACATACTTCTGTCTGCACGTTCGGTAACTTTATTCTTGGGTATATTGTTGCAGTAAACGTTTCAAACCCACCTTGACAGTAATGTAGATCAACCAAAACGACTTGTTTGATGTGCGGCACAGCACAATGTGGTGGTAAGATTTCTGCGCCTCTTTTTGCCGACTCAGATTTAGACATTTTTTCCCTCGCTGAAAATGTTGGCTCGGACACTTCCTTCTGTGCATTGATGCAGTTATTGGGTGTAGAAAATGGTTCCTATGTGAAACTGCTCACAATCAGGTCTGTGGATTATCTTGAGGAACCATGACTTCTAAAAACAAACATTGCAGTTCTTACATAGTGCCCTCTAGTTCCATTATATTCAAGAGAAGGTAGACCTCTACTGCTGTTATCTCGCACCAAAAAAATCTGGAGTGATAAATAGCAACTCAGCTAAGTGGAAAAAATGTTTTTTTGTGGCTTTATGAATTCATTTTACAATTTGCCTTGTCTTTCTATACGTGAAATATAAAAGTTGCAGTAACAGTGACATTTAAAGTTTGGAAAATAAATATTCTCATTTGCTTTCTTGCAGAGTTGGCTAAGATATTGATGCAACGCTCCCACCAGTACGGTAACGTTAAATATGTAGCAGCTAATTAGTTTAGATTGGCATAAAGAGTGCAAACTGCTAACCCGGCTCTGTCTAGATAGAGCAAATGCCACCTGCCAGCAGTAACTTAACCTCAGTTAACATGTTATATCTAGTTTGTTTAATCGGTATAAAAACCACTGAGTAAGAAGACAATGTGTGGTTTTGAGGTTTATGTGCCTGATTGGCCAGGAGCAGTTGCTAGTCAACCAGCAGTGACTCTAGGAAGTTACTGGTCCTGACTAAGAAAGTCCTCTCCATAAAAGGCATATTGATCGTCATTCTACCAAACTACAGTATCTTGTGTGGTTAGATGAATATATTTTTACGCGTGTAAATATCCCATCCTTCAACCAATGACTTGCAGAACAGTTTTTTTTAAAAGAGTGTGTGTCAAAATCTGAGTGAGTCATGTTTACTGACCCTATGACAGAAGGGTTGAATACGGGTCAGATAAAGTATTAAATAAAATATAGCTCTAGTTTTCCTCTCACACCGTGTTTCTCTCACGCCACAACGTTCCACTTCCAGGATTGCTCCGTTGTCGCTGGAAATTCCGCCGAATTTCACTCATTTAGGCTGGATATCCGTTGTCTTGGGCTTCCTTTTGCCATTTTAAACTCTGGTGGCTTTATGAGGACTATGGTTAACTGCTCCTCAGATCTCTGCAGGGTAAATCCAGACAGCTAGCTAGACTATCTGTCCAATCTGAGTTTTCTGTTGCACGACTAAAACAACTTTTGAATGTACACACGTTCCACCAAAATAAGTTCCATCCCGAGGCTATTTTACAGAGGCGCTTAGCACTGCCCAAGACGATTGTGATTGGTTTAAAGAAATGTCAATAAACCACAGCATGTTTTTCTCCCATCCCGGGAATACTGTGTGGACTTGCCAGACCCTCCTCCAAAGCGCTGGTGAAGAGGGTCTGGCAATGTAAGACTAATTTCTCTCTATCTCTTTCTCTCTGTCTCTCTCTCTGTTCCACTTAGCGCTCCCCCTAAAGGCCTGGAGAACTTTCATTGTGTTTAATGGATATGCACTGTTTTTTTGTTGCATGTTTTTGGGGTTTTTGTGTTGTTTTTTTTACTTGGCACGTTTTTCATAACGGAGGCGTTTTGGGCCGTTGTAGCGTGTTTTGGTCTGGTCAAGCCAAATTTCTGAAGGAAAGCAGACAGTGGCAGTTTTCTAACCTGCTCCAAACTTGAAATCTACATCAATGTGCTTAGAAGAGTATTTTCTCTATCATGGTGATACTACTTTGGCAATTAGACTCACAGTTTTTGACTAAGAAGCAGGGGATATAGAGGTGTGGCTCAGCTTAATCTCTATGCAATTAACTGTCTGACAGGAGTTACACCAATCAAACCAGTTGACCAACTGCCACTTTGCTCGTTTGAAAGCCATGATGTCTCTCTCTCATGGGTGGGCCAAATTCCCATGGCATGAAAATTTCACTTTATGAGGTTTTTTTAACATTAATATGAGTTCCCCCAGCCTGCCTATGGTCCCCCAGTGGCTAGAAATGGCGATAGGTGTAAACCGAGCCCTGGGTATCCTGCTCTGCCTTTGAGCAAATGAAAGCTCAGATGGGCCGATCTGGAATCTGCCTCCTTATGAGGTCATAAGGAGCAAGGTTACCTCCCCTTTCTCTGCTTTGCCCGCCCAAAGAATTTGGCCCACCCATGAGAGAAAGACATCATGGCTTTCAAACGAGCAAAGTGGCGGTTGGTCAAGGCCACACCCCCACCCTCCACCTTGCCCCCCCCTTCTCTCCACAATCGCTACAGACACAGAAATGGCACATACTAAGGAAAGCTCATTGTGGTACTGGCTCTAGTGGCTGTAATTCTGCATCAAGGCTGAATTTCGGGAAAGAGACTTCAGATACAGTATTAGGGGACCACTAAGGCCTATATAAAAGAGACTTCAGATACAGTATTAGGGGACCACTAAGGTCTATATAAAAGAGACTTCAGATACAGTATTAGGGGACAACTAAGGTCTATATAAAAGAGACTTCAGATACAGTATTAGGGGACCACTAAGGCCTATATAAAAGAGACTTCAGATACAGTATTAGGGGACCACTAAGGCCTATATAAAAGAGACTTCAGATACAGTATTAGGGGACCACTGAGGCCTATATAAAAGAGACTTCAGATACAGTATTAGGGGACCACTAAGGTCTATATAAAAGCATCCAAAGAGCACCATGTCATGGGACCTTTAATCTATAACAGAGACAAAATCACCTGATTATCATTTGAAGCATAACCTCTAACAAGTTAAAAATACACCCAAGTGGTGATCTGGTAGCTTATGATCATCTTTATAGAGCTACACTGAGGTTATTATTGCATGCAGTAACAGGGAAGGACAATCTGTCACATGCAGTCAACACATGGGGATTGTTTATTAGTCACGTCTCTGCATTCATCTTCGATAACATGTAAGGATGAGTTTTGATAGTAACTTGAAGATCAAGTCAAGAGGGCAGTATATCAGTTATAGGATATAACAAAGGTAAGTGGGTTTTAGGTCACCGGATTTGGAAAAAAATGTTAAACCCTAATTATCATCATGTTTATACTAGATATTCAACAGCAACAAGACTACATGAATGCTAGCCGCTCTGTGAGGCTGTGGTTGGGCAGAGCTGAATGAGCTAAATGCTAGTCTTGGTTTGCCAGACCCTCCTCCAAAGCGCGCGGAAGGAGGGTCTGGCTACTCCACATAGCATTCGGGGATGGGAGGAAAACGTGCTCTGGTTTAATGGCATTTCAGAATCGTCATAGTCGTGCGAGAGAAAACTCAGATTGGACAGATAGTCTAGCTAGCTATTTACCCTGCAGAGATCTGAGGAGCAGTCAACAATAGTCCTCATAAAGCCACCAAATTTAAAATCCCCACAAAAAGAAAGCGGAAGGAAACATAAAATACATGCATCCTGCGGAATTTCCTGCAGCACTGGAGCAATCCCGGAAGTGGAATGCGAAGGATGTAGACTAGGGATAAATGCTAACATCAGCATAATATGCTCACAAAGACAATGCTAACATGCTAAAGTGTGGCAGGTTTGCTATGTTCACTATCTAAGTTTAGAATGCTAGCTTGAAAGCATTTACTAATAAGCACCTAACACAAAGTACAGGTCCAGTAATGAGGCGTTATTATGGAACCCACGCAACTTCTAGGCAAGACCCGCCCTTCAATAGCATTCACACACTACTATTGGCCAGGCGTCCATGCTTACGCAAGGTAACGTAAAGCGATTTGTTCAGGTCCTATCCCCTGACCAATCGGCTATCCTACCTTAACCATTCGAGGTCAATGCCTAACCCCAACCAATCAAACTGCTTCGTAGGGCGGGACTTTCCTAGAAGTTACGTGGGATCCATAATAACGCAGTAATGACACCTGACAAATACCCAGTTCCTTTAACAGTATTTAGGACATTGGATTATTTAAAAAAGTGTCCAACTGCTGTTTTAAAATGTCCTATAATATTCACAGGGAACATTTGCAATTTATTTTATTTATTTATTTGCAAATATTTTATGGCTTGCCTACCCTTACTGTGGCACTCAGCCCAAAGACAATTGGTTCCTACTGAGGACGTAAATCTTTATAAACAAGTCACAAACATATACTTTCATTTTCTTTAAAAAGGCCAAATAATTTCCTAAAACTACTTAGGTAGAGGTTATAGTGCAGGTAGGCACCTGTATAGTGTTTTTCTCAAAATGTTGAACTCTTCGTTGGATCTTCATTCTGCCAAACTATCTCTCATGTGTTTAGATTAATATATTTCAGGTTAATTTGGGTTTGTTACACATGCAAAAATCCTTCGACCAATTACTTGCAGTACAGTTTTTGTAAAGAGTGTGTGTCAAAGTCTGTTGAAAAACTGAAGTGAGTCATGTTTACTGATACTATGACAGAAAGGTCGAATATGGGTCAAATAAAGCATTAAATAAAATATAGCTCTAACTTTCCTCTCATAACGTGTCAGCTGATTGTCACAGCCTTCAACAAAACATTATGATAGTTTCATATCATTCATTATATGACCCCTTACAATTCCGAATGATATTGATGTTTAAATACATCATACAACTTAAGAGGGTAAGTGAGGGTAACTGAATGATAAACTGGATTGCTTTTTTTGGGTCTCATCTGACCAGCTTTAAAAACATATTTTCACTCAACACTTTAATTCATGTTGTAAAGGTAATAACTCTGGTTGCTGGACAAAAGAGCTCTGGTGGCGATAAAGAGATAAAGATGCATTTAGTTTGATTTGATTAGAAGGTCAACCTACCTATGTGAACTAAATCACCTGTTGTTAGTTTACCCAACCATTTAAACAACATGACATGCATTCATTGAACATTTGCAATCAAAAGTAAAATCAGTCTAATCCTGGTTAAAATTAAAAAAGTAATATTTAGTAATTATTAGTTAAACCAACCACAACTTTTCTTTTATTGTGGAGGTTTGGCTAGTCAACTGCCACATGAGATCAGTACTGGTATTGTCTGATGATACAAGGAAATAAAAAAGATGTGCGTGAGTGCACTAGTTTTACAAGGTACTGTACAGCCATACATATGCAGCCCAAAGAGAAAATGTTAGTCACTCAACAGCTTTCCTCTGGCAACAAGAGATCAACAGCTAAATCAGGTAAGAACCAGTCTTCAGTTTTTTTTTAACAAAATGTTTGTGCGTATTTTACTTTTAAGAAATGTAGTTAATTGATACCATTGATGACCAATAACTAGTAGATGTTATTTGGTGTTGTACTTGCAGTCTGATGTGTCTGAACATTAACAGCTAGCATAGAGAAAGACTTCAACACAACAGAAATGCCAGATTTGGATGATGAGTCAACTTCAAAATAAATACTAAGAATGTTATTGTTGAAAGAGTAGGCAAAGCTTGACGGTGACACTGTCAATCTGCATTATTTGCAATATCACGTCTACACATATGTTTCTTCATTAATGTGCCTGGTTTTAAAGTTAAATTCCTGTGTTCAGCTATTTACTCTTACTATGTCCAAGTTCTGGTCTAATACTTTTACTTTAGGTGGTCATTCTTTTAGAGTTTTTTTTAATGTAGAGAAAACTCTGTCTCCAAGAAGTTTGGTAAATGTAATACCACCTGGATTACGTTTTTTTTTATCAGCATAATAAATGTTATTTAATGTATCTGATAAGTTGCAAAATGTTGATATTTAATTTCTCCTAGGTTCCGTCTTGCTGGGGCTCGTCAGCTACATCTCGGCCTTCTGGTCCCAACGCAGGAGGCTCAAAGAAATCCTCAGATCAACAGTATGACAGACTCAGAGGTGTTCAAAGCATCCACCGCAGTATTTTGGTCATGCTCCTAATGGATGTAGGGAATGCATTAGTAGCAATCATTTTGGCGATTGAATTCATCAAGTCCCCCTCCAGCCCTGGACTCGACTATGCTATGATCTATACCTTTTGGTTCCTGTTCAGATGTTATGGATTGATTTACCATCTCCTTAACGCCTTGTTGTGCCTTCTTTTTTCATGCCATCCACAATGGGGTGATAATAAGCGCTGTGTTTACATATTGGTGGTTCTGTTCATTTTTTCGTTGGGCCCTTTTTATTTCACATGGATATGTTGTGGAGGTGGGACTCAAAATAAACTACAGTGCCCATGTTCACTATAATAAAGGAACATGTCACCCAGTGCAACAGTATGTGATTTCATGATTTTGGAGAACAATTAAACTCTATGGCACAGATGAAATATGTATTTGTATGGCTCTAGCTACACAGGCAATACTGTTCTTAGTATCAATTCATTTTTGGTTTTGGTCTTTCTAATTGTTTTTTGGACTAAGAAAAACATAGAATAGCACCAGCCTTATCCTTTAAACATTTAGGGATTTCTTTTTATATTCCGAGGAAAATAATATTTTTGTAAATTCTTTAATTTCTCTGTGATAAACTGTGACAAGGGGAGGAGCTGTGCACGATACAAACAAGCAGCTCACCTGGTCTTTTGAAAACAAAGTTGTAGTTTTGACTTGCACCCCCAATGCAGACAAACATGAACCGACAGTATCCAAATGTCCACCATAGTGTTTGAAGCAGTATCCTGACAGTGTAGTATGTATTAGATATCATTTCTTTTGTCATTATGTCTATATTAAAACTTGTATTAACAACAAGTTTTCACCACATTCATCTTTACCCTAAACCCTTTTTTTCTGTTTGTCATTGAAACCTTCACAGATCATCATACAGCTGCGTTAAATCCACTTCTCTGCTGTCTGATCGTATGCTCGGCTAAATTAATAAACTGCTTTAAAAAAGCGCACACACACGGCTTTAAGAGCCGATGTGTGTTGGTTGAACATGTTAAAGTGCCCACCCATTCATTTGCTTAAAATTAATTTGACGTACAATTTGGTTAATCAAATAGATAAACCAAATTTGAGCCTCCTAGCAGGAAAGTCAATTTGAAGGACATCCAGCTGAAAAAAACCTACCTACTCAACTTTAAACTGTTTAAACTGTTTGACACCTACTCTAATGGATTGTTATAAAACAATTTAAGAGATTTGAAAAAAAATAGTAACATTAAAATGGTTAAATCAGCTCTGAAATACAAGTTACATTTTTTTTAATAAAAAATGACACATTGTAAGATTTAAAAGAAACAGCTTTGAAAGTCAAATTAGGTGTCAATATTCAGTATTCTTTTCCAGTTTTCATTTGAATAATTTATGCAATTATTTCAATATATACAGCATCAATTTAAAGACAGGCCGGACATTCACACATTTAGACACAATAAGCACATGAAATAAGTCATGTATGTATAATTCTTTTAATTCAAACTAAGTTTATTTGAAATGTTGATCACTGAAGACAAGATATATAGGATACGTATATATATGATACAATATTTTTTATGTTTTATTGGATAATTTGTAATATAATTAAAAGAATATACAGATTTTGCATCAAATCAAATAAACACGTGACTTTTTGTGTCTATATTGGCAGATTGAAAATAAGATGGGTTTGTTTTAAGCCTGGTGGCCTACGGGGCCTAGTTCCCCCCAGGAATAAGTCTCTGGGAATCATTTTTTTATTTATTTTTTTAAGAAGTTTTTTAAACTACAGCAAGATGGCTTGGTTGGAAACTTAGTTATCGTCATATTTTCAAATCTCCAGTTAGCTTTTAGCTCTGACTTGATGTAAGACCCTATCAAGTCTGTGTTCAGCTTTTTTTTTTTTTATTCTCAGTTTCATGATTCCGTCCATGATTGTGTAATTGCAGAAACTATAGGGCCCAACCTTAATGCTGTCATCAGTCTGTGACTGGCCCGCACCCTCGTCAAAAAAGACACTTGCCACCGGTCTTAACTATTTTTCTGTGGAAAACCCTTTTAATTTAATTTAGTACAGCATGGTAACATTAAAGTTTTGAGTACACTAAACATAAAATAAATGTATCACATGAGTGTTATCTGAAAGGAAATTTATGTCAGTTTAACATAATTTTTTTTAGTCATGCAACACAAATAATTAGTGTTTTCTTAACATATAATTCTACGTTATATTAACATAGAATGATCAGGTTGCTTAATGTGTATTGTTATGTTTATTAAACACAAAAAGTGATGTGTCATAACTTGTTAATTTTATGTACAAACAACAATTAAACAGTTAAAACAACATAACCACATCTATAGCGGAGAGTGTTTGGGTGAGGCCCCAAACACTCGCAAGGGCCCCATGCAAAATAGGGGCACCTCTAAAGCTGATGATCTTGCATCACTTTACACAAAAGGACCACTAGTGAAGTGACACACCACAGCTTAATAGCTGAAGGAAGCCTATTACTGCTCAAAGTCTAATGCTGCAGTACTCCAGCTCTTATCAAACGTAACAGTCACTTAACTCATGGTTACAAATGTAAACCAGCACAACAATGACAACTACCACAAAAATTCTAAGCAGACACGTTTAATAAACGGAATTCATAAAGTTACATTTGTATTTCGAACAAACTGCAAACTTTTCAGCAAATTTTAACACAACTCTATTTACCGCCTTGCATCATGGGAATTGAAACACAAAACTTTGTGGCAGTTTTATGGTAAAACAGCACAAAATATTTGTGTTCAGCATAACTCTGGAACTTATGTTGTAATTGTGTGTTTTTGTTGTGTTAAGTGAACACAATATTTTCATTTTTTTGAACATGAAAGTGACTGCTTGTCATATGAACATAAAAACATTGAGTACATATTTTGACAACCATTTTTTAGGTTTACTTAACTATAAAAATATTTGCTAAGTGCACAGTATATGTGTTGTTAATTGGCCTTAAACTAATTATGTGATGTTGACGTTATACATTTAAGTAGAATGAACTCAAAAGTCAAAAATTGTTGACTTAACATAAAAAAATTATGTCAACCTCACATGGGATGATTTTTTGTGTCAAATGAACATAAAGTTTTTATGTTGTTTTGACAATCCTGAACATTTGTGTGGACGTAACATTAAAATTTTGTGTCATGGATGGATTGGGGTTTACAGTGTGCGTGTAAACGATCATGAGCTGTGTGTCCCGATTCCATACTACATTTTACAATGCAATATGTGGGTTGTGCAGTGCAAAGGCAGTCAAACTTCTGCTGTCACTTTTGTATTGCATTGTGGGACAAGAGTGTACATCAACAAAACACTTAAGCGCCTTTAAGTCTGCATACTGACTGTTTTGATTATACTTAGTATAGAAGTAGGGATGAATTTCTCAACTTAACTCAATCAATTTGAACAGATTTTACACTGCATTACAAGCTGAGGCCCCCTTCAGACAACACTACCATTTTATTTTGAAGGGGCTCTTGTGCCTGTATCGTAAACACACGTTTGATCTGGACACCAGTCAGCTCTCAGAAGTTGAAGTCTCTGATTGACCAGAGTCACACTCATGCCTGTCACAATGTCAATGCGGTTTGCATTTATTTGTATGTGGGTCGATTCAAAAGCACATCACAGGATGACAGCATCTTAAGCAGTTCTGTGAACCAAAGTCTAGACTCCATAAACAGACGTTTTAGATTTAAGATGTTTCAGGTTTTAAAACATTCTCTGTGTTACACTATCCATTAAACTAAAACATTTTCTATAGATCATGGAGTGGACTTGGAGACTCATTTTTATTTGGGGTAAGTCATATAATATTATACTATATTTTTTTCAGTGAATTTGTTTGTCTTTGAAAAGTGATAATACTCACTCTTACAAAATAACTGAGAGCACCCTATGCAGGGTTTAATCTATTTTTTTTTAAAGAAAGAAATTTAACAGATTAAATCCTAGATGTTGACCTTGAATGTTTTTTTATTTTCTTACATTAAAATATCAGATTTTGTTATATAGTGGGCAACTAAAAGGGATTTTTAATCTACAAGGAAGTCTACTATAAAACTGAAAGATGTATATGATTTGTTTATTGAATGAGTTTAATGTTGGTGTTCAACTTTATTTGCAGGGTTCATCCTTCTCAGTTTCAGTCTTACTATCCAGGCAGGTAAGGAAATATGTATAAAAAGCAATGGTAGAAGAAGTACTCCGAATTTTTTAACTTAAGTACCAATGCCACAGAAGTACTCGCTCTGCAGTAAAAATATTCTGTGTTGAGATCATTAGATTCCATCAGTGTGTCATGAGACAAACAAAGTTCTGCTATGCAAATTTATATTTATTTTTTTGGACTTTTCTTCAATGTTCAAGTTTAGCAGACTCTACAGTTAAATTAAGCCGAGAAAAGATTACTGTGAGCCGTGTGCAGAGCACCGTGAGGTCCCTGGTCTTTTAAGCTGGCGTTGCTGTCAAGTTTAGCCGACAAAAGGTTACTGTTGCACCAAAACGACTAGTAAGAAAAGTCTTTGGGTTTTGGGTTAAACCACTAGTCCCCTTATGTAGCCTACTCCCGGGACACAACCCGTTTCCTGGGTAAGTTTTGTCTTCCCCTTAACTTTTTCCGTCACATGAACTCCACTCCCCTGTGATTTGGACTGCACCAGTCATTGTGGTGCATACGTTTTTAAAATACGTGGAATACATACCAATTGCAAATGTATTACTCTTCGTACCTAAGAATGGTTCAAGAGTTCTTTGACATCTCTGGGCCTTAAACATTTATTCAGGATATCTGCAGGTCTTGAAAAGTCTTAAAACATGACATATATTTTTGTTTTAAAAAAAACAATAACCTATTGGGAAAATGTTTTACATATTTTGTTCTGCAAACATGTACTTGCTTATCAATTCTATGATCTTTGTCACTGTGCCAACTCTCCAGCTAACTTGGCTCTGGGTGGAGTGGCTGCTGCGTCTTCAATTTGGGAGTTGGACCTCTGGAACGCACCAAGCTTGGCAATTGATGGCAATGCTGATTCAATCTATAGTCATATGAGCTGTGTTTGTACTCAGTACCAGGACAACCCCTGGTGGAGAGTGGACTTGGGGGGTCTGTATGACATCTCAACAGTTGTAATCACCCGAAGATCCGATTCCTACATTTATGAGCTAAATGGGGCAGAAATCCGCATTGGTAACTCATTGGAGAATAATGGCAACAACAATATCAGGTGATACGATGGGTTTACCATGATACTTAGACTGGATTGCCATTTTGTTTTTACCCCAGTATTCACACTGCCACTGTGCTCATGTTGGATATTTCCTTTTTGGGAAAGGGTGGGGAGCTATTTATTTTAGTTTTGCATTTCTACTCTTTCTCCTCCTCCTCCCTCAGATGTGGAGTTATCACTGTGACCAGTGATGTTACCATGACCTTCCACTGCAACCAAATGATAGCACGCTACGTCAACATTGTCATCCCTGGAGTAAAAAAGAGACTTACGCTTTGTGAGGTCAAAGTGTTTGCCTACTTTACAGGAGGTAATGTATCATCATTGATCAATGATCAATGGCATACAAAGTAGATTTAATTATCCGGTTGGTTCCTGTGTGAACGTAATTTACATAATATTATTTAGTGTTATTGATACTTAGTTACAAAATATCCTCAGTGAAGACTAAGGTCTGTTTACATTTAACTTTCTGCTGAATTTAGAACTTATTTTGTGCTCAGTTATTAATAGTTTCCAGGCTATGAGTGCTGAGCTTTTCCTTGCAGTTAAAAAAGAAAGAAAGAAATCATTCTTAGGTTCAACTTCACATACCTCATAGAAATCTAACATGTGACAAGGTTCCCCATCTACACTACAATTTTTGTAAATGGTGACAAACCAAAAACTAGTTGGAAACCACTGGTTTGATGTTTAACAATGTATTGTATACGTTGAGCATATGTTTCATTTTTTTTTTTTTTACATAAAATCATAACTACAGCTGTCAAATAGATGTAGTGGAGTAAAAAGCGTAGTATAAAGCAAAATAAAATGGAAATACTCAGTACCTCCAAATTAATCTACCACTGATGAGTAAACATATCTGCAGGTGAGATTAAACAACACACTGTTGGCTAACAGACATTTTGCTAATTTGTTTTGTTTGTATTATATGGTTTTATGAAATATTAAAGAACAACAATTAATCACCAATAAGATACGTGTAGTGTAGTGTGTATGTGGTCTTTTTATTGTGTCTATTTACAGCGTTTTTTAGCTTCTCATCAAGTGCCGTCCTGTGTAGATGTTTTACACATTGATCTTTGTCACTTTTCTAACTCTCCAGCTAACATGGCTCTGGGTGGAGTGGCTGCACAGTCTTCTATTTATTTCCCCTGGACTCTACCAAGCACGGTGATTAATGGCAATACTGATTCAAGGTATTTTGATGGGAGTTGTTCTTCAACTCAGTGGCAGGAAAACCCATGGTGGAGAGTGGACATGTTGGCTCCGTATGACATCTTATCAGTTGAAGTCACTCGACGTACAGATTGCTGCATTTATGATCTAAACGGGGCAGAAGTCCGCATTGGTAACTCACTGGAGAACAATGGCAACAACAATCCCAGGTGATGTTATGGGTTAAACTAGCCTGATACTCAGACTGGAGTGCCATTTTGTTTTCACCCAAGTATTCACACTGACATTGTCTACATGTTACATTTTCAGTTTAGGAAGAGGCTGAGGGGTTTTGTTTTGCAATAACAAATATTTCTTTACTATCTGTCCCTTGTCCCCTTTTTCTCCCTCAGATGTGGAGTTATCACTGTGACCAGTGCCGTTACCATGAACTTCAACTGTAGCCAGATGACAGGACGCTACGTCAATATTTTTCTTCCTCGAGTAGGATATGTTCAGCTTTGTGAGGTCAAAGTTTACACCACTACCAACGTTAAAGGAGGTACGCAATGCTAAGAAATGGCATCTAAAGTTGATTAAATTATGTGGTGTTCCCGATACAATATTGTTTATTATTGTATACTTATATACTAAAATAGCTTCAGTGAAGAATAAGTGAATACGTTCACAACTCGTTTCCAGGTTGTGAGAGCTAAGCATTTCTTTGGAGTTAAAATGTATGTTTAATCATTTTTTAGAAACATTCATCACAAACTTACAGCCCACATTAATCACATCTAACTGATCAACAATCAAAGTAATATATTGAAAATGCAATACATTTGAAACATTAACCACAAAATAACAATGTTCACGATTTAAAGTCCTTATATTTTTAGACATTTTAACAATTTTAAACAGAGCACACAGTGTATGTATCTTTTTTAAATGACATTTAGTAAGAAACTTTAAATGTTTTGGGTGATTTTAGCTACGCTAGTGACTTGGTTTAGTGAAGGACATGTTATTCGGATTGACTTACATTATGCACCATTATCAGGTCAAATCTTCTATTTGTCTAATATTTTGCTTTACAATTAGCATTATAGCCTCAAAGAGCAGCTATAGTGGGGCTGTAGACTCTTTGTCTTGTTGAACTGTACTTTAGTAGGAAGACCAATGATGTGGTTTCCCAAATTAATCTGTAACTGGTTCTTTTTTAATAAATGTATTCATAACTGCCTTAATGACACTCCCACCAGTAAACGTGGCACCGAGAGGAATAGCTACACAGTCTGCACAACCAGCTTCTGCAGAAACTGCTCCATCTAAGGCCATTGATAAAAACCCTGGGCCGGAGGCTCCACAAGAAACCTGTGCCTCAGTCCCACTGCAAGACAACCCCTGGTGGCAACTGGACCTTCGGAGTATCTACCTCATTAGTAATGTGTCTATCACCAGCGACTGCTGCTCACGGAACTTGACCGGTGCTGAGATCCGCATTGGCCTCAGGAATGACACCAAGAACCAGAGGTGATATTAGCAGGAACAAAATAGTCCATAGTTGCTGTAGCAGCACTACTAGTTTCCAGACACTTTAATAGTATTGTTTCTTTTTACTTATACTTCCTCCTTCTTTCAGGTGTGCCATCATCTACATTGCAGACGGACAGCAACAATACAACTACAATTGTGGGATAATGGAAGGTCGCTTCATCCATATTGTTCTTCCTGGTCTACAGAAGACTTTGATCATTTGTGAAGTACAGGTGTATGGTACTGTGCTAGGTAAGCTCCACAGCATGACAAATTAAATTCCCCCCTGAAATCAGAATACATTTCTACAACAGATTGTTGTGCCTTTCAGAGCAGAGGCTTTCATTTATTTATTGAGTATGCCATATTGGAAGAACAAAAATGACAACAAAAGGTCAAACATTTTCATTTTTTCCTCTCTGACGGCTTCCTGTACATGGTAACATTGGAAGAATATACTTTAAATGAGGAGTTACATTTCTTTCTATCTTTTCAACATGGTAGCATGTCGTGTGTAACCATTAATATGCACACATTGTCCATCCCCTTATAAATGTCTTGATTAAAGAGTAACACAACACCCCCTGAAAATCTTGACTGACCTCCAGTATAACTTCTCACCTGGCTTCAGTGATGTACAGGCGTACTTCAGGAACACACAACATCACTGTTGGGTGTGGAAACCAACCCAAAACCAGGGGTGAAACATGCTTGAACTTTCAACCAGAGAGCACAGCAAAATAGCTTTTTGCCTGGTGTTTGCTTTTTCTTTTTAGAAAAAAACACTTCACGCTTGTGATCTTACCTGGGAATGTCACCACAGACAGTTCGTAATACTGCAAATGTAAGGGCTGTAATCAGTGGGCCATAGGCTCAATCCCCATGTTACCTCATTTGGTAATAGATAGTGACTTAACATACATTTATTTAAAACAAATCTTTAAGATTATTACTTTAAAGAAAATACAAATAGACAAGATGCACATCAGCAAAACAAAAATGAATATTGCGTAACTTTCTTCAAAAGTACAAAAGCTTTCTGCCTTGAAAAACAACAACTAACTACAAAGTACAGACTGTAGTATTTCCAGCTTTATTTTTTTAAGCTTTCACAACAATGTCAAGCTGTGTAAAATGTCAGTAATGTAAAACCCCAGAATAAATTTCAGTTTAGTTTTTGTATTTCCTATCAAAATTTGGTAAAGGCGCACAAAATCTAATTTGTGTTATTTATTGTCTACTTGCTTCCATTATACGTTTACACCAATGGCTCTTTGGCCTTCTCTTATACCTTTGAACACCTTGTTAAATTTAAAGTAGGATAGTGGGTCGCTATGTGACTGTAATGCATCCTGACATACCACCGCCTCTGTGTGAGGTCGAAGTCTACAGCACTTGGGCGAATCCTCAAAACAGATATCCTCAGCAGCCCCCGCCCAGTGGTAAACAAATTATATTGTTTTATGAAATCCTACTATGCAAAATCCCAACTGGAAATTGAAGGGTCATCGCATTTTCAGTTGCTACTGTCATTTACATTATTAGCTTGTAGGAAAAATTAACATTGTTCAAAAATCTGCATCTCAAGCAGCTACCAAGTCTCTTCAACTTAATTCATTTTTGTGGCGCACTGAAATGAACCTGAACCAATGGCTGCCTGGAATATAGGCAATTCATCTATGCTTAACAAAACGTTCACTAGTGATGCTACTGCTACTGTGGTCAATGGACTAAAACGTGCTAAACAAATGGCACAGCTCTTTAAATCATAACATTTCATAACACTGTCAAAATGCCAGCTAAACAATCACACCAGCAATTGTTTTTCAGACTTTAAGAAGAGATCTGTCGTGAGGATCAATGCTGACTTTGACATGAGTGACCCAGTCATCCAACAACAAATCTTGAGCCAGGTGAGAAAGAGAAATTTTACTAAGATTTATCATGTGCGCATACATAAAAGTCTACTCCCTGTGTAATTTATAGTTTATAGGAGCTATACCTAATGAGATCCAAGTTGCTAATCATTAAAGTTATACTAAATGTAAAGACAAATTTGTGTGTATGCTTCCTAGCTGGAGTCAGAGATGAAAAAAAAGGGGATCAGTGATTTTAAGATCAGCTGGAGGATGTCGGGACGTGTTTCACACAAGGAAGACAGCACAAATTAAAAAGTAAAATATTCCAGTTTTTCATTTAATTCACTGTTTTTAGTGCAGTTTAGACCAAATAAATACACATGGAAAAACCAAGGAGATATACTGTATACTGATTTCTTTGCAAAAATTATTTCTATTTTTAGTTGGACTTTTTTCAGTGTCTTTTTCTTCATTCAAAAAAATAGTTTGTGCACTTAGAATTCTTGTTTTTGAATATGGTTTTCTCAGTTTTTATCTGTTTTTGTATTTCTGTAAAGTGCTCTGTAACTACTGCTTATTGTACTGGTTTAAAAAGTGCTGCATAAATAGTTTTTCTGTTTACTGGCTTGTAAAAACTCTAGGATAAAGCATGAACAATGGGCTTTTTGTGGAATACACAAATGTATTTATATAAAAAAAATACAATGTATAGATTAGTACAGTATTCCATAATAGTTAATCTTGTCTCAAATAAGAGTTGGGCCTTGTTTACCAACGCTTCTATTGACCAATAAACATGCCACCATCTTCAATTCTCAATGTCATCTACAATATAGGGAGTTTTTGGCCTAAAATGTGTATTCCTTCCTGTGCTGTTCTATATGTTGACCTGTGGAGGAAGTCAGACTACAGAGTGCGTGTGCTTTCTTTTCTTCAACAGGTGCGTGCAGCCTGAAGGGGCTGGAACATGAGTCTTGCTTCTGTGGCTGCGGACTGAAGTTGAACTATGTGTGTACTTGAGGGAATAAACAGGGAAAGAAGTAGAGTAAGATGAGAAAATATGCCTACAGTATGCAAAGATTGTATTTAAGTTGCTTTACCCATGTGTCAATGACATTTTACTTTGTAGCCAATTCAAAATAATCATATACATTGTATTGTGTGAAACCATGAATCTTGTGTCTTGCTCTCTCTTGTCAGATATTATAGAAGCAGCATTACATGGACATAAAATGAATACTTTGCCTTTTTTGACGTTTTATTCAATCATTTGCAAAGAAAGTCCAAAAACAAAATACATTACATACAGCACAGTTAATCATTAGTTACTGAAGCATATTCCCCTCTCAAAGGCATGAGCTCCTTTCTATGCAATAATTGTAATCAAAACACAACAGAGGGCTCAGCCCAGTTAACTTTAAAAAATACACTGAAAATTAGACCTATACCTTGGGGTAAACTGTGCCTAATTATATACACAGCACATGCTATATAAATATACTATATACTGTACATAGCATATAGTCTAAAAACTACAAAGCTAACACACAACTCCTTAATTAAAGTTATGCTCTGAATCATCATTAAGCAGCATACATGATGGAGAGCAGTTCATCTTTAAACACAAAATTTCTGATAGACTTTTTGTAATTTGTTCCCAAACATGCTTTACCGGTGGACACTTCCACATAACATGTAAGAAAGTAATTTATGATATCTCCTAATGTATGTATACCAGAGCTATACCAATGCGGTGAAATTAGGTATTGTCCTCCAGACTTTAATACATTGTTATAGAATATAGGTGTGTTGGCATGCCACTGTAGTTTCCAATTATAAATCTTTTACATGTTTTTTTTTTTTTGTAGGCTATTATATGACCATATTTCAGTTTACATTTTTCAAAACAGAGGGATGTAAATAAAATATAATTCAAGTGAACTGGTGACACCAGGCTCCTTTAAATATTAAGCCAATACTTTGACATTTTAAAATAAGCCTACTCACTTTCATACTAAACTGCAACCAGCCGCCGGTTAGATAAGCATAGCATAATGCCTGGAAACAGAGGGAAACCGCTACCATAGCTGTGCCCGAAGGTAAGAAAAGCATTCATTTGACTATGACAACCAGGGTCCAAAATGAACTATTTTTCATTTGGCTAGTAGATTATGCTAATTTCTTTTACCCTGATAGCAATATTTTGAAAGTTGCAATCCAAAGTCAGAATTTTTTATTTGTTTGCCCATAATAAAATTCATAATACTGATTCTGAATAAAAAGTAATATAATTTTAAAAAAGCAAATCTTACTAGCCCAATCAACTTGAGCACTGTGATACAAGGGCGTAAATCCCAAGGGGGTCGGGGGGGTCAGGACCCCCCCCCCCCCCCCCTTCTCAGGGTCGTCCCCCCCTAGAAATATCATTAAAACAATGCTGTGTATTGTAAATAACATAATGATATATACTTAAAATATCTGTGTAAGTAGTAAAATAATACAAAACTCAAAAAATGCTTTTTAAGTTTAGAAACATTTTGAGTCCCCCCTCCCTTGCCTCACAGTGGTTTGGTCCACTGCCTGCTGTACGTTACCCATCTTCACTCGACTCACAGTCACATCGGTAGTGACAGGAATGTAGTAAGTAGGCGGTTCAAGGCTGTTTTATTCACATTAAACATCGGATGAAGTTGTTCTTTTCTCAAGTAGAAATGATGCTGAGTAATTCATGAATTAGTTATGACAAAAAGTTTGCTATGTTAGTGTAATATAATGTAACGTTAGCTAGCTTGTTTAATAACTTGTTGGATAGAAATGCACCCACTACAACTAACGTTACCACGGCGATAAGCCTAACGTTATGTGTGTGAACTGACATTAGGGTTAATATGGAAGATCTACAGTTGTGTTTGAAGTGGCTGATCAGTGGGTTTGCTGCAGTTAAATATATATCCTCTGTCCCAGACCAAACCTAATATTTATGCGGAGGACGCAAGTATTTTTGTGGCTTGTGTACACATGTCCTCTAGGAGTATAATTGTGGCTGTATTATTTGTGTCCCCTTCAAAAACTGCTCTTCAGTAATTTTATGTTTATTGTCCCCCCCTACTTTTAGATCAGATTTACGCCCATGCTGTGATATTGTAAGTTTTTACATTTTATGTCCAGATGTCACGCATATGTTGAAATTCAATCTTTACAGAGTAATGTTTGGACAGCAGAACAACTTGTGGAGTTTGACATAAAAATGGGCCTTTCTTAAAAACATTTTAGTAAAATGTAATAACAAGATTCATCCACAGAAAGGCTACATTTGTTGTACATATATTTTAAATAATTTAATCTGATATTTTAGAATTTCAGAACAAGCTTGGTAAAACTTGCACTGCTGACAAACAGCAGAAACAAAAAGGTGGGAATGCAAATTAGCTTGTGTAACCACCTGATGCCACAGGACCACTGATAACCAAATCTGCTCTTGTTTCCACCTCACTGCTGGTCGAGTTTTGCATGAAATGACATGAAAAAGTGAGAGAAATTTCCACGAATGTTCCCAACATACAACATAAATTCCCAAACAGAGTTGATTGTGGGATGAAGAGAGAGGTAAGTCTATCTTAAAAATATACATACATATGTTTAATAGTAGTTTAAATATTCTACACTATATAACCACACAAATGTGATGTATGTAATACATCTAAAATAACTTGATTATTAGAAGTTATTTAAATTGTAAGCTTCTATCTATCTGTGATATACTTTCTGTGATGTGCTGTAAGTATGATTTTTATTCGTCTGGCTCAGATTAAATGGTGTGGCTAAAGAGTGCTGTCCCCTTCATTGGTAAGCACAATTCATTACTTACACTATTGACTTCAATGGTTGCTATTGAAAGATGAAAATAACACAATTTGCTTTTTTTTCCCCACAGGGATTCTCTTTTTGTTTCAGAGGACCACTGCTCAGCTGAGTAAGTACCTGCAGAAAACATTATTTTTACGTCTTGACCACTGTAAACATGTAATGCTTGTTTTATTATTACTAATGTGTCACAACTGGCAAAAGATGCTTTCCAAATCAAAGAAATGTAAAGACCTTGTAAAAATGCTCAAGAACTTGAAAATACTAGTCTGCTTACATGCATTTTTTTTTTGTTTTTTTGTAGTTATTTTTGACAACTATTACAATCAATGGATACATTTACCTTGACAATAATGAGCTGACCTAGTATTTACCTTAAAAGATTAAAAACTTACCTTCTCTTCCACGGGCTGGTGAGAGATGAACAACAATGTTTTTCTCTCACGTACACATTATTTCCTATTATTATTTAAAACCAAACAAGTTAAAGAAGTGAAGTGAAAAAGTGCTTTATTCATTACAAGGGTGTCCCACAGCCGCCTAAAACATTTCTTCCACTGTCCTTACTTCATTTAAAATATTTTTTAAAATTAGTTTGCAGCAAGCATATTGAGACAATATCAATTGCTAGTATTTCAATGTTGCAAACCCAAATACAGTGTTGATTCAATGGCATTTTTGCAACATTTAAACGGTGACTGTAGAAATGTTGACATAAAGTACATTTTTTATAAACTTAACCATATACAAACCTGTCCGACCATCACTCAATATTAAATTAAGAATTTGTACTCCCGTTTCTGTTACTGATGGATTTTTATTTTGTAAACCATGTTGTTGTTTTCTTTCTAAATTGTATTAGTAAATTAAAGTTAAACGTTCACAGTGAGCAGTTGGTGTTGAGACTCACAGGGAGGTGTTGATTCTGCATTGATTCTAATTCAGGACACCACTATACCCCTTTGTTGATACCATTTGGAAGATAATGCATATTAATGTTCTGCTCTGCTTGCTTTTTTTTTTTTTTTTTTAAATATCTAAAACTTTGCCCAGCTTCTCAGCAGTACCACCTCATCAATGTCTCCCTGACCTGGTAGGACGCTCAGAGCTTCTGCAGAGTAAAGTACACCGACCTGGCCACAGTGAACAACATGGACGACAAGAACAAGTTGGTCAACACCCTGGGCAGTAATGTTACATACTGCTGGATTGGGCTTCAGAAAGGAAAGACTCACAGGTGGATGTGGTCCGATGGCAGAGGCACAGCGCAGTTCACCCCATGGACTGTCGGTGAACCGGACAACGCCGGAGGCAATGAATGGTGTGGAGAAATGTATCAAAATGGCCAGTGGAATGACGCACAGTGTGGAGGTGATAACAATATGTTTGTGAGGTGAGGAAGTACTTGGTTATATCTGCAGAGCTTTCTTTTAGGCTGAAAAAGGTTCCAACAATGTGCATAAATAAGTAGCCTGAAAGGCAAAGCCCACTGCCTGACAACAATCACTAACAATATGATTCTGTGTTGGGATGCTGCAGGTCTCAAAGTGAAGAGGATGGTAATAAGGATTACGATGCGCTCTAAAGTGGACCTCACTAACTCCTTAGTCGGTGATGCACTCCTGAAAAAGGTAAAAAAAAAATATAGAATTGATGAAGTAATACTTAATATGAGTATGTTCTGTATGCAGCCTGCATTTAAAAAGAGAGAACAGGAGACTACAGGCACACTGTAGGTTTGACCTGTAACCATTAGTAACCTCTTTCAGGTTAATGTCCCACTGTGTTTATTCAAAATACACAGATTTATTCATATTTTATTAGCATTTCAAAACTTGAATGATTTACAGATACATAAATTGTACACAGATGGGCAGGTACAGCTAGTGTTCAGTTAGATTTTTTATTTGTAACACTGGTGTTTGCCCTCAGTTGGAGACAGGCCTGAGACAAAAGATGACTAATTTCAATCTCAGCTGGCAAAGTGACAAAAGTGGACACGTCTTCCAACGTCAAAAGCAGTTGGAGGCCGCCAAGAAGCCAGGTGAGTGTAGCTTCCTGATTTTAAGAGACATGCTTGACCACAGACACCTTTCAGCTATAGTATTTGACGATCAGCAGTCATTTGGGATCATCTGACAAAACAGGTAAAAAACCTCTTTAAACACTTAAAGGAATAGTTGGACATGTTTGGAAATGGACTTATGCGCTTTCTTGCTGACAGTTGGATGTCATGTCTGTACAATAAATATGAAAATACAGCCTGCAGCTTGTTAACGTAGCTTAGCACAAAGACTGGAAACAAGGGGAAACAGCTAGCCTGACTGTCTAAAAGTAACCTCCTACCAACACCTCTGTAGCTCAAGCTCACTGATTCTGATTCACCGAGTCTCATTTGTTTAATCCATGTAAAAAAACTAAGAGTCAGGGAACAGTTACGTCCTAAAATTTCCGCTGGTTGCCTGGCAACTGCTCAGTACCAGAAAATAGTCATACGCATAATACCACATAAAACAGTGAATTGACGTTTTGTATGGATTAAACAAAGGAGATACAACATGTTAATGAGTTAAAGCTTTAGTGTGTACTTTTTTGATATTAATAAACATCCGTTACATTCAAGCCATTGCCAAATGAGTTACTACAAAGCTAATTAAGACAGCTCCATACAACTCTCTCTGTATTTCTCCGTATGGCTATGTTCAGAAGATTGTGTCGTCTAGTGACTTTCCTGCACAGAAACTTGAGTGAAGATGATTACCTCTTCTGAGGAGTCCATCATGTTTTTTAATCCTCCTTGGCTACTAGCAACTGCGTGGAGGAGGGGTGGGGGCACGTGCGTGATCACGTAAGGCTTGTATCATGTAGAGGCGCCGACAGTGTTGTTGTCATTACTTAGAATTCCTCATGGGGGCGACAGAAACTACGCACTATAGCTTTAACTTTAGAGGTACCTACTGGTGGATTTTGTTACCTTCAGATAGAGCCAACTAGATGTTTCCCCTTTACAATCTTTGTGCTAAATTAAGATAAACTAAGCTAACCACCTGCTGGTTTCATATTTAGCGTACAGACATTAGAACGTACATCTTCTCTCTTATCTTAACTGAAAGTGTATGTCCCAAAATGTCGGACTGTTCCTTTAAGAACTGGTTAAAAAGGTGGATCTGGACCACAATCAAACACTTAATTACTCAAAATATGACATATGAATAACCAGCCTCCAGTGATTTATAGCACACTTTAGTCTTTTCAAATAGCTTGGTTAGTTGGATTTTTTAAAAGCCTGCAAGAAACAGACGATGCAAACATGTAAAAAACATGAATTTAACTAAAACATAAGTGATTTTGAAGAGGAGACATAAAGTCCATATTTGGGCAAAGTCAATCAATAATTTAGTATTATTCAAATTCTCTTGGGCGTTTTATGTGCTCAATAAAGTAAGTAATATTCTAAAAACCTGTTTTTTCTCATTACAGGATGCTAATTGTAAAGCAGAGGTAACCATATGTTAAGTGAGTTCAGTTTTGCTGTTGAAGAATTGAGAGTGATCATTTTAATACCATATCTAGCTTTGGTATATATTCTGTGTATTTATTCATATTGTCCTGCTTCATAAGAATTGGTGAATGTATCCTTTAAATAAATGATTTACCTGACTTTATAGTTCAAATTGAAGTGGTATTTAAGAACATGAGATCAAGGCTGTGCTTTTATTTTGCATTTTGCTCAATGCATGTGAGGGAATGTATCAGTTGCTTGATACGTGTTGCATAATTGTAAACTTTCTTTGATTTTGTTACGACTGTCTGTTCAACTTTGATCAGTGATTGGAGATGAGGTGTTTTATTTTGTTGTTGAGTTTTTAATACAATGACCACATGGCAGACTCGGATGGCCTTTAGGTCATATTCATGTTTATGAATTGTGACTTATTGTGATTACCAATGTTTTGATGCCAGAATGTCAACCAAAAACCATGTGTTATTAAAGAAAAAGCTCAAACAAAACCTTTAATTATGCATTAATGTATGATTTTATGTGATATTACTATTAATGTGATGTTTTAATTGTCGCTTATGCTTGATCTCTGAAGTGATTTATTTGACTACAGATATGAGAGTTTAACCTGACGACTTTGCCACATACTATCTTAATCCTGCCAGCAATTGTGTAAATGCTTTACAGTACACTTGCAGTCAAATACATGTTGATTACATCATCACACACCTTCTTGGGTTTGCATACAGTATGGATCATTTCACCTTCACATCCTCAGTACAAGGCTAGAGCGGCAAGACACAAGATGAGGTACGTTTATAACTTAAAAAAACCCCATTTGTAATTCACTGCGTGTTGCTGGTGGACAGAATACTAAAAAAAACATATTCTTTCTTTGTTTTAAATCTGTAAGTGTAGTTTGAAGTCAAGGTCCACTTACTACATATCTTTTGGAGCTTTCAGCCGTATCTTGTGGCCTGATCAGCGGCAGTTATCATGGAGAGGGGTAGTATTTATAAATGAATACTTCATCAATAAATATACTAAATAAATATAGTATATTAGTGAATATAATACAGGCATAATTTACCGGATTACAACTGTATTACATTGCCATCATTCATTTTCTATTAATACAACAGTTCCAGCTGCTTAACAGGAGTTATATTTGTGTTTAAAAGTGCTTACGCTGCTTATAAATTATCAATACAGGGGAATAAAAAAAAAAAAAGTGTTACCAAATACATTTGGAGGTGATTTGGTGTGATTGGGACCTTGGAGCTGTTGAAAATTACTTAAAATAAGAAAATATTTTAATAAATGGACATAAAGTGTCATGAGCTGAAAAGTAGAGAACATTCTGCATTAAAACATCTACCGGATCACGAAATCCTGTATTTGGTGTTGAACGGATTTATTAATACTTACACTGCAGGTATTGTCCTGATGCTTTTGATGGCTGTCCTGGGACTGAAGGCGAGATTTTGACTCTGTACAAAGGTTAAAATAAATTCTACTGTACCACCACTTCTAAAGCTCCTTAATTAACACACTGTATCTTCTTAATTTAATGCAAAAAAATAAATTGGGCTTCTATTTTAGAGGTAAAAAAACAAGGACACTGTGGTGGAAGAGAAAATAAGTTCTGACTGTCAATTTGAGTCTTCCTACAGAGTGATTCACTGCTGAAACAGATTAGAGAGACAGAAAGACAACCACACACAGGTAAAATGAAAGAGAAAGAGAGTTTGAGTCTATAGTTAGAACAATTTGCATATCTGCATTCAGTTTCAGGCATGGCAGGAAATACGTGGTGTGTCTGATGTCAAAACCTGCTGGCGGGCTGACAAAAATGTACAAATCTTTCATCACAGAGAAGAAAAGACAATAAAACCAAACACACGTGCGTAAGTTTACCTGAGTAAGCTCACCTGATGCAATAAACCACACCCACAAGTTATTCCTTGAATAACAGTAATGAAGCTCAGCGTAAATTGTTTCAGGATGACGTCATTAACCCAATCACTACTCTTTCTTCTTAAATCAAATCAGCTGTTTAGAAGAGATACTTTCAGTTAAACCAATCAGACTTGGCCACGAAATTCAAGGGCCAATCACAGCATTACAACTCTTTAAACGCTTTAGCTCTGTTCTCCCTGTGCTGTCAGCTATCGTTTCAGGCAAAGCGCTCAACCCTCCACCTCCCCTGCCGTCTCCAGTAATCGTGTTTCTCCCAGCTGACCGCTCCGTTGCCTCTTCGGTCTGGTCTCCGGTCTCCTTCTCCGCCGCCATCAGTGTCTAGACTCCATCGGCGGGTTATGTTCCTGTTCTCTACCCCTTTAAAAATATTATTATTCGATGGAGTCTACTCTCCAAAAGACGTTGTACATTTTATCATGCAGTTGTACAATAAATATTTTGCATATCTGCAAACAAAGTCTCTCCTAATTGAAATGATTTGCAAACACGTCTTGCATTCTTTTTCACTCAATAAACATTGTAACCAGATTTTCTGCATGTCTTTCATTGCACTTATCCTGAAGCTTATAATAAATCATTCTATTTTTATTTTTTAATGCAGATGAAGTCATGTGTTGTGTACTATAGCTACTCTAAGGTCTGCAGAGTACTTTGGAGTTTTTCACTAAAAACAATTGGAAGCAACATTGATGAAAAAAGTGAAACAAAATTACGGGTCCTAAAAACAAAACAATGAGCTGAAAGATGCCAACTCGCTTCATAGAGCTGAGCTGAACTGCAGTCACTTCAAAATTCTCAGTGGACTTTTCATTATAGGGATTTATTCCATTGTTAATATGAAAATATTGATGAGAGCAGCTTTAATAATGTTTAACTGTCTAATGTTCTTGCTTGTTGCCTATGTGAATAAAAGAAAGTATGTTTCTGCCTGTGTTACCCTTTTGAGATTTAGAAGGAATATGCACTGTAGATATATGGAGGGCCTTATAGGCTGAGATCGTATTAGCAGCCCCCTAAACATGGTTATTATCATTGTTTGCAATACGCTATTAGATTATACTATATATTTTTCAAGATAGTCTGTATTTTGAATAAAAATGATTTTTGTTATAAACTTAACATCTTAAAGCTTTAGTGCGTAGTTTCTGTTGCCCCCATGAGGAATTCTAAGTAGCGACAACAAAACCTTTGGCGCGTCCACATGATACAAGCCTTCCGTGATCGCGCACAGCCCCCCACCCCTCCTCCACACAGTTGTTAGTAGCCAAGGAGGACACGGAGGATTAAAAAAACATGATGGACTCTTCAGAAAAGGTAATCATCTTCACTCGAGTTTCTGCGGGGTAAAGTCGCCGGACGACACCATTTTCTGAACATAGCCATACTGAGAAATACAGAGAGCGTTTTGTGGAGCTGATAGTCTTAATTAGCTTTGTAGCAACTCATTTAGCAATGGCTTGAATGTAACGGACGTTCATTAATATCAAAAAGGTACGCACTAAAGCTTTAATAGTGAAGCTGTTTTATTTTGATAGAGAGGTTAACCGTATAAAGTAATGTACAGTAGGCTTACAGACGTTTACAGGAAATCAGAACATTTATTATAACCAGTGCAATGACTCAGCTAAAGGACTTCATTTTCGTTTCTGGGAAATCAGAAAGTTAGGAGGCATCTAATAGTATTGTCTCAAGCATGAGCTATTTAAGGTATCATTACTCATCACCAAGGAGAAATGATATTCAACACAATGAAGTACGCCTTATCCAAGATACAAGAATCAACAATATGCAGAAGGCGTGGCTTAAAGCTGTTTATAAATAACATTCTCAGGCTCTTTAGTCCACCTTACTGCTGCTGGAACTCAAACAGGTAACAGGATTTGTGTAAGAATTTTCCATTCTTTGTTTCTTTTATTACATTTTGAATATAATCAGTACAAACAATATTTCTGAAGATGTGTGCTGTTACCTTACTGGAGCATACTGCTTACTATTATTAATCTTTCGTCACATTTATTATAATCATGCTGCTGCTTAAACGTTCCTCTTACTTAACTGAATTATGATTGTAAATAGTTACAATAATTTCACAACCCTTTCAAAAGTGAAACTTTTGAAAGTTACTTTTTTAAATTGTTTTTTTTTTATTTTTATTTTATTTTTACATTTTATTATTATTCCTGGAATGGTTTCTGATTAGTTTTGAAAAGTAGTCTTATTTTTTTTAAACCTTTTGTCATAAGTAACCTTTATTTTATGTGTTTTGTGTCATCAGGAATCTGCAAAAAGCCAAACATCTCACCAGAAATTAGACTACATCATAAGAGCTGGTGCAGGTCAGTGAACTAAATCATTAACTTTTAGCAAATATGAGATACTTAATACGGTACTACTTTCTTAAATGTCAGCAGCTATAGGGTTTATAAGTTGTTAATATTTTTCTAATGTTTATTAAATAATTTAGTAATACTTAATGTCTATTTATATCAAACCAGGTTGTATAATATTATTAGTATAATATTATTATATTATATAATATTGTATAATAGGCAAATCATAAATACATCACAATCTGCAATACATGTTAAGTCATTAAGAAAGGGGAATTAACCATATATTCTGCAGTTACAAATGTTTATAATATAATTACGGGTCACAGAAGTGGACAGCAAACTGTTAATAAATCATTTATAACTGGTTCTTCAAGCCTGCATATATATATATATATATATATATATATATATATATATATATATATATATATATATATATATATATATATATATATATATATATATATATATATTAGGGCTGTTAAACGATAAATTTTTTAATCGTGATTAATCTCTGAATTTCTATGGTTAATCGCGATTAATCACATATTTTATCACATGATTAAAATTCTATTATTTTGAATTTCAGAACAGTTTTTATGTACATATTAACAATGGAAAGCAATTTTTACCAGTGTATCTTGATTGGGAATCAAATGAATGCAAAGAAAGTTGCTTTATGAACTTGACTTTAAGATTTGTATTTGTTTATTATTTATTTACTGTAAACAAAAGAAAAATGTGTGAATCTGTCATTATTGCACAATTCCTCCAAGTACCTAACTAAAAAACAAAAAAATCCCTATCACCAGAGTCAATAGAGTCAGAGTTTAGTAACTCCTAAATAATGTTGATTACTCACTGACATCCAGTGATCCCCGGTTAATGAGACAGCGTTTGCAGCACCTTGCAGCAGTTCCAGTTGGGCTGCTTTCTCCGTGTCATACAGGCTGTGTATGTGTGAAACTACTGTCCCCCTCGACGGCAACGAGACGGGTCAGAACATGCCAACTGTAGTACGTGTTTAAGACCCGAGTCCTCTACGATGCTGACAGGTCTGCAGTTAGTTGCCACCCATTTCACAACAGCTGTAGTCATTTTTGGGGATTTGGTTTCATCCACAGGTCAGCAAGTAGCATTCTCCAAAATAGTGCTTTGCCTGAGTGGGTAGCATGCTAATGGGTAGCATCAACCTGAGTCACGTCAATTAGCTCTTAGGTGGTAGCTCAAGCTTGACGTGCTTTGTGATAATTTAATTTGGCTTCACACAATGTGCATATGGCTTTCGACTTGTCCACTGAGCCGTCCGGGAGTTTTGGAAAATAAAAATCGTCATTCAGAACTGTGTTGCTGCTGTCTTTCTCCATCATGCCTGCAGCCTGCAGCAGGAGGAAGTATGGCAGCTTGATGATAAGTAACAGTGCTGCAAAGGGTCAAAATAGTAGCCTGTTAGGCACGATGCGAAGCCGAGTGAAGTGTAAAATAAATTAATAAATGCCGGCATGCGATTAATGTGATTAAAAAAAATGAATGCGTTATGCCCAGCCCTTAATCACATCACGATTAACGCGTTAATGCTGACAGCCCTAATATATATACATATATTTATATATACAAACTTATTTTTTTTAAAGTAAGTAGTACAACTAGCAGGAGACAAGTTATAACTGAGGTAAGTTTGGAGACACTACCTTATTTAATCATTAAATTAATAGATATTTTTGTGTCGGCGTTGTAGATGGAAGACGGTCCCTAGCACTCGTCTTACTGCAGTCTCACCGTCGGTTGCTACTAGAGACCAATGTTATTTCTCCAGGTCGGAGGACGGCTCGTTTTGATGAAAATGAGTTTGTAGCTCGTTGTTAACCTTACTAAGTTAGGAAATATGCATTGTTTGTGATTTAATAACATGTCGCTATCTAGAGTAATTGATCCCAGAAGTTCGAATCTGTTTCTAACTTTGCTCACTTTTATAAAACCGAGAGCACGTATTATGAATCCGTGCGTACAGTTTATGAAACCAAGGGAACGGATTTTTATTCTGTGCGCACGGTTTAGTTTTTTTTTCCTCAGCTGACCCCAGGGGGGCTCCGTAGAAAGTGGTACAACTAAATAATTAACATGTGTTCTGTTATCACCTCTCCAGGTATTGAAATACGGCTGGACTACCTTTTTGAAGCTGAACCGAGAAAAAACTAAACTTTCATCTTCATCTTGATGTCTAAGGGTATTGTCATGGAGTTGACATTGGAGAAACAGATTGATATAACCCTGCGCCTTTCACAGTGTGTGCAACAAAACCCACAGTCCACCAGCACACAACTATTCTCTTTTTTGGCACTGCTAAACGCGTACATCCCTGAGGCCTACCTTCTGATGCCTGAGTGTCAGAAGATCCTTGGACCACCTGATCCCATCCATGGAGGCCCCCCCTTTGAAGAAAGAATGGAGCCTTTTACGTGTTTTATCAACACATCCAGTCCAAACTCTGAACACAGATGTATGATTGACACAGTGGTTGCACAGAGTGCTGTGAATATACTAGCTTGCTTAGGGAATTCCAGGAGTGCTATAGTGAAGAAATTTATGTTCTCACTTTGTGGAGATCAGCCCCAACCACATATACTCCAGTTCATCAAAGAGTTGCTGACAATGCGAGAAATGGGAGAAAAGGGTAAAGAGAAGTTTTCCAGGTTAATTAAAGATATACAAGAGAAAGAGATTTTTTACAATGCCGTGTCTGTCTTGGAAACTGCATCACAAATATTAAGACAGAACCCCAATTTTCCCCAAACCGTTTCTCGTCTTTATTACATCAGAGGAGGCATCATTGACTATGAAAAAGCTCAAGAATGGGCAAAGAAAGCCATTAAAAGAGCTCAAAACAACTCTTATGTGGCTGACACTCTTGGGCAGGTATACAAGAACCGTTTGATGAGGGAAGCCAAGCGACCGGAGGACATCTTGCACATGGCAAAAGAGGCCTTCAAAGCCTTTAAAGATGTGGAGAGGAAAGCTGACAAAGAAGAGGGCCCAGAAATGAAGGACACAGCTGGTACTGTAAGCATTTCAAATTCTTTCAACAACAGAGGCCTCTTTGGCTTTATTGAAGTGGCAAAGATAGCCTTTGAGAAACTAAATAAGGTACAATCTTATCCTTCACAGGGACACAGACGTTTCATTCAAAATTTAAAACTGGAAGTTGAAGCCAAGTTTGACTTTTTTGAATGGTACCTAGCCTACTCCAAGTATGACATGACATCCTTAGAGCCATATTACTTTTGGAAGGACATTGTACTTTGTTACGAACTGTACACAACAAAACAGCAGCTAAATCCACCAGCTTTCCAGGCCTTCTAGATAGTCTGAATCACGGCCTTTTCACATCAAAAGGAAGACATGCTGGGTTTGAGGAGGCCGAGGAAACAGTGTCTGATTTAGAGGCAATCCAAGATCGTTTGAAAACCATATACGAGGCAAATGTTGACGATGTCAAAGAAGCTGAGAGGTACATCCTTTCCAACATCATCTTGAGCAACAAGATGCATAACTCTTTGCAGCAAACTCCAGTGAAAGAACTCCAAGCAATAATTTACAGATTCTTGGGCACAGAAGTGGGGCGTAGAAGCCCTGAGTTTTACCTTTTGGTTCTGCTGTTGTTTTGGCCTGAGGAAGAGCCTCGGGTGGTGCAAGAAGAGGATGATGAAGAAGTGGAACAGACGGCCACGGAGGACGACGAGTCAGAAGACAAAACCTGGGAGGAGGAGGACAGCAATGAGGAACAAGAAACAAGAGGAGAGCCTGCACAGCTATCCCTTGACCTCATGTTTGATCCTGACCTGCAACAGTATGTCGACTTCATGAAGAAAGCGTTTGAGAGAGCTGAGTATGCCAAATACCTTCGAGGCAGGTACCTTTTGCCCCTGTTTTTTCTGGGGACGGGCTCTGGACTGAGCAAATGGATTCACAAATCAAGGTTGGATGCAATCGTGGGAAAAAAGGTGGATGCTGAGCTAGCTGATGATCGTGATGAAAGAACTAAGAAGAAATGGAGGCGTATCAATGAAATGTGGATCAATGGGGACGTGTGGCGAGTTCCAGAAATCCAAGACATGCTTCTCCCAATCCAAGTAGAGCTATGCCACACTCCCAATATGCCACAGGATCATGGAAAAGAGCAAGTGTTTCTTTGTGTTGGAGGGAAGAAAATAATGGCTACAACAGAGGTTGAACAACCAGTGTTGAGCCCAATGCTTTTCTATCTTGGCTTCACAATTCAGGGTCCTGTCATCTTCAAAGTGGGAGATCCTTACTGTACATGTCTGGAGAGTAATTGACAATGAACACTTTGGGATTAAAAGACATACATGCTAGGTAATTTCTGCCACTGTCCTTGACATAGGCACTGACATTACAACTGGAGTTGGTCTACGGGCGGCGGACTATGGCTAAATGTATGTGTAAATGAACTTGGAAAATGAATTAAATATTATTCATATTATTACAAAATCAATGTCTGTACAAAATGTTATGGCAACCCATTCACTAGTTACTTAGATATTACTGTCTGAACCGAAGCGGTGGACTGACCGACAGGTCATCATTATCATAGAGCCACCCTGCCAGCTAAAAATAATTGCCTTTGGGACAGAAAGACACATTGAATCATGAAAAATAACTGTAAGGTTTGGTTTATGGGTGTATAAAAGAAAAGATATAAAATATACATTTAACATATTTATATAGCATATTAACATATTTAACATTCAGTCTGATGAAATGAAGAAAAAACAATATGAAAAGCATTATCATTTTTGTTGTTTTTTAAATGTACTTTTCCAATACAAACTTGAAATGCATTGAATTGGTTTGCATTAGACTTTGACAGTTTTATATTTTATGAGTTGTTGCTTGTATTCCTGTTCTTTTAATATGCATGTGTATACAAACTTGAATCAATGTTTTTCAAAAAGGAACATGTTGTAAAAAAGGTAATTTGAAATACAGTTGCTTTGGGAATAAAATTAAACTTGCAATGTGAGTTTTTGAACCATGGAAGTTCACTGAAATTTAGACATTTTTGAGAACACTTTAGAATAAAGGTCATTTGGTTGTAAAAAAGAAAACAAACAGTTCTATGGGTCCACAAAATCATTTCCCCATTCATTGTCTATGGAGCAGCTCTAGATATTATACCAGATCACATCAAACATTTGAGACTTACTTATCTGGTTTCTGGCTTTTCAATAAACTTTCCTAGGCCATCAAAATAACATATTGGAATTCTTAATTTAGGTAGCGTTCCCCTTTAAGTAATAGTGTAAAACACAACAACATTTATTCATAACACATTCACATATTAGAAAACCCAACAAAACCAAATACATAACATTTTAATAGCATATTAACAAAATAGAAAACTAAGGTGTTTCATCCAATGTGTTTGTGCTTTACACCTCAGGGCCACCGTAAGTAACAGATACAGGTTCCACACACAACTGAATAATGTGAATGACAACAGTTTACAACTACAAAGCTTACTGTCTATGCTAGAAAGTGTAACAGCGCCCTCAGCGGTCAACCATTTACGGTGAATATAGTGTAAATGCGTTCATTTCCGAGGAGATCCTGAAGGCAGCATTTTCCCCGCATGAACCTGCTTAGTTTCAGTTAGCCGTTAAATGTTTGTCTGTCGCCTCGTCCTTTTTTGTCAAATGCCGAACACTCCAGATGAGAAACTAAATGCCCGGTGACTGGAATGTTTCCTCGGACTCCCTAAAACAAACCGTACTGTTTGTGGGAACAAAAAAAGCAAAGCTAACGGGTCGTAACCCGTTAACATGTTATTAACGTTAGCCCCAGCAAGACAGGTGCACTGCGGCTTCGAGATTTGAGACGTTAGCCTCATCGTTTGTGATACAGACAGCTTGTAAGTGGACATTTGTGTTTCAGCTTTGTACGAAGATAACCTATAAGGACCTAACGTGACATTATCAAGGTAAGTAACGTTAGCATTGTCTGTCGTGGTTTGCTTTAGCTCAACACAGCAACTAAGCCAGGAAGAGATTAACGTTAACGTTATCTAAGAGGGAGGCATGTTAGCTACCTAATTGTTGGTTGACCCCTTAATCTACTGTTAACGTTAATTTAGCTAGCACTAGGAAGAACATGCTTAATAAACAGTAGTTTTGATGACTGTGTAAATGGCAGTTACCTGGGTGTAACTTCAGTTCTATGAGCAACGTTAACGTTGTATGACGCGGAACCAGAGGGTAAACCAGGCCCCTTAAGGGAAATAGAAATTAATTTTAAGGTTTCTTGCTTAGAGTGCGGACATATAACAGTTTCCAGATCAGCTTCACTAGCCTGTGATATTAAGCTGACAGGTGGAGCACTGGAAACCACTGCTGACAAACTGGGAAACCACTTTTTGTCTCGTATAAACAACTACAAGCTGATTGACAGTTTTCCACGAAATCTTAAGGTCATAGCCTTTGAAACAGACTGTTTTCAACAAGCTTAACTGAGCACCAGACACCAACTGACCTGTTTTTTGAGGTTTTATAAAGGCCTAAAGTTAGTTTGTTCTACTTTAATTATTATTTTTTAATCATTTTATTAAACATCATGCAGGAAAAAAATGTGGTGGGTAAATAAGAACGAAATACAGAACAGCTTACTTGTTTACTGAAGGCCTCTCCGATTGCTTTTTATTATTGTCTATTTTGGAGATTGTTTTCCGGATTAATAATTATTTTGTCTGTAAAAAGTCAATAAATAGTCCAAATTATAGGCAAGGCAGCTTTATTGTGTATTTAGTGTTTACATAAAAGTGGTTTACATAAAACATGACCTGTACTTAACCAGGGTGAAGTTCCTTGTTTTTTTCCAGCCATTAGTCCAAATATATTCAGTATACTATCTCATGACAGAAAAAGCAACAGATATTCCAGTTTCAGAGACTGGGACCAGCGAATGGTTTTGTCATTTTTGCTTGAAAAATCAATCTATTAATTGAAAGCAGTGTTATGTCTAATCAGTTAATTGATTCATCATGTAGCTGCCTCCCTTCCCTATCCACCTGTCCTCCTCTCTATTTCTCCAATTATCACTCTCATGTCCAACTTCCTTAATTTCTACCCACCTTCATCTCTTTCTTGCCTCTTTTCACCATCTTTTCTCCAATCCCCACCACTACCTCATCCACTTTTTCCCACTTCTTTCTGTCCTTATCTTTCTCACCACCTCCACTTGTCTCACCTCTCTGACCTTACAGTTTGAATGCTGACATCATGGCCTCAGCCCAGTCAGAGCATTCCAGCGTCTTGCAAGAGGAGCTCACCTGCCCAGTGTGCCTGGACTTGTACCGCGACCCCCACTTGCTTCCTTGCGGCCACAACTTCTGCAAGACCTGCCTGGATCGCCTAAAGCGGCAAGCAGATCGCGGTCGCTTCCGCTGCCCAGAGTGCCGCGAAAGCCACCGGTGTGGCATCAACTTTCAGAAAAACTTCAAACTAGCTAATATTGCTGACGACTACCGTCACCGACGCAGATCTACTACTGCAGCTGCTACAGCTTTAAAATCCAGGGAATTGCTTTCGTCTTCTCTGTCAGCGCAGCAAGCCAGGAGTCTGTTTGCTGTTCCATGTGACTACTGCCCCTCAGTTGCCGCAGAGGCATCAGGCATCAGTGCTGTCGGAGAAGGGTATTCTGCTGCTTCTGTTTCTCAGGAAGAGGGTGACAAACCGGAACCCGCTGCTGCTGCTGCTGAGTCAATGTTTGCAGTCAAGACTTGCCTGAAGTGTGAGGTGTCAATGTGCCAGGAGCATGTCAAGCCACATCTTGAACTGCCGGCGTTCCGCGAGCATCCACTGACAGAACCGATGAACGACTTCTGGAAGAGGAAGTGCCCGGATCATGATGAGATATACAGGTGAGAGGCATGTGCACTCAGATATTGTGGTGTTATATTTTGAAAAGGTGGTCATTTCATCATGGAGGGAAATCGTTTTTTCTCAATGCCACAAAGTTTTGATCTAGTGTTACTGTGACCAATCATCAATCATCCACCTATTTGGCCAAAAGATAACTGTCTGAATGAAACAATATTCTCAGACAGTAAGTCAGCTGATGTTTGATATTACCTAGGGATGCACCCATTTGGTTGTTTTTATACCAGGGTTGCTCTACTAATTCTTTTGCACACTTTTATTCTGTTTCAATAACTTGTACAAAACCAAACACAACACATTTTTTTCACATTAACCTAGAAAAACCTTTTTCCACGCCATATTTTTCTAATAGTGGTTGTATTAGAGTGCCTCTTCATAAGCAAGTGTTGTACTGCATTTCAAGAAGATCTGTCATGTACCAGGTTTATCTTAATTCTGTTTTTATTTGGTATATACCTCCCAGATATTACTGCATGGATGACAAGATGTGCGTGTGCAACGCCTGCACCATAGAAGGAGGACACTCGGGACACACAATTAAGACCCTAAAAAACACGATGAAAGATCTCAAGGTATACCTTTTTATATTAAAAATGGTTTCTACACAGGTTAGAAAAGTTTATCATTATTATTATTATTATTATTATTATTATTATTATTATTATTATTATTATTATGGGAAATAAAAATAGGAAACTTACACCTTTTTAAAGGTTTCAGAATCGCTCAGAAAGCTAGGAATTTTCAGTCCCATTGTAACGTAGGTTATAAAAGGTTTCTACATCCCACGCAGGCATACTTTTGGTTAGAATATCTGCATTATTATGTTGAAATTAATCTGAGCTATGTGTCTCTCTGTGCACCCTACTCCATTCAGTTTTACCACCTTCTGATTGTTTGGCTCACACAAAGTCTTGGGATGAGTCTGGAATCCTAATGAATGAGTTGTTGTTGGGAGTGTGCGTATGCCTGTGTGTAAATGAAAGGAAAAAGTCACATGACTTTTTGGTCTTTCTATGGGGGGTTAAATCTACTTCCTGTGCTTCCATTCTCCTGAACAGAGTGTGAAGTTGAAAGGGCTTCCAGGTCATTGCTTTGGATATTCAGTCCAGAAACCTATAAATTCAAAATATTAGATACATTAGACATAATTAATCCATAATCAATGTCTTTTTCAGCCTTACTTATTATATTATGTTATTTTGCAACAGTAAGACTGTAGGCTTTCAAAATTCCCTAGCAATTTTTCTTTTTGTTGGCACCCAAATGGATTCAATTAATACAATAATGAAAGTTTTTTTGGTGGAATAAACAAACCACAACCACAGGCAAAGTCTCTAGTGTTCTAAAGCCAGCGGTGGATATTTTCATTTCCCTTTGACAATAAACAAATCTAGAGGCAAGATATTTCAATGGGTTTCAATTTTATTATTTAATTTTGTCTGTCTTTATCGGACTCTATCGTCTTTATTCAGTTCTTATTTCAAATCCTTTTCTGTTGTATACTTCTGAATCTCACACTTTTCCATGTCTTTATTGTGCTCTCTATCATTGATGACTGGCAGTATGAATGTGTATATATGTTTTGGTGGACTGTAGAAACTGAATTGCTCTTCAGAGATAAATAAAGCCATCTATCTCTGTATCAGTTGTAGAGCTTAGATTGGGGCCAAAAAATCAAGACCGACCCTGCCCGTGCACGTTGTGTCTGAGTCCGGCCCGGCCCGACACATTAACTGTAATTATGAGTCCGCCCAACAATTTTTTAATACGTGGGCCGCTATAACTGACGTTCTCAACTACAATTCCAAGTTGTTTGAACTACAGAAATCTGTTTAGAATTATCTTAATGAATAATGCAACAAGGACGAAGTATTTAAACTGTACTGTTTGTTTACTCAGAATGGAATGGATCGCAAATGGATCCGAAATGAAGAAACGTAAAAAAAAAACCTCGACCCTAGTTCCCTTAGCCGAATAGTGTGGGTAACAGATCAAGGCAGCAACATAATCAAAGCCCTGGAACCATACAGGAGACTTTCTTGTCTGGAGCACCTAATTAATACTGCCCTTCGGCATGGTCTGCATGCTGACGCGCTGGCTGACAATAGTGCTGCAGATGGGGGAGACACGATGTAGCACAGTTTACCTCACACTCAAGTCAGTGCACGACATACACCCAGAGCTACGAGAGAAGCTGGAGAGGCATAGCTTGCTCCCCACCGAATTAGGCCAATTTTTCATTTGTGATTTTTTTCTTTTTTTTTTTTTTTTTTTTTAAAAAAACACAAAAAAAACCCCAAAAAAACCACAAATGCTTGATCACGGGCCCGTGGGTCGGTCCTGGTCAAGCTCGGGCAGAGAATCTAAACTCTAATCAGTTGAAATCTGACTTTTGAAAGCCATTACAAGCAGCATTGAAACAAGTTTTTGTCATTGGCACAGTAGTAATCAATCACACTTTCAACCCCTACACTCAACTATTTGTGTTCTGGGAATACTTTACATTTTAAAATCTCTTGTGACATTATTATCACTTGCCTTCTCATGTTCACCAGGGCACGCTGGATAAGCAGCTCTACAGGGTTGAAAGGAAGTACAGCATGGCAGAGAAAAAACTCCAGGAGCAGAGAGAGAAAGAGAGACAGAATAAGGTAAGAAGGCACACATTTATATTTCAACAGGGCTAACCAATTTGAAAACGGGTGAATATTTGACCATTTGTATTAGGGCTATAAGGGTTGGTCTGTTTGTCTATCGTCTTCCTTGTTGTTGTTGTTGTTGTTGTTGTTCTTGTTGTTGTTGAAAAAATAAATATGACTCTTTCTGATTATCTGTCAATGACAGTAATGTAACTAATTACACAAATCAAGATGCATACTGACTATGGCTCTACCACTCTGAAATATTTAAATAACTCAAAACCTTGTTGTAAACATGTTGTCAACCGTTCCTGCTTCAGCTTCCAGACTGTGGTCGGGACGTTGATGCTCACTTCGGGCCTAATTCCCTCCACTTCACCCAGCAGTTGGGAAGCAAGACACAGGAACTTTACTGGGTCTTGATGAGAAACCTACACTGTACATATACCGCCACTTGACAACTTTACCGCTAATTTGTTGACATGTGTCTGCCCGCCTCACTGTCACTCTCTCAACCATACTGGCTTTGCACACATTACGCTACTCTTATACCAATGTAATGTGTGAACATGTGGATTGCATTTAAACCCGGCCTTGGCCATTTTCACACAGTAGTATTGCGAGCATCAGAGCTTGCGCGTGGCATTTTACAAGTTGTTTTCTTCATCTATTCTCATTCCACTATGTCCCACGGAACATAGGGGAGCGTCTGACACATAAAGCCCACAGTGCCAGGTGTTTCTGACCTTTTGGCTGGTTAGATTGTGAAGTATTGAAGTGCTCATATTATGCTCATATTTAGGTTCATAATTGTATTAAGAGGTTGTACCAGAATAGGTTTACATGGTTTAATCAAAAAACACCATATTTTTTGTATTGTTCCATCTTTGTTGGGAGTCGCACATGCGCAGTAACTAGGTAAGGACTACTAGCCAGTCAGAAGCAGAGTATGAGGGCGTGCCATGCTAGCAGCTAGGTGAGCATTATAACGTGTGTTCCAAAGTGACCACGTTTGTCTCTGAAGTAAAGGCTGGACTACAATAGAGCTGTTTGGAGCAGTTTGTGAACAGAGTTTTCTGTTGGAGATGGTAAGTCCCTTTGGGGTGGACTTTGGGCTTTTTCACTTTATAAACCTATAACATGCACAACAAAGATCTATAACACAATAAAGGAAATGGAAAAAGCCAAAAAGCATAATATGAGCACTTTAAAAGAAATCGCCGCTTTTGCAATTTGAAAATTGCATTCTATTACATTGTGCTATGAATTTGATGAATTGTTAAGCCCTACGTTTGACTAATCGATGACTTAAATAATCCTTGAAGCTCTAATGTAAATTGGATGACAGACTGACGTCTTGCCATTGATCTTATTCAGAAAAGCACTGTGCCTGCTAGATTTGAGTCTAATTTGTAGTTTGTGCTTCATGTCTTCCTTTAGAAACCGAAGAAATCTCAAAGCACACACGTTCTTAAGTATACTTAACTTTCAATTATAAGATTGTTTGTTTGTTTATTATATAAATGCAGCATAAAAAGTTGGCTTGTAGTTGATTCCTCCTTTTCAGCACCATGGACAGCAACATTAAGATACTTTGTGTACAGTAGCTGTGTTTGCACTTAGTGCTGTTTTATTTAAGTCTGAGAGTTTTTGTAATGTGTAACTAACTGAGTTAAGTTTACTGTGCTCGAGATAATCGGTAACAATAATACAGTCAAGTTTGCAGTAAAAAAATTGTACAGTTCAAAGACTCAGATCTTTGTTTGCAGCAAAAGCCTTGGGGCCAGTCTTGCACCAGAACACAGAGACTTGATTGTAATAGAAGTATATAATAGTAGGGAAGTGGACACTTAACGTTCATCATGGTTATTTTTTATTACTAAGAGAAGAAACAACCATTACCTAACTTAACATGTATGACACAAAGCAAGTCTGTCATGTATGTTTTCATCAAACTACGGAAAATACATTCTGAAAATGAAACTTGTACATTTCAAGTTGACTTAACGTGAAAGTCATAAAACTTGTTTATTTACATGAAGTCAATGATAACAGATTACTTGATTTTTCTTAAGTTCCTGTATGAGACATCCTGTGTCCTCTCCTCCCCCCCCCCCCCAAAATCTAGAAGTTTATGGACGACTCTGAGCAGTGCTTGACCAGGCTGGGGGAAGAGATGAAGGCCAAAATACTCCGATTCGTCACCAGATTGCGAGAATGCACACGTAGTCATTGTGACACCAACGGGCCGGCGATTCAGAAGAACATCTTCAGGATCTGCCAGGACCAGGTCCGTCTCCAGGAGGTCCGCTGTGGCATCGAAGGCCTCATGCAGGAAAGCGACCCTTTCCGCTTTATCGAGGTGAGACGCCTCGCTCAACACTTTTGACCCATTAAGCACCAATCACATATTTTACATTACTGTGAACCTTTTCACAAAAGAATCCTGGCTTAAAAAAATGTTAAAGAACTTGCTTGTGATGTGTAGTTGATAAGGTAGACCATGCATGTCCACCAACTGAGATAAATTCTTAGATATTTATTTGAAACATGTGACATGTGGAGTTTTTGTAATGAATTTAGGAGGAATGTCTTCAGCTTCAGAACAAATGGTGACAGAAACTATGGCAGCTACATTTTTGTAATACATTAGTACATTACAAAAACAAATCTAATTTGAAGTTGACCTTTTGCCCTTTGCCACGGGCTGCACCAATAAGTTACCTCCACTAATTTTTATGGAAATCTACAGTATATGATTTGTGTCCAAACATCTGTTGTTTTTGTCCCTTTTTCAGGCACACAAGACAACAGGAAAACAGTAAGTACTGCTTTTATTTTCATTGATGGCTGCAACTAACAATTCTTTTTTTTTTTTATTATTGATTAATCTGCAGGTCATTTTCTCGATTGATTGTGCCCATTAACACTGGAACTAGAACCACCATGCACTTACAATCACACTAAGATATGTAGGCCCACAGTATTCATCCTGTCATATCAGAAATGGAAGCAAAACTAATCATCCTTTTTGTCTGACTATAAAAGTCAAATCCTGACATGAGAAGCTTTATCTGGCATATGGTTGGCAGTTTTGCTTTAAAAAAACTTAACCTATCTTAACCTATTTATCAAATAGTTGCAGATGAATTGTTGTTTTCCTTTAGGTGCCGTAGGCAGCTAAGAAAAAACATGTTCTACCCAGAATACGTCGACATGGAGACGGAGGTTCTTGGAGTGATGATGGAGGAAGAAATGAGAAAATTCCTTCATGAGGAACTACCGTGTCACATTGTTGCTGCCATTAATTCCCTGTGTAAGGAATTCTCATTCATTAAAAAAATCTTCTAATGTCACTTGGTCCTTTTTTTAATGCTGTTGGCTATGACAGAATACAGTGCTTTTTGTTATATCAGCCCTGCTGGACTTGAATACACCTAATGGCTAAAATCAGTGCAGTCTAATACAGCAGTCCTGCAGAAAATGCTCCCTTCATGAAGGTTATAATGTTGGGGTTTTTGTTGAATCTGCTTCAGTGAGGTGAAGATTTAACTTTATAGTAATTGTTGAGGCTGCAGTTTGAGGTTCTGTTTAACTTTATGACATTATACAGAGAGGTGTTTTAGCCTACCCTCATAAAATGGGGTGGGGGAAGAAAATAATAGAAATACCATCAACACCTCTCTAAAACAGTATTTTAAAACAGATTATTATTTTTTTTTAATCTTCTCCACCCATCAGGTCACCTGTCGGATCACGAGGAGGAGGAGGACCAGGAGGAGAATGAGGAAGAGGCAGTGGAGGATGACGACGACGACGACGACCACGACGACAGCAGCGTCGAGGAAATGAGGAGCGAGGGGGAGGAAGAGGATGATGAGGAGGAGGAAGACGACGAGGAGGAGGGAATTGACCAGAGTGAGCTTTACAGCCCAGGGGAGGAAGAGGAGGAGGAAGAGGAAGAAGAGGAAGACGTTGAAGAGGACGAGAACGAAGAAGAGGAGGACGAGGAAGAGTGATGAGTTTAACCGAGGACCAGGATTTGGATACATATATTTTTACACCTATTAAAGCACTTGATTCTTAACTGCGAGTGCCATGTACAGTACAGTTCAGGACTCAAGCAGTGACCACATTTTGCCTCAAACCCTCGTACAATGCTCTGAGATGATATCAGCGCTTGGATTCAGCTGGATTTAAAACGAACCGTGCACTGAGAATCTCATGCTAAACCTGTGTTGCGCACTGCTAAACTTGAGGTGCTTTATAGTAGAAGATGATTGATTGCTGTATGCGTAAACACACGTGTGAATGTATATTGACAGAATGTGGCTGGAAGGACTCAAAACGCCTCAAACGGAATTTTGTAAAATCTCTGCATGTCTGGATTTTTACCACTTTGATATGAATTTTACATCGTGAGTAATTTGCCTAAACAGAATTGAGTTGATTTGATCTAATTTGTTTTGAGAACTTTCACCTGTTCACCTGATTTTTTTTTTAAAATAACCTCTGAAATAATCTAATCAATTTTCCAAGCATCGGTAAGATTCCCAGTTTTCCATCACCATAGAAAGCCTTTTGATAAGTATCCATGTAAACAGGCCAACGCATTTTACCTGAAGGAGAGCAAACACGCAAGGCTACTAATAATTTACTTGAGTAAGTCCTGTGTTAATGGGTTGTATTGATTTGTTTATTTAATTCTTGCCACAGTTTTGCAAGCCAAAGAGAGATAGAGAGTGAGTGTGTGTACTTTAAAAAGTTTTGTTTGCTTGGCATGACATTAGAAAAAATGCAATATTAACAGTCTATACAGACTTTAGGATGACTTTGCTTTTCATAGTTGTGCTTTAAAAGCAGTTAATGCATTGCTTAATTTTTTTTCCTATGCACAGTGTATATATTATTCTCAAAATATCGGTTTCAGGCGACAACTGATTTTGCACTTTACTACAGAAAATGCTATGTTATGCCTGAACTATTTGAATGTTAAAAGTTGATTATTATTTTGATACGAGTGATTTTTGTGAGGGGCCAAACTGAAATATGAATACATAATAATAAAGGTTGTTGAAATGTGCAGTGGCCTGGCTGTCCTTTTGAAAATATGACATACATGATTTAACTTTAGTTTGATTGGATCTACAGGAGGGTAGAAGAAGAGCATAAAAAATGGATTTAAATACTTAAATATGTTAACTACACAAAATAATAATCGCGCTGAATAGCTTTTTCCCTCTTTAAAATTGCTGAAAGGAAATCAGATATGGGCAATGATTCAGGAAAAGTGTCATAATAATGATAAACATTTTAGAATTATAAATTACCAAAAAACAGAAGTACAAAAAAAAAAATACAAAATTAAATATAAGTATGCTAAGATAACAATATAGTGAGATAAATGCATCAATAAATGGCTTTCAATATGTAAAAGATGGGTTTTAAAAGGGAATTGTCATTTCATTTCACATCACTGAATACTTAACACATAATATATACATGACGTATTTAATAGACAGGTGGACGAAGACCGAATGTGATTCCCGTCCCGGAACGTTTGTTCGGGGGCGTTCAAACCACGGACACAGAATAGGACGGAATAGTTTCCTGTGAGAACTTCCGGTGGTAGTAGCGGCAGTCAGTGCATGTGTTTTGATTGTTTTTAATTATAATTACATGTAAGCTAACTCTCCGAATTACATCGCAACACCCAGCGTGTATTCCGCTAAACCCAGAAAAAGGTTGAACTATGAATGCTGTCTTTCGAAAGGTAAAGTGTTGTTGTTGCTCTCCGCTTAATGTTTAGTTAGTCCACAGAGGTCACAGAATCGATTAATCATGCTCATCACAAGTCCCGCCGAACACCAAGTAACGTTGATGTCTTCAAATCACTCATGTGTCCAAGCAACAGTCACACAACTACAAAGACAGTTGATATCCAATAATATGAAACACAGAGACGCAGCTGACGCTGGTACCAGTTTAGGTAATTCATTCATCAGTCGAGAAATGATCAGTAACAAACAAAACAAAAAATCCTTTTGAGGTTCAAATTAATTAGCTGGTCAATCACTTCAGAGCTCTTTTTCAACCCGACCTTTGAAGAAGATACTGCAGAATATATGTAGTGCTCAGTAATACCCTAAAACCCGTTGGATCTGCGTTGCCTTTTACAGGAGTGCAACATGGACATGCCACACAGTTAGTTTTTACTGTGGTGTACAGAAAAGTATAAACCTTTAATTTAACCAACTAATAACCCATATTAGAAATCATGATTCTTCTCCAGGCTTAACAGTTTCCCTTCTGTGTGTGGAGGTAGGCTGGATGGTAGTAGTTACTTTGGCAGAGGGTCATTCCCAGTAAAACTAATGTGGTCTCTGAATTATCATTATTACCATCATTATTCTGTAAAGCTCATGTTATTCTGTTTTGTCCAGTTGCAGGTGTCTGTCACACAACAGGCATGTGTGTTAAATCAAGCACTTGCATTATGCCGGTAAGTCTTTTCATTGCTCTTTTTAATTGTCATCCCTGATGTTGGCCTAACTGAAGGCTATATCATAAAGATATGGTCATTGTAGTCCTTCTTAACAACAACCATAGTACCTCAGCTTAAAAAAAAAGTGTATACTTTTAAAACTTTAAAGATTTCATTACAACTTGGGTATTTCTTACACACTTTTGGAAAGACAATCTGTTAGTTATAACATTTTATGCAACAAAGTAACTGCTGCTATTTCCACGCTGCAAGAAAAGTGTGGTCACATGATCTGACCGGTTGTAAACAAGTCAAAAAGTTAGCCAGATTATCTTAACCACTTTATTAGCGGTCAATTAATTCAATTAAATGTTATTTATAATATCAAATCATAACAAGAGTTATCTCGAGACACTTTACAGATAGAGTAGGTCTAGACCACACTCTATAATTTATTAATTGGTCTAGTTACCAATGTAAAAAAAAAGAAAAAAAGATGACCGAAAGTATACTATGCCGGAAATTTTAGGTGTACAAACTAAGCACTGGTTTCCTACTATTTCAACTTGTAAGTCATGAAATTTTTTATAATATTTATTATTTTCCAAATGGTCCTAAAGTGACCTTGGTGAATTGAATTCTCTCTTTGTAATACTGTTTCTGACTAATACTTGTACTGTTGTTTTAACAGGGCCACACCATCTATCCAACATCCTGTTTGGGGTAAGTATTTAAAGACTGCTATGAATAAAACACTATAATAATACGTAAAATACTGTATTCGTGTTTTACTGCTGTCAGATCAACTCTCGCCTGTTAAATGTATCTTGCACATACCAAGGCGTGTAGTATTTGTACAAACAGTATGTATTTAAATGGACATTTTTTTTCTCTTCTTCCACAGCTTCAGTAAGCGAAAGACAATACAAAAGCATGCCAACCCACGGGATTGGGAGGTGGAGACATCTTTTACCTAAAGAAGCGGTAAGACTCTTAAAAAAAAATCTTTTGAGAGAATCCGTCCACCAAAAGGCCAGACATCCCATGTAAGGCTGTAATGAGATAACTTCTAATAGCTGTTTGCATTTGTTTTGAAGACCACATTTGCAAAGTCAACATTCAAGCTTCAATTCATTTTATTCACCCATGACAACACGGAAACGTCTTGTGTTGTGTTCACATCCAAATCAACTAATGCTGACACAAACATGATGAGAAAGTGCCTAGAAAATAAAACCAGTGATTAAAAAAAGGTGGTGGGGGTTAGTGACAGTTAGTCATGACAGTTATGGAAACATTGGGGGAGGGGCGGGCTTGCTCTGTTTTGTTTGAAATTTACTTGGAACATCAACAGAAGTGACCATGCCGGAAGTCATAGTTCACCTTTACTATTTGAGACTACATATATTTGGTTAATTATTAGATGTTTGTTACAAACAAGTGTAACGTTATATAAAGGTCTTCGTTTGTGGTTATTTTAGAAATGTCTTATGCGAGGAAACATGAATAGAATAATTGGATTGTCTCATTTCATTCCTTGCTGATGATGAATGCTACGTCATCATAAAAATCAACAAACAAACAACAAACTTTTTTTATAGGCTATGGGTTGCCGAAGGTTAAAAAATGTGTCAAGGCTACAATAGAGCTGTGACTGTTTCAGCAAGTCAGGTTTGAACAAATTCAAACTAACACGCAATTTGTTTAAATTAATTAATTAAACAGCCAAGTTAGCAAATGTATTCATTAGCTTAGTTTACTGTCAAACCAATAGGACATAGTGATATTACATTTCAAGAGCACCCTCTACTGGACCACAAGGCAAACTACTTCAAATGGTCTGTTGCGCTTATATAGACTGTCAATTTTGAATTTGAAGAGGTCATTCTAGTTTAAGTATTTCATTTATTCCTATATTCATACAAACTAAAAAGTGTCAGCCTTACAGTACGTCTAATCTGGACAAAGGGATATCAAATGATATAAAATGAACACTGCAAATGTCTGTTGTAGTGTCAAGTTTTGTTTCTGTTGTTTTTAGCCGAAGAAAAAGAAAGACAAACACCAGATGAAAGAGATCATGGCTGAGACAGATACAACATATGGGACTCTGAATGTGAAAGTGTCGGGTTACGACATGACGGTGGTGGAGCATTACTCCCAGTACATCCACAACCTCTGCAACCGGCTCGGCATCAAGGTGGCAGAAAGGTGAGGATATTTAGAATCCGTAATGTTCACACTTGGCGTCTTTTTTTGCCAAGAAAACGTTGACTAGGCTGCAATTGTTAAAAAAAAAAAAACCAAAGCTGGCAGCGTTTTGGTTCCAAAAAGCAGCTGAGAACAGCTTTTGTTGCTATAACAACAGCTGCTGCGACAGTAGCCTAAAGTGCTATGTGGAGCGGTGCAAATGCTATTGTTAGATAAAACAAAGCGGTGGAGCGAGCTCCAGAAAGAACAGAGAGAGGGAGCGGTGCTACTAGCGTTAGATAAAACGAAGCGAGTTTCCCCAACCGTCATTCCCCTGTCATACAGTGTCGCTCGCCGTGCACTGACTCCATTTTTTCTCGTTGTTATGAAAATGACTACTCCGCTTGTCATTGGTCGGCTGTCAAGAAAGCGTTGGACGTCGGTTGTTTTTTTCAGAAAAGTTCAACTTTTTTCAACTTCAAAATATGCTCCTAGCTGCAGAAAAAAAGTTGGTTGTGCCATTGAAAAAATGCTCCGGACTTTTAAATAAAAACACGGTTTACTCCATAGGATTGTAATGTAAAACAGACACTGGCAGCTTAAAAAAGACGCGTGTGAACATAGCCTTAACTGTATATCTTAGCTGTTGTTGTTTTTTCTTCTTCTTCTTGTTACTAGTGATGTCAGAAGGTAAAACTGGAAGATATGTGTTGCTCCGTTATGGAATTGGTTACTTCATATGGTATGAAGCAGGCTGACAAGAAAGACCCTAGTCTATAACTGTGGGTTTATTGAGGCATTTATTTATAATGAAGAAAACTTTCATCTGTTCACAGAATCTGTTAGCTCAGAGTAAAGAATAAAGGGCTGATGATGCATGATCCAAACCAAAACTGTGCACATTAAAGACAAGAAAATACGTAAGATACAAACTGAAATTGATTTTGTTGTTGTTCTTATATGAAACATTTGAATTAGCCACTTGAGCAGAAGGCCTGCAGCAGTTTATTTGAAATTACTTCACATAAATGTGATTTGAAAGTGCATAGAAGCACTTATAATGTCTAACCTTTTTTGTTTTTGTATATTTATTACTGCAAAATAGCAGTGCCTGTATTTCCAACCAAACAAACCAACTAACTAACTATAGACTTGTATGTCTGATTGTAACTCTATAAAAGAATCAAGAACCTCAACACAATGTCAATCACTTGTAGAATAGAATTCTTTGTTGTCATTGTACAGGATACAGTGAAATTGAATGGCATTCCTCTTGGTGCTTTGCAAATAAATAATATAGAATTTAAAAACCTAAAAAAAAAAAAAAAAGAATGTAAAAGCAATATAGTGTCCAGCCATTCTCAACCCCTCCCTCCCACATACCTGCAATCTCACTACTCACTTTATTTAGGACATTTCAGTTTTCAGGTGAAATTCATGCAGGTGAACAGCAAGGGTACTATATATGAATATAAATTAGGATCAATGAGCTTTTCTGATTGTGAACAAGAATAGTGTGTTTACAATTTTTAAAAGAAAAAGTCCATAGATGCATATCATCGTACAATCTTTTGTTTTTTTTCACCTGCAGCTATGCTTTGCCAACCAAGAGCACAGAGGTCATGCTAATGCAAGAGCAAGGCACCAAGATGTATGTTGATGCCGTCCTGAAGACTCATGAGCGAGTCGTCCAGGTAAATGTTTCCTTCTGTATCGGTTGCTGCGTGCTTTGTCTGAAGACCTGACCATTGAAGCGTTTTATTTATCCGTTTATCTAGTTGAGCCGTCTGGACACTGCAGTGTGTCCCGTTTTCATGGACGTTCTTTTGAAGAATCAACCGGAGGGCGTTGAGCTCTCTGTGAAGGAGGTGAGTTAGCGCTGGCACATTACACTGAAGCACAATCCTGGAAAAGATGTGGAAAATCTGACAATAGTTATAGTTTTGGATAGGCTATCCCTTAATTTAGTTTTTCCTGTAAACCTGTGTTGGAATTTAGGTTCAGGTTAACTTAGGTTGTTGGTCAGTTAGTTACATAACACTAACTGGCCAAATGTATGTGGACATCCAAGACATTACACCCATATGTTGTGATTTTGACATTTACGTTGCACAGAAGGAATGACTTCAACACACACAACCGGTTTCAATGTTCATACGGCCACCTGACTATTGTTTAAAGATAGACTTGAAAAATTGCAAACCTACCCTTTAAAGGACAAATCCGGCGCAAAATGACCCTAGGGGTTAATAACACGTGTACCCAGTCGACCGTTCTCTGGGACATGTTTTCATGCTAATCGATTGTGACTAGTTTTAGCGCAGACCGCTAATTAGCTTATAACACTAGTTGTTGGGGCACGCGAAAGTAAAAAGAAATCGCTATTTCTATACCACTAACAAGGCTCAAAATAGCACCACACTTCCACGGTAGCATAATGAGGGTCCCTACATGTAAACCGAAGCATGTACAGTCGAATGACAAACGCCGGGCAACCAGTAACCAGTAACATAGCATTTGTCGTTCGACTGATCGTGACCGTATCCCCAAGATGGCGCCCGCATGTATAAGTGAACAGTACAGTCTTCATAAACTATCTTTTTAATAAACTGTCTGTACACTTAAAGTTCTCAATGCTGCGGATTGCCGGATTTGTCCTTTAATTGGAACAAAGAGGCTAAGCACAAAGTATGGAAAAACAAGCACAAAGTATGCAAAGTCCGGTGTGTCCACATACTTTTAGCCATATAGTCTATATGAATATGAACTCAAATTAAACACCTATTGATTATGCAAGCCCTTTAGTGGTCAGCAAAAATGTCATTTGACCACAAGCAACCTCTGAACACATAAGTAACCTCTCCCCTCCCTGTTTCTCTCTCAGCACACCGAGGCTGATTTCCAGGCTCGGTTCAAGGGCCGTCCAGAGCTGGAGGGGCTCATCGCTCAGATGAGCCATTAGGACCTGTGACATTCTCAAGTTTGAAATCTATGTGACACGCTACACCTCGTTTACCTGTTCAATTTATTTATTTCCTGGCATTTCAAATACTGAATGCCGTTAAAGGTGATCATTTGCATTTAAATGTAACAGTACACATTTGACATTCTTTTGTGACCTCTGCAAAATAAAACGCTGCCTTTTTCCCCAACTTAAGGCATTGTCATATTAAGTTCTTCATTTATGTTCCTTGAGAGTAAATGTTTGTACTAAAATAAAAATGTATTCCTTCCTCAACAGACGCTTGCATTGTTAAAAAAAAGGAATAATTCAGAGAATGTCCAATCGTTTTCTTATGAATTTGTACGTACTTTTCCATAGGTTTTTTTTTTTCATTAATTTGCCACTTTCATTTCAGAGAATATCCAAGTTTTTTTCCCCCTAAATTTATGACTTCAAGCTCAGAAATTTTGAGTTTTTTTTCTGAATATTACCCTCTTCCCCTGGCTCTGTTATATCCTTTTTTTTTCCTGCAATGGCCCTAATGTGCCATCGTACTTTACAGTTCATCTGTTTAAGGGATGACGCACTGTGTGTAACATGTTTTTGTACAAAAAAAAAAAAAATTTTTATTCACAGACAAAAAAAGTAAGAACAGTGAAATATAGATAGACAAATAGTTTTTATTGTCCACTGGGAAATTTGTTTTCACATTCTGTACAGGGCCTCACAAATGTACATACCTAAATATAGTTTTTGTTTTTAACAAGACAACAAATCTGGTAAATAGTACCGTAGGTGAGGAAATGTAGTGAAACGCCTTCTGTTTCACATAAATATGTAAAATAAATATGTAGAAAAGTTCTATAGATTTGGCTTTTTTTTGCTGCATCAGTCACAAGACAAGTTAAATTTAAGTTTAAGTTTGACAAGGAAAAAATCAATGAAACGGGATCAAAATAAGTCACATATGCAAGTTAATCATACAAATCTATAGAAACCTTTTTCGACATACTATACTGACTTTTTGAAGACATTTCACTGTAACTGTTTTGTTATTATAGTATGATGTTTTTATGACATTTCTCCAACAGGCTCTTTTACTACTTTTTTTCTGACTTACTATACCTACGATGTTATACTATGAGTTTTTTTGACATACTATACTGTATACTGACTTTTTTTCCACATACTATACCATGACTTTTTATGACTTTTTTTTAGAAATACTATACTATGCTTTTTGTGACTTTTTTCCAACATAGTATATTATGAGTTTTTTCCAACTTATGTCTTGTTTCGATATACTATACTATGACGTTTTTGTGACTTTTTTTCAACATACTATACTAGGACTTTTTTCGACAGACTATGACATTTTGTGACCATTTTCGACATGCTATAATTGGACTTTTTTGACATACTATACTAGGACTTTTTTTTTTCAACATACTAAAATGCATTTTGTTTTCTCAGTACCTTTGCTCTTTGCAATGACAATAAAGTTGAATCTAAATGTTAGTGTCTCATTTTTTTTCGAAATGCCATACTATGACTTTTTTTTAACCTTTTTTTCCGACATACTATACTATGACTTTTTTTTAACCTTTTTTTCCGACATACTATACTATGACTTTTTTTTCCGACATAATATACTGTGACTTTTTTCAACATACTATACTATGATGTTTTTGTGACCTTTTTTCGACATACTATACTTTGAATTTTTTCCGACATTCTTCATTATGGCTTTTTTTTGACATACTATACTTTGATTATACTATGACTTGTTTACACATACTATACTGTGACGTTTTTGTGACTTTTTTCGACATACTATACTACAACGTTATTGTGGCTTTTTTTCAACATACTATACCATGACTTTTGTGACGACCCTTCCCAATCTGCCTGCCTGTCATGTTCTGCTCCTTTGTCTGCAGGTACTGGGAGTGGGCGGGCAGGTGGAGCTGGGAGGGTCGTCTGTACATGGCCATCTGGGCGTGGCTTACAGAAGGCATAAAAGACGGCCCTCCAAGGAGACTCACGCTCTCTCAGCTGGTACTACTGCACCCATCCACCATTTTGTCCTTTGTTTGGTTTGTTGCACCTTACAACACACATCACACCATTCATTCATTCATCCACACATGGCAAACACGACTGATGTCTTCTACGCTTACACACCCCACCATTACATTTATGTGAGTTAAGTTGTGTTGTTAGTTTATTTAGTTAAATAAACTCCTTTTTGGTTAATCTATGTGTGACTTCCCTTTTGTTGCCGGCCTTGAGCCAGACGGTAACACTTTTTTTTGACATACTATACTATGACTTTTTTTCTGATATATGCTAAAATGCATTTCGTTGTCTCAGTACCTTTCTCTGTGCAATGACAATAAAGTTGAATCTAAATGTTATTGTTTCTCAATTTTTTCAAAATGCCATACTATGACTTTTTAATGTTTTTTTGACATACTATGACATTTTTGTGACTTCTTTCAACATGCTTTACTGTGACTTTTTGTCTTTTTTCGACATACTATAATTTGACGTTTTTGTGACTTTTTTGACATACTATAATATTTACTAGAACTATACTATTGCCCTCCTCAGGTGCTACAGGATTCTCCATTCCAGGATGAGCAGGCTCAGGAGTAGCTCACCTTGCTGAACTCTGCACTTCTGTGACAGCATTCATACACACTGTTAATACTGTTCACAGAGCTGAAATTGTATATATTGAGTGTATTCACACCCCATACTGTTTAAGCAATATTTGTTTATGTATATATGCTGTACATACTCTCCACTTTCTCTTTCTCTTTTGGTGCTTTTATCCAGGTAATGAAACACATATTGTATGCTGTTTCCCAGGTGTGCATGCGTTACATCTTGTAATTGTTTGAATTATTTACTGTGACAAATAAAATAGAAACCTTTTGTCGGAATTGATCAGGTGGCACCAGGTAAACATCCAATGTGAGGAATTCTATGTCTGTCTTGTATATCAACGTGTCATAGAACATTTTCATGGGGAAGCCGAGTTTCTTCCGGATCATGACACCAATTGGTGAGAAAGTTGGCTGGAATTACTTGGTGTGGGACGATGTCACTTAAGACACTTTGTCAATAGATTCTCCACTGGTATCCACATTTAGAACTGCAAACATGTCTGACATTTTGGAGTTGTGGTCTGCATAAAAAGTGCACACATTTAGTAATGAGAAAAGGGATGGATCAATATGTCTTTGCATGTTGTAAAATTCTAATTAAGTTTTTGCATGACATCTTACCCACACATAATCCAGTGTGGCAGATGCAACTCCCAGCTGTGACTGTGATGTCCAGTAGGGGTCCTGCTGGCATGTAATCCATGCACGAAGGCCTCTCCCTGAGTTCCTTCCATGAGCAGAGCTAGTATTTGCAGCTGACCTTTTTGTTACAAACCCAGGGCAGGGCAGACACACTGTATTCAAAGCAACCTACGTCAAACTGGAAGTTAAGTGAAAGGGAAAACAAATAGGTTTGGTTTAACTACGTACATACACAAATACTTACTTTTGCTGTCCTTAGGCCTATTGCAGCCATGCAATTTGCAACACTTTTTATGGTGTTTGGAAAATTAAGCCAGGTGAAGGACAATTTCTTTAAAGGTTAAAGCACATTTTTTTTGATAGTATCAATAAAGCTGCCTTGAAATTGGCTCTGACAGAAATGCCCTTTAATTTCACTAAACAGTGGTTCTGAATTAAATTATTTTAAGGAAAAAAAGATGACCTATAGGTTTGAACCCCATAGACTGTGTTGACTACAGGTTAAAGTTCGGTCCAAACCCTGAAGTCCTGTTTCAGAAGACAATACATATTGTGCTATTCATGATATATGTAATAATGTATGGCTTATGACAACACAGGGAAATAGTACAACCCATTTTGTAGCACTTCTTCAGTATGACAGCAATATGTTATGCAATCTGGATGTCTCTGAACATTTTAAAAAATAGTGCCTAACTGCACTGTCTCATATGCAGTAAACAATGAAAATGTATACATGTGTTTTAAGATGGCATATGCCATGGTTGATTAACCATTGTATACATTTCAGATTTGGTTTAAAACATGGATGATGTCTGAATTTCTCAAAACATTACAAATAGAAAACAATTGAAATAATATATGTCTGTATGTTAAGTTATTGATTGGTCATACCTGCACTAATTAGCTCATCTCTTGCTGCTGGCTATGTGTATGAAAAAGCAGTTAAAGGCGTATGAAGAATTGGAAAAGTTCAATTCATAGAAATGTGATGTACATTTGATGTTAGTGGTGTCAAACATGAGAATGTAAGCAGTTTCGAGAACTTGCACTGGCTTTCCTCAAGAAACTTTTGGTTTTAGTTTCCATGTGAGTCAGGGCAGCATATCCTTGGCAGTAATGTCAGGCTCACAGTGACAAATGTATACATCTGTTTTCTTCCATAGTTACTTTGCATTGATTGACATACATATTCCTACATTTTGAAGCTAAAAGTACATATGAAGAGGGAAAATTGTGTGAAAGAGAATAAGTTCATGATATTTTTAAAGACAATTTTACAGCACCTCTTCACTTTAATTGGGATGTCACACACTTTAACTCTAAACATTCCTCCTCCAAAAAACTGGCCAGAATGAATGAAAGATGTGGAGCATTTTAAAGTTTGAATTGAGTTTCTAGCTTAAAGTATGAATAAGTAGATAAGTGTTCAAAATGCATGCAAAAGTGTGAGAATGTTTTAATTCTAAACATGCCGTCCATTTATTTGAAGGGGGAAATTTTGCCGTGGAAATAACATTGAAGATTCCGAATTTTTCAAAGGTTTGAATGATAAAAATAACCTGAACAATGTCCTTATTTAGCTGAATGTTTTGATGTTTGATTGAAGTTTCTATATTTGAAAATGTAGAAGTAGTGCATTCACACTCTGCTAGCTTTACACTGCAAAAAATCAGAACGGTACAACAGTATGTTGTATGTAGCCATTAAGTGCATATTTCGGACCCCTTTTACAATACTTTCATTCTAAGAATAAGTCATGGAGTCAGCATTTTAAACAGCTTATGAAGCTAATGCTAGCTCAGCTAGCAAGTTAAAACTAATAAAATCTGCAAGTGAAAGTGGATGGTTTCCTCACCGACCACTGAGCATAGCTTTGAACTCTTCGGGGGGGTCTCTGTGGAGAACATATTAGGGATTAGGTCAATTTATGTGCCACACATGCATTAACATCTTAATGTGATAATAGTAATGTATGATAAATATAATATAAAAGAGCCAATCAACACATTTCTTTCTGGCTTAAGAACTCCTGAACCAAACGGATATTCTAACAATCTTTATTTATCTCTATGAGCACTATGTACATTTTCTTTCTAAATGACACAGTCACAAATTAAAAATCATAATTAGTTAATCATTATTGAGTGTTACTGTATATGAAAGTGCCAATTTAACCAAAATCGGGGGTGGCACTAGCTCAGTCTGTACGGACCAAAATACGGAGTGTGGACTGGTAGCTGGAAAGGTGCCAGTTCACCTTCTGGGCACTGCCAAGGTGCTCTTGAGCAAGGCACCAAATCCCCCAACTGCTCATGGTGCATGTCCAGCAGTCACAGCCCACTCACTCTGACATCTCTCCATTTGTGCATGTATAGGACCTGAGCATGTGTGTGTACTTCAGACCTGTGTGTAGTGTGTTCTAACAACAGAGTGAAAAAATTGTAATCCCCCCCCCCCCCCCCCCCCGGATCAATCAAAGTATAAATTATTATTAATCATTACAATAACACGTTTGTCTTTAATTGGAATTAGTTTATTATGTCAGAAAAAAATTATTATTGAAAAGTTTCTAGTAAAAAACTCCATGACTATACACAAATGTCACAGTATATAGACACTCTTATTCTTCTTAATCTTTTGTCTCAGCAATCTAGAGACAAGATAAAATGATGGACAGAGGTAATGTGGGAATATAAAAAAGACTAAATAATTCCTCTGTTTTAGATTAAAACTCTCAATGTGTTGAGATTATTCTGGTTTTATTATTAAACTGAATAATTCATTTTTTGAAAAAAAAAAAAGTAAAACACACAAACAGTCAATCTTCATTAATCATACTAATCTAACATTTTCAAAGTCTTTAGTCAATCAGATAGCAAAACATCAAAAGTCATGTGTTCACCCTTACATACTTAGAATTCTTGATGAATACATAAAAAAACTTCAGAACTGTCACATAGCCTACAATTTAAACAACCTTTTAAACCACATTTAAACAACATAATCTGTGTCCTTAAAAATGAGGTTGACCATTACGATTACCTTGAGGTTGCTTAACCCATCTTGCTTGATGTAAAACATGAATATTTACATGGAAGAAAGTAATGAAAAGACTGATAATATAAATATTTCATGTTGCTTCTTTAGTAGTTTTAAGATGCCTTGTATTTTTAAATTTCATCAAGCCAATAACAAAATGCTTAAACAGATACTATGTAAATGATTAAAGGTTTAGGAGCTTAATTCATTGCTCTTTTCATGTGAAGTGTCTGATGTGCGATCAGCTGATATAAATGACCTGGAGCATTTCTTTTCACAGCAGACACAATAGGTCCATCACTAAAAGTGCTTTCCTGATGACTAGTATAGGGCGCTGAATTTAATGTATAACATTGTGTCCACCGACTATTGTGTTAAAAGCCCACTTATTGTCAAAAGCTACAACACATTTTTACTTGTACATTTTGCTCCTTTAATCAGATCCCTCAAGCTCATTGATGAGAGGCCTCATACTCTTCATCCTTTTAAGGATTTCATAGAGAGCGTCTTTGCCCATTGTGCTGGAAGTCAAACTCTGAAGAATGCCACACATCTGGTCTTGTGTGGATTTTAAAGCTCTCACAGTCTCATAGATCTCATTTGAGATCAACCTCCTATCCTTAAGCTTTAACAGGATGCCTTCTGTATCAGTCACTCTGTTAATCAGAGCTATCTGATGGAGATCCACGAAATGACCTGAGGCAGGAAGATAAAAGCAAAAAAAAAAAACTGCAATTACTAGAAGTTTTAACAGTCATACTTTAAAATTGTAAATCAAGGAATTGACCAAATTTGAGGGTAGCAATGGTGCTTGAGACCACTATGTAAAGTCATTTTATCATTTCTCAATCCTAATTTGTATTTTCGCACATTACTTACCTCCATTGTTATCCATCAAGGGAGAGAGTTGTGGTTTTATTTCCTTGGATTCTGAGCTAGCCATGTCTGAGGATTGGACTGCCACACAGTACAATGAAATTGGAAGTCATTAGTGGTGCACACAGCAATGAAAAATAACATTAAAAGAATTCTACAGAAATTTGTCCCTCCAAAAACAGTGCCCAGACCTTGTATTACTTTCTAATTTTCAACTGAAAATATACATAACTATTCTGTATTGTCTTCCAGAACAGAGCAGAAGATAACACAACTAGTCCAATCACAGAGCAACAGCAACAATACTAAAAATGTTAAAAATTAAGCCTGGAACAATTTTTGAAATTTCTGCCGGGTGGGTATTTCATCATGTTTATTACTATTAATTATAGTAGCCTATATAAAAATTCTTACCCTTTTCTGCAGGTTTTGTCTGGATGGCAAAGGCTACAGGACCTCTGATGGTAACTCCAATGTAAAAGGAAACTTGGCGTTTTTTCCAGAGGCGGTTTTGGAGGTTTGCATCCATCTCAATCTCTGTACCACCAATTGTTGCATAGACTCTGTAGTTGCGTACCACCCCTTCAACTTTGAGAAGGCGTGCTTGGACATTCGGATCTTCGAAAATCTTCTCGTTGCTCCAGTTGTTGTTCCAATGCTCAAGAAACATTTCTTTGAGGACCTTTCTGTGGACAATTCTGGTCAGATCTAGACCTTTTCCAATGAAAAACAGAGGGGGGAGGTACCTTGATCGAAAGTGTATCTTATATGCATGTTCATAGGAGCAGTGCATACGCTGAATTAATTTATTGAGGTCAAGGACACATTTCTCTTTACTGTTTGTAGGCCAGCACAGGAGGAGGGTTAACATTTGGAGCTCAGGTGAATCTTCGGGGATCAGAGGCATTTTCTGTTCAAACACAGTTAAATAATTGCAATCAGAAGGAAACATTGCTCCCATATTTCTTAACATGATATGAGCGAGGATGTAGTTGGCAAGAGCTGAGACCGAATCTCTCTGTAAAAAGATTTCTTCCCACCATGTAGTTATTTCCTTAAGGTGTGATTCAGTGCATTCTCTGTCAAGACATGAGAGTACTCCAGCAGATGTGTCTACCAGGTTTTGCTTAAGCTTCTGGATGAGAATAGCACCTTTTTCTTTGAAGTGCTTTGGTGGGGAGTCTCCGACATACTTCCTGTAGCAGTCTGAGGTGTCTCCAGAAATGTATAAGGGATCATCTTTCTGCATGTCAGGCTTTGAGTAAGTCAGATATTGATCAAAAAATGCACATTTTCTTAGGCTGTTTATTAGATCGTTAAATTTAAAGAGTTTGTTGTCTCCAAGTGATCCGAGGACAGAGCCCAAGGACACTTTCTTTGTGAGAACTCCTCTCCAAGTTTCGTTCTGTTTGACAAGTAGGTCATACACAAGGTTGCAAACTTGTAGATAACCAAACATCCCTCTGTTGTTAAAAACATGTGAGACTTTGGTCTTGCCATCTCCTTTCATGTCTCTCCCACGTTCATTTTCAGCAAGTTGTTCTTCATGTTTGAAAGCCTTAATAGCCTTTTCGGCCAGCTGCAAAATTTCTCTTGGATTGGCAGAATGCTCTATGTTCTTCAAATGGTTCTTATGGATTTGGCCCTGTGTGTCAGCAATAAATGAACTTTGGGGATCTATTAGCTTTGCTCTCATTGCCCACTTTTCTGCCAGGCTGTAGTCTTTTAGTTCCGTGTAATAAAAACGAGCAAGTGCTTGTGGAAAATAGGGATTTTGAGGAAACTTTTGTGATGCCAGCTTTAAAACAGATGTACTCTGCCGGACATCATCCTCCATGCTTTGAATATCTAGAATCAGTCTAGAAAATCTTTCATTTTTCATCTCTGTACTATTGATTTGGTTCTCTTCTTCGGTTTCTTGTGGTTTTGGTCTTCTTTTGGTTAACATGTCTTTGACAAAACCAACAAAAAATGCAGGAACCTCATCTCTGCACAAAGTGGTCAATAGATTTATTGCTGTGTCACTTCTGGCCACACCTGCTTCTACCATCAATTCAGTACAACACTGTGCTATCATAGGGTGAGCCATGCAGACTTTTTTTCCAGATGCTTCTTGGAAGGTGATGATGAGATGGCTAAAGGGCTCCATTCTGTCCTCCAGTGAAAAGTCTCCATGAATGTAGTCATCATGTTTGAAGAAGTCCAGGCACTGAGACTCCAGGAGATATAAGCCTGGTACATAGGCATTCAGCAGGGATATGAAGGCAGCAAGCTGGGCTTTCTTTAGTTTATTTGCTCTTTGGACTGTGCTGAATACTTTGCATATTTGTTCGACGTAAGCTTGAGAGAAATTAGTTTGCATTATGTTAAAGCCATGGAATTGGTTGCATTTGTCACTGTATTTTCTGCAAAGTTCTTTATTTTTCTCATCAAACTTTTGCTTCTCTGTGTCAAAGTTCTTTTTGTAGTACGACATGGTCTCCATTTTGTAGAAGGGCATCCTTTCTAACACAGTTAAGTAATATCACCACAGGCATATGGGTGTCTATCTGCTGCTCAGCAATCTTTTTCAAAATGTTGTCTTGCAGATTTTCCAAAATCTGCTCATCATTCACTAATAGCAGCACAGTGTTCTGGTTGCCTCGACTGCCTGCTGTGAAAAGGTGGACCACCTCCTCTGCAACATTTGTGATGTCTGAGGTTGAGCCTGTTAAAACAGCACTCCTGAAGCTTTTCCTCAAGTCCCATAGCACCTTCATTGCCAGTGTGGTCCCCCCACAACCTGGCTGGTGGAACAGTTTAACAGTTGATATTCCGGGGAATTTCCTCTGTTTTTGAATTTGTCCCACAAGTTTGTCGTATCCGTCTCGTTTGATGAAAGGAGTTCCAGTGCCATCTGATTCTGCCTGTTCACTAATGTAAAAGTTTAACCATTTGGGTGGGGCCCCTCTGTAAAAGTTTTCCTCTGCCTGTTTAACAACTTCTGGTTCAATGGACTCTCCTTCAAACTGATTTGCATTGAGAACACCCAACAGTGAGAGGGGGGATGTCGGATACATTTCCCCACTTCTAGCAGTGGACAAGGCTGGTCCATTTGCCATCTCGGACTTTCAGTTTCCTGTACATTAATGGATGAAAAGTTGATAAGGAAAAATCTGTTATCTGGACTATAAACACACAAATGCTACAAAGCTAGCATGCAACCATAAAGAACAGCTGCAGGGGAGAAATGTTAAACACCTGGCTCAGCTTTGTGAACTTCTCCGTGTTCAGCTTGATGTTGCCTAGCAACGCAGGAAGCATATATATACCCAATTAAAGCACAGGAATTATATTTCATGATGTTTAAGAAAAGCAAGAAAAAAATGAGTTGTTTAAGTAAAAGGAATTAATTATATTTATTTTAATTTATTGTTTTATAACTGCAAGTGGCCATGGTATAAGTGGATGGGTTTTGGCCTGACACTCACCACCCTCATCATGTACCTGTCTGATTTGTTGCGTGATGCTCCGCTCACTCTTTAGTCTGAAGCCTTGTGGTTGGGCCTAATCTTGAATAGAATTATTAGAATCTGAATTAAGTAACTTATATACAGTAGGCTATACTGTACTTTTCACTGCTAAAAAAGGCAACACTCTAGTGCAGCCAGTTGACTTTTCATAGACTGTGGCTTCACTCAATGATTGTGGTTGAGATACATTTTGTTGATTTGTATGATTTGGCACCATGAATCATTTATGTGTATATATAGTGTATAAAGAACAACTACATGTTAAAGTATTTTACTTGATCCTCAGGTTCTCAAATGTGCTGTGAACTGGAGCTTTTGGGGTTAGCCCCATACACAAAATAATAACTAATTCACAATGCTATGCACAGCACAGATACAATGTAGGCCTACTGTCCATTTATTATTGATTTAAATTTGTTTTTAATGAGTTATTAGCCTACTCCAACTTTGACAAAAATGTTTCTGGTAAAATAGGCCTACTTCACATTAAATGAATATGGATGGTTGTTTGACATTATCAAAATAAAATGATCAAATGCTTCACCTGCAGCTTGCCTGCTGGCAGTTTTGATCCAGCTCTGCAAAGTTGCAGATCTTTTAGCTGCTTCCTTAATCTCTCTCTCTCTCTCTCTCTCTCTCTCTCTCTCTCTCTCTCTCTCTCTCTCTCTCTCTCTCTCTCTCTTTCTCTCTCTCTCTCTCCTTCAGTCATCTTTGTTATAAATGCATATATAATAATACAAAGTTTATTACATTTACCAATTGGGACATTTTTATTTATCATCTCATAACAAAATAAGCTGGTGACTTCTTTTAGCTTTCACTTATGTTATATCTGCTTGTTGGTTTAAAACTCATATAACATATGACATGCACATGTAAACAATGTACTGTATAATCTAGCATGATTCAAGAGCCCAAACCATCACATCCCTGAGCCTCTCTCTTGTCTATGGAGCGCACACTAATGTAACAGACGTACTAACTACAATAGCCTGCTGCTGCTACATAGGCTTCATTAGCTTTGTAGCATGATACGTTAATATAAGTCAATGCTGCGCGATGTGATGAAAACGTTACCAGCTGCACAAAATGCAAAATGCCTCACATCTCCTTCAAAATGAAACACTGCATTCAAAATACCATAAACACATCTCAAAATGAAGCATTTGCATCAAATGGCAAACACTTTTTTCATAATAGTACATTTTTGGATATACCATGTACACACTGTTGTTCTATATATATATATTTACAATGTTCTAGAGAGAAAGTAATCTGCTGAGAGGGGTTGAAAAGTGCACTGTAAACAACAATGTAATGTTCGAGTAAAACAACATCACGTTTGTAAGAGTAGCACAGTGTTGTATACAGTAGCATGAAACAAGAAAACACAACTACAAACATATGTAAACCAAAGGTATCATTTTTAGAATAAAGAATGTGTGTGTGTGTGTGTGTGTGTGTGTGTGTGTCGTGGTGGTGGGGGAATTGTATGCCCAAACAAAGTCTGATTGATTTGTAATGCTGAAATAGTCATTAGATAGTTACATGCAGTATGGACGCTGTAAAGCTACTCAAGATGGGCTTCTCTCATTGGTCAATCCGTGGTTGATCACATGATGAATAAGTGTGGCCCTGATCTCATCAGAGATGGCTCTCCTTCTTCCTCTTCCCTCCTCCTCCTCCTCGTTGTTGTCCCCTGTCCCTCCTCCCCCCCTTGCTCTCTGTCTATTGTTGGCATCCATTATTCAAAACAGGTAATCTGACCTTTGACCTATGTATAGGCCTATACTAAAGCAGTGATTGGTTAGTGTTCAGTTATGACATAATGTGTTTGCACATGTGAGAAGTGTGTGTGTGCCCTGGTAAAGAAGTGTAGCATTTTGATTGGTTGTGTTTAGAAAAGGAAAGCAAGTAACTTCCTGTTTTTTGTGTCTTAGGTAGATAATTGTGTGTAGTTTTTCGAAAAAAATCTTTTATGCGATTTGAAAACTGAGTGAAAGGCTGAGAAATAGCTTATGGTTTTGGAGATGTGCTGTGTAGTTTTGCACTTTGAGTGAGAGGTTTCAAAAATCAGGTGACATGAAAAGATTTTGTGTGTAAGCAGTTGAAAAAAAATGTAAAAGAGCTGAAATTTGGTGCTGCCACTCTCTCAGTCTTGATATAGTTTGGCACTCAAGATACAAATTGACAGCACAAGAACGTCACCAAAAAGTTTGGTACCAAAATGTCAAATAGCATCTTTTAGTCTAACTGAAACTTCAACATGTTTGCAGATTTTAAATTGTTCTCACCTTTTTCCATATGATGCAGAAGTCTCTGAAGTCTTAAGAACATATCATGTAGGCTACTCAATAGCAGATATCGGTAACTAAGTGCTGTAACCTGAAAGGTGGTTGGATTAATATAGCCACATGTCACACCCACATTACACCCACAGTACGTAGGTGTAATTACAGACAGATATGTACAGCTGACGGTGAATGCCAACTAAAGTAATACATATTTACTTGCAGCAGTATCGTTTTATTGGAAATGCTTACAAGGATTTTCCATAAAGAGTGGGGAGCTTGATTTGATCTATGAAATGTTCACGCAAAGAATTTACTATCATTGTAAATTATTAATCTCAACAACGTTGACAACAATAAACCAGTGTTTTTTTATTTTTTTTTCAAATGTGTATTAGGAACACATTGGTGTACATAATACAGCACAACAAATTATGCATCTTTTTCAGATTTAAAGTACAAAAATAAAATAAATAAATATATGCGTAGAAAAGAATGGAATGACATACTTAAACATAATTGAAAATCCAGAGAAAGTAAATGAGTGAAAGGAAAATGAAAAATTCTAAAATAAAGAAAAAAATTAAAAGAAAGAAAAAATAACTTGGTTGTACAAGCGGACACAGTAATTAAAATAAACCAGTGTTTTAAGGTTTATTTGAATGCACTTTCAGTTTTGTTTCCTTTAATCCGCACGAGGAAACCTAACAATGCAATCTTTCACTTTGACAACAGTTCATTTCTGTGGTGATTTAAGCCTGTTCATCAGGTTTCACCAGAGATGGATTATTTGTCTCTTGTTGACTCAGGGCTTTGCATAGATACTTTACAATTCAAATGGAAAGTTCCGCTTGATAAATGAACTACTTGATAAATTGAACTCATTTCATTTTTGTATGTTATGGATGGCTGCAACAAATGATTATTTTAAAGATTAATCAGGTACAAGTACCTCAAATTTAGAGAGTAGAGGTACTTAGTTACATTCCAATATTTTATCTTTAGGTTTTGTAACGTCTCAACCATCTTTGAAAGAAAGCAAGTTCACACAGTATAGGTTAGCAAATATATTTTAATATATAATATTTATATTCATTTTAGCACAATGACAAAATGGCATAATTTCAGTTGTCTCATTTAAATCATGACAAAAAGCCACCCCTCAATTAATTTGTTTCAATAATACCATATCATATTTTGTTGCAGTCATTGCAAAATGAATCCTAAAGCACTTCTTGTTCCGTGAGAGGAAAACCTTAGCAGAAGAAAACAGCATTGAGCCCATGGCATCCAACAGGGTTATTTCATGAGCTATGGGAAAATGTAAAAATGGATGTTATGACGCTCTTCTCTGTATTAAGCACAGTGTCACATCCTCCAACACCACATCAGTTTTTTTGTCACTGGGACAGCACTGGATCACTTCACTGACTCAAATCAAATTAAACTGTGTGCACATTATCTAACAGCTTTAAATCTAAATAATCACACTTGTTAAAGAGCAATAAGTCTGACAAACATAATCGACTGGATTGACAATGTGGGGAAAAAAACATACCTGTCACTTGCTACTCCGTTTGAAGCACATTACAAAATATCAAGCAGAAGATGAGAGAAAACATCCCACTGGCTGACTCACAGGGCAACTCTCAGTGGTTTAAATGTATAGTTCAAATGTTCACATTTTCTGATATTAATCAATATGAATTCAGGTAGCAGCTGAAAATGACATTTCAATTCAAAACCCTGCAGGTGTATTTTGGGAAAATCTCTGCTACTTGGAAAACTGTCCACCCTCAAAGTCACTGAAATAATTTGTATAATACTAACATAATTTTCAAGTTCTGTCTGACACCTCTGTAAATACCTAAACTCCCCCCATTGTAAATCAAAACTTAAACTGCACCACAGGAATGTTTTTCAGTTAAACCTACAGTAACAAAGATCAGATTGCAGTTGAAAACACAACACCTCAAAATAGCCTCTATTGTCCACTGCTGCAAAAACGCACACACTTCAGAAATTCTGTGATCAAGCCACAAACGTTAGAGTGACCATATGAAATAAAGATTGATCACCACAAACATCATTAGACATTGCTTAATGTTAAGCACCGCATGATTTCATGTTCATCCACCCGAGCAGTTTGCAACTGAATCAAGTTGGCACTTTTACCCACTATGTGAAAGCTTGCTTTTTTATTGTGCATGAAATGTAAACTTTATTTGTCAAATTGAAAAGAAAACCTTTTTTTGCTTTGCAGCTCTAGAGAAAAGTAAGTAGGTGTGGTTAAAAATCTTGAGCACAATATTCAGGAACTTAATGTGACTTACACTCTTCCTGTGACGTCTAAAAGGTGCCAAGGAAAACATAAAAACATTGCTGCACAAGTTTATATGATGCAACTCTGACCAGACATTCAGCATTCCTAACATTAACACACCTTACGGTCATTAACTACATTTTACAGCATTCTTGTGCAAGTCCTGCCACATTCAAAAAGATATTGACTAGATGCAGAGGTGTGGCATCTTGGACACACACCAGAGATGTTTATGAAAGTATGAACCTACATACAGTATTACTCTCTGATCACATCTCAAACAGCTACAACCACCCAGACTATTCACACTACTCTACCCAGCACATAGTTACATCTTCACTCTATTACTTCATCCATGCACCCTTTAATCATTCACTAACACCTTCCTTTAAAAATAAAAATAGCAAATAAAACTATGGAGCCAATATTGAATAGATAAACAGTAGGCCCTACACTATGAAAAAAAAAATATGAATACATTGTGTAAAATAAATCCATAAAATAATAAATTGTGAAGTAATTTAAGAAATGTATTCAAGCTCAACTTCATTATAATAATACATTTCATATTATTCAATTTCATGATATACATTCTTACTTCAAAATGCCCTTTCAGCTCAACAACTGCTACCAAATTTAGCCAGTTAGGTCATGATAGCTAGAGTAACAAGTAATTCTGATTAAATTAACTAGAAGCTGCTGCTCTTAATAAACACAGCACATTAACTATAACCTTTTATTTCGCTTAGCGTGACCGTACATGCTAGCTAGCTAGGCTGGGTTGTTTAGCAGTATTTAGCAACTAGCTCCAGTTCAAGCTCTAGGCAATAGTGACTATAGTCTTTTTGTTCTTCTAGCTAGTTAGCTGGCTATAGGTAGGTAGCATGTGGAGCTTGTTAAGCTAAATAAATATTAGTTTCAGTGTCTATGTACTGCCTTTATTTACAGTTGAACAGAATCTGTATTACTCTGACATTTTGCTCTAGCTAACATAAGCTAAGTGGCTAAGTTTGGTTGTTGAGCTTCTTTGCTCAACAACGATTGCTAAATTAATTATTTTACATTTTATTTTTTAGAATTACTTATGTATTCATCTAACATCGAACCCTTTGGGGCTCTATACAAACTACAGGGACTGCTTATTGTTTTTATATCCAATGGGTTATCTTTTTATAAAGGGAGGTGAATCAGAAAATACTTTTCATGAAAACACTGCTAACAATCTGGTAATAAAGGCTGTACTCTACAAATCAGGGGTCAACATTTCTTAAACTTTCTACACGCACCTAGCCCCAACATTTCAAGACGCTATACTCTTTACATTTCCTGCTCTTGGTGCAATGTGCAAGTGACAACATGTCTCATATGGACAAAAAGGCAGATTACCACTTTGTGACTGCTTTTATCTTTTGTCATGATTCGGAAACTCTGAATAAAATTATTTTCACGAGCGGTGACCACGACACATCTGATCAAATACGACACAGTGAAACATAATATGTTACATATCAGTAAATACAATGAAATGAATATCACTTTTTTTGTTGTTGTAAAATCATCACCCAAAGGCAAAACAGCAAAACGTGAATGAAGAGAATAACATGAATTATAAAAGTGTTGCTTAACATTAGATAAGCAACACATTTTCACCCCCTTGATTTGTTTCCAGTTAGTTAAACAAAATCAGGGGACATAAAAACAACAATATATAGGCATAAATAAATTAATCAATTTCAAAACAAACAGTGATATATATTCAAAATACATATTTACAACATAATAAAATGAAGAAAAAAAACAACAACAAACAGTCTTATTAAGGGAAAATTATACTTTTGTTTGAATCAATTTTAGTTAACGATTAGCATTACATGCTGAATACCTTCACACAATATCTGCCTCTTCGTTTCCTACTTCATCTATACTCATGTATTGGTTATAATCAGGTATTAACATTAAATACTTACATATTTTAGTATATTTATACTTTTGCAGCATTTACTAAGTTGATATGTCCAAATTTGACATCATTTGTGACTGATATGTTGGTATATTATGTGCCGATTGGCTACCGAAAACGCTAAGCAATGCCAAACATATAATCCACCTGGTGATGAAGTCAGAGGGGCTGTGCCACGGTTACCACTGTGACATTTAGGGGTGTTGACTTTAGAGGAGTAGGAAACAGGAAGTGGATGTTAAAAAATATAAAACAAATAGAGAAGGGTGCATCACAGCCACATTTTGATGCTGACAGAACTTTTAACACTCCAGTGAATACAACCAGGAGAATCTAGAGCATCTCTCAGCTGGATTTTTTTTCTTCTTTTTTGATGTTTACAGCTATTGCATGGACAAACTACTAACAAACTACCATACAATTGTTAACATGAGTCCACTGCCTACTGAAATTTTGAGAGAGAAAAAAACAAGTCACTTGGTCACATACGTCTAAATTCACAAGTTGCTATTCAAAAACATTTCAAATAAAAAGAGAAAATAAAAGAAAATACAATGGCCCAAATCCTCCCTTGCTGATATTTTGAACAATTACGGAAACACATGCTAAGATCTGCATGTTGGTTTGTAAAGTCAACAAAGCTCTTCACTGAAAATGGGGAGTGGCACTCTGGGGTCAATAAACATCCATTTTAACGCTGGTAAGGACCATTACCCACAGGTCATAGCAGTAAGTTCAACTGCCTCCCTTTGCCTGACAATATGCTCTCAGGTCAGCTCTGTGATAAATGCAGTATAGTCATACTTTGTGTTCAATAGGCTCAAGCTATAGGAGGGCAGTAACCGCTTCACTTGGGGTCAGGCCTAACAAAGGCTAGTCTGGACGCTGAAGGGAAGATCCACCCGGAAACACTCTGACACGGTTATACATTATCAATCTGAAATATCAGTACATGGATATAGGATATATTTTATGGTTAAGTGCCGCATTCTACAGTTTTTTGTATGGCATTTGGTAATACCTTCGCTAAGCATGCGTTATGGCTCAATTTTAATTTTAATCTACACTCGGAGACGCTTGAGCGATTAATTTCTTGTCGATGCAAAACTACAAAAACACAAAGTTTAAAATAAGCCCTTTCTCTTTGATTCTTAAGGGACAAAAACTTATAGAAAAAAACTACTGGCTGCACTTAGGCACAATGGTGCTTTAAGCTAAATGCTAACCTCAGCACACTAACATGTTCACAATAACAAAGCTAATATGCTGATGCATCCTGGTGTTAGTGTTGTTAACATTTTCTAATTTGCACCAAACACAAAGCATGAATGATAGGAGTGTTATTAGTCTTGCAAGAATTTCGTCATAAACTAACATAAATAAAAAGCTGATGATGGCACTAGATGAAAAGTCAGAGGAATCACTAAGGTTATTATAATTCATCCTAACAGGGCCATACATTTCTGTACCAAATTTCATGGCAATCCATCCAATAATTGTTGAGACATTTTACACTGAAAAACAAATGTCACGTTTGTTGTGCTGGAGGAAAGATCAGGGAATCACCAAAGTCATCAGGATTTACTCTCTGGCGACCATAAGTGTGTGTACCAAATGCCATGGTAATCAATCCAAAAGTTGTTGAGATATTTCAGTCTGAACTGCAAAATGGGCCCATATAGCATAAAGAACAGTGTTCAGGTATTTAAGGGTGGACTATTCTTTAACAGTACAATAAAAAGCTTGATCAGGCATTAAAAGACTATTGAGTGTTTGGTTTGATTTATAGTCTGTCTAACTAAGTTTATTTCCTAGTTCTAAACAGTGAACATTGGGTAACAAGCATATATTTTCTTTCCCCAAACTGCACACTTTCTTCTTACAAGTGCCACTCAGCATGTCCGTCATGCAGATTCAACACAAGAATATCAAGATCTAGTCAACCGCCCTGACTTGTCTCAATTGAAGAGTTCAGTTCTTTAGATTAAGTGATTTGTTAGGAGGATATGTTACAGTGCAAAGTTCTCCTACAGACGTAAATGCATAGGATACAAATCAGTCCAACACTACAATATACGGCGAGCAATAAAAAAAGAGAGAGAGAAAAAAAAACAGATCACAGAAACAGTGATCAAAATAAAAGTCTTGGTCATTGGCACTGGGGTCTGGAGTGGAGCAGGGCTGGGAGAAATGACTAGTCGTACACTGATATATTTGTATGTTGTTGGTTCATTTTTTGGATCCTACAGCTTTGATAAAAACAAAGATGGGGGGCAGAAATAGACCCACAGACTAGTCCTTAGCAAATTTCAGAATAAAAGCACTCTTTAAAAGTGAGAGCCGTTTTGATTAACTTGATGTGTGTGTCGGCGTCTGTCTCCGCTTTTACACACGAACACACACAATCACTCACAGTTGTTAAAAGTTTCGGGGTAAACACAAAGTCCGCTAAGGCTTTAATGCGGGGGGGGGGGGGGGGAGGAGACACAGTGTTCAAAAGAGCAGTTATTATAGTTTAGTTTCAACAGTCTTGCTAGCTATGTTGGTGCATGGCGGTAATGGCACAGTCAGTGGGTTATGATCCTTCATCACAATCTACTTTATGTACACTTTGTTAAAATGACATGTTTTATTATCACATGCCACATTGTCTTTCTGACCTGTTCTTTCACTTTGATCTGCCCTTACGTTTATTTTCAGAGGCCATAGTTTAACCCCTCATACAGGGAAAAATCACAAGCTGGTCAGTTACTTTCTGTGCAACAAATGAAATGGCAAGAAAGGGGTGTAAGCAAGTTTAGTGTTTGTCTCTTTATGTGTCACACAACACAACATTTCCACGCAGTAAATATAATACCCAATGTGAGCTCTCAAAATATACTTTTCTAATGTAGTCCAAATTGATGTACTTTAAGTGCTTAAGTGTTTTTCACCTCAATTTCCGATTAGATTAAATCAGGGTCTTTAGTTACAAAAACCAGACGTGAAATTGAACGTACAGTGGGAATTTGAGTGTCCTCTATGTAACACACACTGAAGGTCAATATATTATTTCTGCTATATTTTCTTCTAATATATTATTTGTATATTTACATCTCTAGCCAGCTCATACAACAGACTTTCATGCTATCTGGTCCCCTTGATGAAAAGAGAACCTATGGACAGGGAACATCCATAGTATAGAAATAATTGCTTTACCTTTCCCATCTAAATGTTCTCTAAATATATCTTGCTATGATTATAAGCTAAAGGCAAATATTGGCTTTTCCTATGAAAATCAACTTTAAATATATTCTTCTAAAATATTAGTTTTTTTTCTTTTGCTCTTGAAATATGATATCATTATCTGTGTAAGAGTAAAGGGAATGCATACAGAACCTCCAGCTGAGGAACAGTGACTGTCCTGGCCTTTAAGTTTGACTTACAGTTTTGTTTCAAATACAGCGGCCTCGTAGCAAAAGATGGTAACTTGGTGACTGTAATTCTTTTTTAATGAACTATACAGACTTTAACGGAATAGTCTGACATTTTGGAAAATCCTTTCATTTTCCTTTTTGCTGCGAGTTCAATGAGAAGATCGCTATTACTCTTATGTAATATGAAGCGTATAGCTGAGAATATTAGCTTAGCACAAAGATGAGAAATTTCTGGCCAGCTATGTCCAAAGGAAACAAAATCTTCCAACCAGCACCTCTAAAAACTAATTAACAAAATATATCTCATTAATTTAATCCCTATATTAACCCAAGTGTAAAAACAAGGCTAGCTGTTTCCTGTCTTTATGCTAAAATAAGCTAAGCTAAGCTAAGCTAAGCTGTAGCTTCATATTTAAAAGTCAGACATGAATGTGGTATCTTTCTTCTCACCCACAGCACAGAAAAACAGTGAATACGCGTCTGTTGAACTATCCCCTTCACATTTCAAACACACCTGAACTATTAATGCAGCTACACACTAAAACAAGCACCCTCACAGAAACAAACCAGAGTCATATATGTGAGATTTAGATACGTTTAAATTTATTTTTTTAATAAGTGTTAACTTCTGCTGCAGTTTTGTTTTTAAAATACTTTTTGATAATGTAAACTATGTATTTAAAATGGTTTTGGCTGTTTTGCAATTTCTAATTCAATTTTAAAAACAATTAAACAACTGCTGAACTACGTTCATAGTCACAGTCATAGTTAATTATCATTGTACTGTACATACAATGCATTCCCAGCTTAATTGTTTCTCTGGTTACCTATCAGCTTTCTGACATTTTTAGAAGGTCTGAAAAAATTAAACTTAGCCATTTCACTATGTTGATACGTTTTGAACGCAGGGTTTGTAGTTTTAAACTCTTCATGGCTGGATGTAGTCTTTGTCTTAACAATAACAACCTTCACTGGCATGCACACACTCAGACAGACGGTTGCATACAGTAAGCACAGCATCACAGATTGAACAGTGTTTACAGATTACACTCATTCTAAACTGACCCATTCAGCATTTGAATCGAGGGTAGACTTTGGCTCTCTCTCTCTCTCTCTCTCTCTCTCTCTCTCTCTCTCTCTCTCTCTCTCTCTCTCTCTCTCTCGCTCTCTCTCTCTCCTTACACACATACACTGTTCGTCCGTCTCCAGATTACGTCTTCTAATGTCTCTTTTTCGCAGCTTCCCACCTCCCCTCAGCTTGGAAAGAGGCTGCATCGCTACGATCTGATTGGTTGCTTGGTTGGTGGCTGCTTGCGCGGTTCTGTGTTAGTGCAAGGATGGTGCTTGGCTGGCTGGATGTGTGTGTGTGTGTGTGTGTGTGTGTGTGTGTGTGTGTGTGTGTGTGTGTGTGTGTGTGTGTGTGTGTGTGTGTGTGTGTGTGTTAGGGTAGGGTGAAGTAGAGGAGTGATGGGGTTGGTCATAAACGGTCGGTTGGTTGATTGGAGTGCCAGGAGTGAAGAAATCAAGGTGCAAAGATCAGGGTGTGTCGCGATCTCACACTTTTTTAGGAGGCGGGGCCAACTTGATGATTTCATCTTCAGAGGGCTGGCGGATGATGTCTTTTAGGGGGGAGGGGTTAGAAAAAGAAGGTAGAGAGAGACAGAGAGAAATAATAAGAAATCTATACTTTAAACAAAAAAAGATGTAAAATCAAAGTAGAGGAGAGCACATCGCACCAGGAAACGATTCATGCATGCAATCCATCTTTTTGTATGTCATTGATATCAGTCTCCTTACGCAGTATCAGAGCTGTATTTGTACAGCTGCTGCTTCACATTAAACATGTTAAACAGGCAAAACAGGGTGGCTTTTATTGTGAAGCAGTCAGAAGAAACAACAGTGTACCTGTATTTATCACAGATGTTAGCACTGACTGAAAAATGCATCTACCAAACAAAAACGGCTGCTGATTTATATTAGGCACTTTGAGTTGCATTTCATGGATGGAAGTTGCTATATACATTTTTTTTACTGTTATTCTAACTCAAAATAAAATACATTCATTTTAGATAAAAAATGTAAAGATTAGAGCTCTGAGCATATTATTTATAGTACATGAACACTAACTTTGTCATTAAAAATAATATTCAGTATTACAAGCAGAGCTGGATATTGAACCTCAGTGCTTTTTGTATTGAAAACTGCAAAGTTATTTTATGTCAAAGACCACATGGGAAAATGCATTCAGTCTTCTGCTCTGTCCGAGTATATCTCATATACTTTAAAAATTGTTATCTTTGGATTATGAATCATTTTATTCATTCCTCAAGCAAGATGCACAAAGTGCCCTTTCAAAGTTGGGAAGATAAAACACAATGAAAGGACATAAGCAGCCTTAAAACAGCAGCATGGGAGAAAAATAAAGCAATGCATATTAATATGATATAGTATAAGACTAAATATATAATCTGTGTAAAAAACCTAAATCACAGTCAAAGTTAGTTTAGTGCACATGACATAAAAATGATGCTTCCTGAATAGAACTGAGCTAAACAGACATTCAATCATTTTAACAGTAGAGCAATTTATGTTTTTTCTTTGGCCATTGCACGCGTTTTTATGTTGTTTTAAATCAACCTGGCTGTAAGCTAAATTTCCCCTGTGAACTGAACCGAGCTACAAAGAAAGTTGTAGTGAAGAAAGAAATAATGGCAGCAAAAAGCAGGTTGAGAGAGGAGGGGAAAAAAAACATTTTATTGCAATGTGACCCTCCTCTTATTTATTATTTCAATCTTTATTTACACCCGAAGGAAACTGATATAAAATACATAATTAAACCAGAATATATGTAAGATAAAGTAAAGACGCTTTAAAATAACAATTCATAAAAAGGAAATGACTCTGTCATTGCGGCATTAATCCAGACCATGTTTACGCATGTTTCCTAAATGTGTACACAGGTGGCCTGCAAATTATTAATAATGTTATATGAATATGACAGTTTGTAGCCCTTTGTAAACACAAAATGCCCTCAAATAGAGTCCTCAAAAGTAGAATCTTAAATGTATGACAAATATGATGATTGACTGCAAAGTGTTGTTTGTTTTAACTAAAACAAACTATTCACAAAAAATGGTTTAATATCACATTATAAAGTTTAATTGGTACGACTTATTAATTAGAATGTTTTTTCCTTGCAGCTCTTTGTCACAGGTTGTTTTTATGTTTTATTATGTCTACCGGTTGTAACCAGTTCAACCAAAGGTTTTTTTTTGTTGTCGTGAAAAAAGTACAATGAATTATTATTAATTATCCAGTAACTGGACAGTAACTCACAAGAAAAACAAAATGTTCTGCTTTCCTATCCTGTTAATCATTTTACAACTGCCTCAGAATGATCTTGCTACCACTTGTGGGGGTCCTGATACATAGGTTGGGAACCACTGAGGATAAGATGTTAAGGCAGTTTTCTGTTTAGCCTTTAGGGGGCAGAACTCACCTACTACTACTACTTAGAACAGATTTGGCACGCCAGGAGCTAATCAGAGTACCTCCTTTCAAGTCAAACATATGGAAATGTCTAAAAGAACTAATATCAGCCTGATACTCTAAACTGATATATAAAGCTAACCCCACATCTGCATGTTCTAGAGATTAAGCTCAAAGAGTGGGCTACCTTTGTATTTCTTGGCTGACGGGATGCGTGTGAGCTTGGTGTCAATCTCGTCATCCTCAGAGATCTTGAGCACGGTGGTGCGGTACTCGATCACCCTCGTCAGCAGGTCCGGTCGCCGCGAAATCTCGAAGATGTGCTCGATGTACGACAGATTATCTGCATGAGAAGTGTTTTTAGTGTTAGTTTACAGCAGGGGTCTTCAACATTTTTTAAGCCAAGGACGCCTTAGTTGAAAGAGAGACGGAGCAGGGACCCCCTTCTACATATCATATAAAATTAAGTTGCATATTAAACTGGGCCTCCAATAACATGTAGGGTGGCCTAAAGCCTTCATATATACCTTTTTAGTGCATAGAACACTACGTTATTAAAATAATAATTCTTGGCATGATTTCATAAATCATGTTTTAATGTCTGTGGGTGGCTACCTTAGTTACTACCTTACTCATTAATGTTTTTTTTGTTGTAGCTAATATGTTTGTAGCCATGGAAAGACATTTTCATTTTTGAAAAAGCTTTCACACTTTGAATATAATTTGGTGGCCCCCTCTCTGATGACCACCTAGGGGTCCCGGACTCCCTGTTGAATATCTTTGGTTTACAGTATATCAGGCATGTCATACAGTTGATGTTTATTGGAAATACAAACAGGACAAACTCTGCTCTTTACACATTTTCACCCAGGCAGACAAAATACAGTATATACAATAATCTGATTTATTTGATTTGATTCATTCATTTGAAATATGTAAAAAACTTGTTCTGAATCTGTGTTTCTTACCTTGGGCCAGCTTGTCGTTCTTCTCCAGGTAGCTGAACCACTCCTTGGAGGAAGTGATGTTGTTGCTCTGGTCCTCAGGAATGTCCTCCTTGCAGGCCGACTTGAGCTGCTCCAAGTCTTCGTTGGTGATGTTTTCAGACAGGTCGCTGAGCAGAGAGCTGTACTCCGCCATGGTCTGGTCAGAGACAGAGAGAAGGGAACCAGTTAGATATACTGAACAAAGTGATGCCAAAAGAGAACAGACAGTATAGGGGAGAAAGAAAAATATCCTACTGTTGTTAAATTCCTCAATGTGGAAACAGCCCACCTACTTCCCAGATTTCAGAATGGAAAGTTAGGAAATCTTAGCTAATGACAATAGCATACTGTCAGAGTGGGATGGAAAAGCACAAAGGCACTGAGAATAGATTATATTAAACAGGTCAATGCTCTCTTTTTGTATCTGAAAGAGGAGATTGACTGAAAAGACAGGACAGGACAAAACGGGATGAAACACTGTCTTGTGCCTAAATTAAGACTGTCCCAAAGGGGAGGATCTATAGCACTCAGTGAAGGACTTCAGTCAGCATTAGGCTTTTGTTTATTATACACGGACTGATCTTCAATTGAAGGACGGTGACAGTCTATATTTCTTTATTGTCAACCAATCTCATGAAAAGACCAAAACCAACTAAACCTATGAACAAGTATTATATGAATGTTCCTTTGTGTCATAGACTTCCATTATTGTCCAAAAACAATTGCAAACACATCAATGAGCCACACTGTCACACTCAGTGACATGTGTCTATATACAAAGAACATATACACGGTAAAGTATTGAGAGATGGACTAAGGCATTGTTGGCTTTCCTCTTTTCATGGGATGTGTTGCCAATAAGAAACACATAGAATAACATTGGCCTTTTAAATGTTGTACCATCTACATGTATTAGCAAGTACAGTAAAACTGTTATTAGTTTAATCAAATCAACTCAAGCTCTAATGAACATTTTCTGTGTCCTTACATAAAAAAAGATTTAAGCAGGGATGCATATATTTTAAATTTTGGAAAAGAAAAAAAGAATTATTTTTTTTGCATATATTTGATCTGCAGATACCCTGAATTGAGATATCAGGATCTGTAGTAAAAAAATAAAAACTAAATAAATAAATCAGATGGTTGCTTCCTACTTATAGGCCTCCTACTTGGACAAAAATAGAACATAGACAGCCCTGTATGCGTACAAGATATTCTAATACATGGCAATACACTGGCTTGTTTTCAGATTTGGACCTGAGATGGGAACAGTGGTTTAAGGATTCAGTACATAGGCATGCAGTAGTTACGTATCAGGCTAGCGTTAATGAATGCGAGTTGTCAAGATTCCAGAGTTTAGGTTATCCTCACAAAGACAGGGTATTTGTTCCTGTGTGTGTGCACGAGTGTGTGGGAGTGTGTGTGTTGGCATGCGAGTTGTTCAGAAACAGGCAGTTGGCGACAAACAGACAAAAAAAGAACCACAGTGAGAAAGAAAGAAAGAAAGAAAGAAAGAGAAAAACAGACTGAGTGATTCAGATGGTGTTGTGAGGCCGTCTGCTCTGTTCAGCTGCGTCAGTTTAGAAGAAGTAAAGAAAACAGGCTTCAGATTGCAGCTCATTGCTCGGTTATTAACATACTTTGGTATGTAAAGTATTCATATGCATCTTTATATCCGGATAATCACAAATATCTGTGCACATTACTGTAAATATTATGGTAATATGCAAAATGTGAAGAAAAAAAACAAAAACAAAAGAATATGTAATTTGTGCAGGAGATATATATAAAATGTATAATTATACAAAATTGACTGTTAGATCGAAATTTATTGGCAACAATAAGGATAAGCATTCATTCTTTAAGTCTATTTTTAAGCAAAAACGTGAACATTTAGTGGTTCTACATTCCCCTCTAGTTCCAAATGCAAAAATGTTTTTTTTAAAAGTCTTTTTAAGATATTTGAAGATATCACCTTGGACTCTGGGACTTTGTAATATACCATGTTTGAGAGAATAAGCGATTCTGCTATTATTTATGTATTTATCATTTTCATTATTGATTGTGGAAACAAATATCCCTCACAATGCCTTTAAATGTCTTTGTTTTGTCCAGCCAACAGTGCAAAAGGCAGTTTACAATGAAATGAATATATATCCACTCATCAGAGATTCTGGAATCAAAGAACATTTGTCATTTTTACACAGTTTCATGCTTGAAAATGTTTCAAATGTTTCTTTTTCTTTCGATCGACTAATGGTGGAGACATAGTGGGATGCCAATGACATAATGCTACAGTAAACCAAAAACCAACTGGTGGTGCTGCTTCCAACATTTTCTACCTCGCATCCAATTAATTGGCTGCCTCAGGTTTTCCAAAGGCCTTGCTATCCCAACATCCTGGTGATATTTTCCCCAGCCCTTAGTGAGTTTAACGAGGCAGGGGTTAAGCTATGAGGAAATGATTAAAGTCATCTAAAAAAGCTGCATTTGAGCTGATTGGGATCCAGTGTCTTGCTCAGGGACACTTTGGCAACTTTGAGGAGCGATACAAGTCGCAGCAGGACTGCCTCCCTTCTACCCATCTCCTCTAACATAAGCTTCCCACAGCATAAACGTGAATCTGAACACATATCTCTTTCTGTGTCACCCCACCTCCCCAATCCCTGGAATCTATGCAGCTGGTGAGAGGCTGCCGCTCAATGCAGTGCATCATAGGCACTGGCACAAAAAGCTGTCTGCCTCTGATTCCCCTCAGTCTCATCACAGATAAACACAGCGTGCAGAAAGCCCAAAAGAGGCTCTGTGGTGAGTGGTGTGACCTATATAATGGAGCTGCTGTTACCTGCAGCTACCACCGGAGGGCCCCCATTCTCTGTGGCGCAGTAGATGCTGTAGTGGCAGCTTAACCATCTTATGGTGCAACAATGCTATCGTCTTTAGCCTGCTCACAGGGACATATGGATAGGAGGGGATGCTTCCTAGTTGAGCAGCATACCGTGAAAACATGATAGTAAACAGTGATGGAAAGAAATGATGGTTTTATGACCATATTCTCTCAAAAATACAATTCAATTTGACACAGGAATAAAAAATGTGCATTTCCAGCTAATAACTGGCGACTAGATGAATAGGTCTACATGCTGTCCTGACAAACAGTGACAGGTCTTTTAGTCAGCATATAATGTATGGGATGCTGCAGTCCCAGAGGCTGATTTTAAGGTCATGATTTGTTTAACTGTTCTCTAATGGCTAATTGGTGGCATTTGGTTTGGTTTGTCTGATCCATGATCTCAGCCTCAGGGCGAGAGCACAATGATGACAGAGCGCTTTTACTGTGCATGTGGTGAGAGAGAGAGAGAGAGAGAGAGAGAGAGAGAGAGAGAGAGAGAGAGAGAGAGAGAGAGAGAGAGAGAGAGAGCGAGAGAGAGTGAGTGAGAGAGAGAGAGAGAGAGAGAGTTATTTCAGTCTTAAATGTCACATTCATCTTCTCTCTAACCAGAGCAACTTGCTCAATCAACACAAAGCGCTGCGCTGGAGAGAGCAGGGATATGCACCTTAACTCCAGTGAATACAACAAGGGTCTGAATTGTGTGTGTGTGTGTGAGCATTTTTGCATGTATTTGCGTGCACTCAAGTGAATGTGTGTTTTAACGCAATCACGAGCTTGGGAATTGTGTGTGTGTGTGATGGAGGGAGACAAAAAGGAGAAAGTGCGCGCGCGCGCTTGCGTGCGCTTGCATGCGTGTGTGTGTGTGTGTGTGTGTGTGTGTGTGTGTGTGTGTGTGTGTGTGTGTGGGTCCCTGAACCTCCTCTTTCGACCGAGGTCGCCCTGCCTGCTCTCTGTTTTGCACCACAATGGACTGGCACTGCTTTTGTGTACTTTTAGCAGAGAAGGGGGAACAAAAAAAAAACAACAATGGATTGAGTGGCTACATTTAGTAGCCACTCTCCCACCGCCTCCCTCACATCGCTCCCTCTCACTGCTGCCTTTAACTCTTTCTTATCCACCAAGTAAAGATGTTTCTATTAAAATACTCAGTAATGGGCATGCTTCAAAAATTAAAAAAAATGATATGCTATTTCTGTTTTTGTGTTTTTTATTAATTATTTTTTTATTAACCATCTCTTGATAATATTTATGATTTCTTTGCCATTTTATCTTCGGTTCTCATTTGTTCTCTTCTAAAAATATTTAAATTCAATACATCTATGTTTTTGCCATCAAGACAGAAAAATATGACAATAAGTGACACCACCTAAAGTGTGTGATCTGCTATGATGGACCCAATGTATTAGTAATCATAGAGAGAGGCCACAGAAAGTCTGTTTCAGTACACATCCATTTCTGCAAAGGCAGACTACCATGCATCAGTGTTTTGTAAAAAGTTCTGAGAAAAAACAGAGCTATATATGCATTTTTTAATTCCTGTGCAACAGGGTAGTCATGCTATAAGTAAAAGAGTTTGTGAAATCCCCTCCAACTAACGCTCCCCCCCCCCCGTCCCTAGTCTCTCTGGGACGAGCCTGACACTGCTTCCATACATAGAGACCCACTGTGCTTCGCATTCTCATGAACACAAACATGCTTTTGTCTGCTCGTTCCTCTGTCTGCTGCCTGTGCGTGTGTGAGTGTATGTGTGTGTCCTTAAATGTGGGAAAGAGAGAGAGAGAAAGAGTTGTCACTAAAATTATAATTACAAAGTCAAATTCAGCTATATATTCAATTGTTCAAGTAGTCTGAACAATAAAAGATGACCTAGAACAAAGAAAGAAAACAGGTTTTTGGGACGAGAAAAAACTATACTACGTAAAGACTCTCCACTTTATAAATATATACCATTAATGCTGTATGTGTGTTTGGTTACATTTGGAAGTTTATTAGTGACAAAACAGTTTGATGAGCAGTACATTAATTTAAGTTGTGAGCAATCTGCAAGGGAAAGATTTGCACTTGTAAAAGGAAGTCTTCATGCTCAGTTTGAAATGTCAGTTTTCTCGAGCAGTTTCGAGGGAGCTTAGCAACTTTTCTCACACAGGCTTCTACAGGTTTATATTGTATCTCTTACAGTTTAAGTCTTTAAATGAATAGTTTGGGAAATACACTTACTTGTTTACTTGCAATAGCTGGAACTGAAAATAGCTAACCAGGCTCTTTCCAAGGGTAAAGAAATCCGCCTGCCAGCATGTCTAAAGCTAACCAAGACTCCAAGTCACTAGGCTCATTTCTCTCCATTTCGTTTTTATGCTCAGCTAAGCTAACCACGTCCTGGCTCTAGCTTCATATTTAGCATAGACATTATTCGGTAGACAGCGTTTAATAGCATGAAGCTTCCCTCTCTGGCCACATCCAGCAATCCTCCTAACTGCAATGCTGAAAATAGTGCGTAAAGGAAATCCTGCAACTCAATCGAATCTGGTGACACAGCTCCTCGTCCTACTACATTTGCAGCTGAAATGCAAAGCAAGTCGTAAGCCAACGTTTTTAACCATCATTGAATTTTGCTTGAATTGCAAAAACTATACATTGTTTTGTTTCACTATGGGTGGTGATTAGCTAGCCACATTTCTGCAACTCAACACTGAGGGAAAATAGAAGTTTGTTTCTATTTTAAGCTGCAAAGCAAGATGAAGCAGCCAAGCTAAGCATGTGCATTTATTTTTCAATACTTAAAAAATGTCCATTTCAATTTATGGTGCATGTAGAGTTTGGAACCTTTAAATACAAAAAAAAAGAAGAAGCTTGAATTACTTTTGCATTCGTTCTGTAGTTTCGTCATTAATAAACTTCCATAGATCCTCAAGGCGTGAATGGATGCCAAGCAGTCTTTTTCCACTCTGTGACTAAACTGTTAACCCCCCACCACCGCATCAACTATAGTCTGCTTTACATTGTGCAATCAGGCCATTATTCATCCAGACGAGACCACTGTTTTCCCTATACCAATCTTTTTCTTTTTCTTTCTTGTCTCTATTCCTGTTAGATCCTTTCTCTCATTTCTGTCTTTATCTCCATGTCTGATTGCAAAGGGTTTCATAAATGTGCAACAGCATTCAAACACAGAATGACGGCACAAACATATGCTGCAGCAGACTATATATATACTATATGAATGCAGTGTTGAGGCGGGGTGTGTACAAATAAAGATAATACAAGTACAAATGTGGAAGACCCAGGTCTGAAAGCTGCGACGATATCTGCCGAGTCCTTGAGCACTTACAGAGATCAAATCTATTTTTATTTTCCATTATACGCCTCATATTATACAACACTTCACTATTCGCTTTCCATTTTCAATTGCCATAACAATGAACCTGCTGAGTCCATCTTTTACACACAGACACATACAGACGTACAGTACATATATATCACAACCACCAAAATGCCATTCACCCTCCACACCAATGACGTTGCCATGGAGACCAGGCCTAGCTTTGCCTTTAGGCCTGGAGACTGTTACCTAGCATCGGGGCAGAGACCATACTCCCTCCTCACTTTACCTCGCACCCTCCTCACCCCTTTCAGAATAAAAGCCCCACATGGTGTGGAATTTGAGTAAAGTCATATGTTTAGATTTTCTTTTCTTGACTTAGTTATCATGGATTATTAGTTTATTTGCAACAAGAAAACAGGGCTGTGACGACATGGAATTTTTCTTACCGCGGTGAAGAAGCAATGTATAAGGTATGGTGGTTAACCACACTCCTCAAGCCTAGAAATAATTAATAATAATCAAACACAAAATAAATCCCCCATGTGTTTGATAGACTGTCCATTCTCTTTGTGGAAAGCCAAAGTGACAAGCAACTTAAGACATTAATAAAAAGACAGTCAATGATGATAACTAAACAATGATTTTGTTTATTTTATTTCATATCACACGAAAAATGCACACCAGCAAATAAACGGGTGAAAAAGCGCATGGAAACATCATAATTTGTTATTAACACCAGTTTTGCTTTACAGTAATGAACATGATGTAACAATATACAGAAAAGTGCCAGAAAACATTATACACAGATACATGAGTGAGTAAGAAAGACAATATGAGACATCGTGACAGTCATATGATCAATTTACATGCTTGCGTAACTCTACCTCCTCTGTCTCTCTTTTTATCAAAGCACATACAAAACAAACACACACACACACACACACACACACACACACACACACACACACACACACACACACACACACACACACACACACACACACACACACACACACACACACACACACACACAGCTGGCCAACTGTGCTGGACTTCAGCGTGGAGACAAGCCTTTAGATTTCACCATGGCAACCAAACCACCGGGATAGCAGCTCAAAAATCTCCGTGACAGAGATCTGGAAAGCGAAATAGACTCTGCGGTACTGTTTCCTAAACAATATATTCAGACCTTGTGTCTGTGTCTGGTTTGTTTTTGGCAGCTTTTTTCCCTTTTTAACTTGCTCTTTGATCCATCCCTCCCTCCCCTCATGTATTGGCCTTTTGTCTCTGTTGCTGTTAGTGTCTTTCTCCTCCTCCTCAAACTCTCAGCTGTTTGAATTTATAATCTATCACTATAGGCTCTAGTAAGTGATCATTAATCGATGAATTGTTTGGTCTATAAAATGCCAGAAAATGTTGATCAGTGTTTCCCAAAGCCCAAGATGACGTCCTCGAATGTCTTGTTTTGTCCATAACTCAAAGATATTCAGTTTACTGTCATAGAGGAGTAAAGAAACCAGAAATATTCACATTTAACAAGCTGGAATCAGAGATGAATCTATTGTCAAAATAGTTTCCAATTAATTAAGTAATTGACAACTAATAGATTACGCTTTGCAGTTCTAACCCAACAGTCAAGTTCCCACAGATTTTACAAAACAGAGAAAAGCAGCAAATTCTCACATTTGAGAAGCTAGAAATGGAAACCATAAAACCTGTTGATGATTAGGTTTCTGTTGCTTAACTCATTGATTATTCGGCTAGTTGTTTCAGCACTGACAAAATGAGATCACAGATCCAAACGGGCAACTCATAAACCTGACAAAGTGGCATCTAACAGTAAACACAGTATAGAGGCCAATGTTTTATACACTTAAAGGGACTGTATTTGAAAAACTGAAAGAAAAAAAACAGCATGCTGGGATTGCTTCCACATGGCTCTCACTGACTGTACCGCAATATGTCAAATATCTATGTTTTTTCCCAGCCACATGGACTAACATACATGCGTGGCCGGACCGGCTATCAAAACAAAGAACAAAGAAGCTGTACACACAGAGGGAGTATGAAGTAATTCTCTGCTCAGGACGCCATTACTCCATTATATCTTTACATAGCATATATTTTTTTGCTGCTATATTGATGTTCTGAATACTGCGTACAGCCCCTTTGAGTGTCAATATGCTAATAAATCCTGCACAACTTCTTGTGTCTTCATGTTTGACTCGGTGAGTACAAGCAGTTAGTCTCCATCTTCTTTTATTAAATATACCGTGACATTTCTCAACCTCCTGTGCTCTCTCTCTCTCTCTCTCTCTCTCTCTCTCTCTCTCTCTCTCTCTCAGTATATTTTTCTTTTTCACTCAGATGGACCAAGAGGCAGAGTGTAGGAGTCCCACCCACTCTTAAATCTCCCATGAAACTCACCTCGACTTTACAAAAGTCTGTTCGGCTGAACATATATGGAAATGTCTATTCTAAAACAGCATTGCTTTCACTCCAAAAATGAAAAACAAAGGCAACAAAAAATGATATAATATACGTAATACAATCTTTCTCTAATTCTGGCAATGTTGCAGTTTGAGGTTACATATTTCTCTGATTTTGTCTTCCCTCCTTATCTATATGTATCTCTCTATGCGATAAACCTTCTTCATCTCCCTCTGAATATATCGTCAGTCTTGCAGGCGCAGCAGGAGGTGAGGGATTAGAGAGTGGGAGGCAGAAGAGCTCACAGTTGCAGGTCGAAGCGAATGTCCGCCTCCAAAAGCTACCTTTTCAGGTCAGAAGTCTCTCCTACCCATCCACAGATATCATTTTGCATTTCTGAGCGTGTAATTAATTGCAACCCACTTGCTCACGCTCACTCATTATGAAACCCACTGTAAAAAGAAATCTTTCAACAACAAAAAAAACATGGAATTTGGCTAAAATGATTCTGAACAATCTTGAAAGAGACTCAGTGGCTGTTTATCTTTTACAGTATGTTTGTCCATCATCCTTCTGTTGCTATTGGACTGCTGCCTAATGCAGCAGAGTTGTATTTATTGAGGTGACTGCATGCATTACCGACAATAAGTAATGGCTAAAGCAAATATTATAGCAGGAGATAACATTGTTCACAAATAATACACTCTAGTTTATTCGTTTTATATGGATTTATCAACACTGTGGGCACAGTGAGAGACTTTTAAGACTTTTAACTGTCTATGGTTACTAGGGTTGGGTACCATTCACATTTTTTTCCGGTACTGATACCTCCCCTCCCAAACCTGTCCCTACAACCTATTAAATCAAATCATTATTAATTTCCTTCTCACTGTAACTGTTATTGTTGTATTTGTATATTATTCTATTTTAGCCTGTTTAATTTTCATGACCGTTTTTAATTGCTTTTTAATGTTTTATGTAAAGCACTTTAAAATTGCCATGCTGCTGAAAGTGCTATAGAAACAAAGTTGCCTTGCCTTAAACCCTCAGCCTGTCAGTCAGTCACCAGGGCATAGAAACCACCGTTTCGCTTGCTTGTCTTAGAGGAAATAAAAGGTCAACAGCAACGCAACCGATTTCGCCTCGCCATAAATATATCGCAGTAAATGGTGTCTGCGTGAAGTTTTGAAAACTGTAACCACACTTGCAACCGTTTTATCGGCATTGCCGTGTCTCACTATGACTTAAAAAAGTCTCACAAAACTGCAGAGATGACGTAGTTTGCTCGAGTTTGCTCCGTCCGCACCTCTGCGCGCGCTTGTGAATTTGGTACCCAACCCTGACAGTTACATATATTATCCCACCCTGAGTGCATTCATTTTAATGCATGAGCAGAAGTATTTATGTTTGGGTTGGTTGAAGTGAGTAATTCTTTTTGGTTTTAACAATAGTGCTGTACTGGATGTGGTTAAACTGGATATGTAATTAAAGAAATTGGTTCAATATTTCGGTTTTCATAATACGTGCTTTTACATTTCTCCTGATGTTATCACAGCCAGTGCCAAGACTTAATCTCTCGCTCAGTCTCATTCAAATGTTGTGCATGAGCCCCGTCAAAATTATCACCATGTAAGATAAATTAATGTCATAGTGAGGTGACATTAAATAGGGTATTTCAAACAAATACATAATAAATGCATAACTAACTTTAGAAATACTCCTGCCGAGATTTGAACACATGACTCCTATAGTGCAAGTCACCAAACTAGAACTTTCTGTTTAGGTCGGTACAACAGTTAGTTACACCCTGGGTTCCTGCATTAAGTACACAGAATCTAACAGCAAATAATGCAAATCACATGCTGTATGCCCTCTATTCTGTATACATATATGTATGTGTAAACCAATCTGAGTGTCTCACGAGCAACAGTCGGACATTGATCAGTGCTCGATGCCACAGGTGCTAAAGCGATCCAATCTGCCTCTCTGTAGGTTTCTTTTCCACTAGCAAACAACAAACAGACGCCCCCTGCAGACGAGGAGACCGGGGAGGAAACACTGTCCAGTCACTGCAGGTGATGACCAGGCCTCGCTGCACATCGCCATGTAACAGCTTTATACCACCGCTGCTACACCGCATCCTGCTGGGCTTCAGAATGACACCATGCTGTTAGCATGTAGCTGTGTCACCGTTTCATTTTTACTGAGGTGGTTCTGAGGTGGTTGGGGGGCAGTTTGAGTTTTGATTCTCTGTCTGTGTGTGTTTTGGTTTCTGGCAGTCTGTTGCAAACCCTCTCTCTCCGTATTATCCCAGCATAACTAAATGAATGTACATAAATGCTGCAATAAAAACAGGTTGACTACATAGTGTTAAGATTGGCTGTTCGGAAAACCTGAAAATTCCATCTGCTAGATAAATGATTGACAATCACAGCTGCAGAAAATTATTTGTGTGTGGGGCTACAGTGCATGTAAAAGCGCTTCCAGTCCAAAACCAGCTGACTCTAATCAGAGTGCCTGATGTAGGCTGGATGGCTTCAAACCAACACTGTGCCTGTCTAGTTTTGAGGCACGTGTGATCGCATGGTTTATGAGCAAATGCATTAATCCATTTTAGCTGCTTATCTGGGCCCCCGTTGACATGGTTACAGTAGTAGCAGGCTAAAAAAGTGACCCAGACATCCTGATCTCCAGCCACATAAGGATGATACAGAGATGGTTTCCAAATGCCTGAACAACTGGCTCCTGCCAACACGAAGTAGCAGCAATATACTCTGAACTTCTTCTATATATCTTAGCTCCTTAGCCAGTTTTGTATGAGCCCAGATGTCTTTGACCGGTTTCAAGTGTCAAATCCATAAGGGCAAATCCAAGTGAAGTTACAAGTATTCTTACTTTGTAAAGTATCCACTAAGAAAGTTACTATAGCAGACAAATAATGCAATGGAGTAGAAACATGAAGCATGAAATGTAAATACATGAATAAACTGTGAGTACCTTAAATGAATACTAAAGTACAGCACTTGAGTGAATGTCCTTACTTTCCAACACTACAAAATGCACTTTCAAGGCCAGCAAAAAGTTTGCTGACACGATTTATACAAATCACATCTCGCAAAATATAAAATGGATACAGTAATGGACATATAATTAATTCATGTTGGGGAATGAGCTAACAGTTAAGTTAGTCTGCTAACGGTGAAGCACTCAGCCAGAACTCTGGCTGCTGTAAGCAGATGTGCAGTTTTGGAAAATGCCAGTTTAAGTGAGGAAGATTACTTTTATGTTGCTTGTACTGTACTTCATTTTTCACTGGTAAGAGTCATGCTGCCATCTGGTACATGCATTCACGCACACACACACACACACACACACACACACACACACACACACACACACACACACACACACACACACACACACACACACACACACACACACACACACACACACACACACACGCACACACACACACACACACACACACACACACACACCTCAAATAAAAAATACAAGCCTGCCATCAAAAGGTCAAACACACTGCTCCAAGGTTGTGCCATCCGGCCCTTCTCCTCATCCACATCATTCTGAACTAAAGCTGCTTCTTTCCTTCTTCTTTCTCCCTCTCAGAGACAGGGCAGGCTATGAAGTTGACAACATCACAGGGGCATTTTGTTGCCGGGAAACAGCAATGATTTCTGACCATTAATCTTACTTTGATGTCTCTCTCACTGAGAACATTGCCAAATAAAACACCAAGTCCCCTGTCTTTTCCCTCCTTTGCTCACTTGTTCCATCCTCCTTGCCCTCTTTCTGAAACTCCTGTTGATTCTCTCTCGGGTGTCCTGTTTGTTTTTGCATGCTTTGATAGAGATCCCCTGCACATTTACCATGGGATTAACCATCGTCCTGTCGGCGGTGTGCCCATTTACACCACAGGGCTGGACAGCGAAAAGAGGGATATAGAAGTGAAGAGGAAGAGCAGAGAGAGTGATATTGTTCACGGGATTATTGGATGAGAGAGGGAAAGAGGGATAAGAAGGGGTTAGATGGCGGCGCGCAGAGGACAGAGAGAAAGAAGGTTTGGTCCTTTTCCTCGCAGACGGCCTCGTGTCAATGAGTCAGTGAATACTGCCATCACTTATCAGTTCAAAAGCCCAGAGCGAAAGAGAGCGGGAGAGAGAGATTGAAATACGGAAAAAAAGGAGGAGGCGCTAATCTGGGGAGAAGCCGCAAAGCGCCGGAGAATATAGGCCACTGGCCCATTTTTCATTGAGGAGAAAAGATTTGCTGTGTGTAAAAATAGGGTCTTTGATTCAAATATCTTTTTTTAACAATACATGAGTTTGTCTTTTTCAAAACACTGTTTTTTTTTTTACTCTTTTTTTTCAATTTGTCTTCTTTTGTGGATCCTCTTCAAGACTTTTTTCTTGACGACTTTTTTTTTTTCTTTTCTTGAAGACTTGGTTACTTCATTTTAGCAATCTGTGACATTTTCAAATAAATTAATCATTATAAATGTCATACATGCTAGTTTGTTTTTAGAGTAAATAGAAAAACTGAGGAGTTAGCATGAGTATAGCTGACCAACGCATTCTCATGAACGGGTCCGTATGATATCGTACGAAAATGTATGCACACCAAAACGTATGATATCCTACGAAATTAGGAGACCAGCCAGTGTCCAGTGGACATTACTGTTAAATTTAGTCCACAAAATATGACCATTTTGCCGCGACGATAGTTAACCGTGTAATTAAGGCACCAAAACAACTAATTAATATTAGAAAAAAAGATGGTGGTTTGGATTAAAACAGTCCTAAGGAACACACATTTCCTGAGTGAAAGTCTTTTGTTTTATCCGGTAAGCAAACTCCGCTAACTGGCTTAAAAGTCCTGTATGTTAACGCCCACCCATCCCCCCGACCACCACCCTACGCGATCAGCCGTGTTCTTATACAGCAGCAGTTAGTGTGGTGAATACAGCAAAAGAAAACGTGGAATGCTTACAAATTACAGTGCTTAACTTTTCGTGGCTTTTTGAACGAATGGTTCATGAGAACAGGCTGAGCTGATAAGGCTGGGAGACCAAAAAAGTCCAACTTTAACGACAAGACTGTACTTTGGCACAGCAGTGCTTTGAGGTAGCTATAATGGCAACATGCTCACAATGACTGGTGTTTCGAGGGTATATTCTTCATCATCTTAATTCAGCCTTTTAGCATGCTTACACTAGCTAATCAGCAGCTGAGGCTGACAGGAAATGTTCTTTGTTTTGCAGGTATTTAGTTACAAAGCAAAGTTATAAAGCAAATTAAAAGTTTGATCTGATGATGGTGCTTGAAAGAGAGTGAAGGGATACTGCTAGGAACAAATGTCGGTACCAAATTTTGTGGCTAAAAACTACAGTAGCCAGCTGTGCCAGTATATAACAGAACCTTTTTTTTTTGTTTAATGTGTTTATCTTTAGTAGGAATGAATGGGCTTGGAGAGCCAAAGACAGGATAGTTGGAAAGTGCTGAGCAACGGATTAACAGATTGTAGGTTTCGCTCTTTTCATGGAATTTGTTGACATTAAGAGAAATATATCATAACCTTTAAAGTGCTCCGAAAAATCTCTGTGACAACTGGGCAACTCCATCTGCTGTGGACGATCCTGTAATATGATTGAAAACTGGACCGCCAGCCTCATCCTCTAAATCCTCCGCAGTTACTGTTACCGTGCAACTGCCAACTGGCCTCTACTTTCAGTCAATTGTATTTTAAAATATGTAGAAGTTAACAGATTGTATACATAAAGAGGGAAATACATTTAATCTAAGGCATTCTTTATGGAAAACACTTTTTCATTACATTGGCTTGGTCAATCAACCCTTCATACAATCCCATGTTCAGTCTGAATGAAACATGATTATAAACTGAATGCAGAGCTGACTGAGGCTTTGTGTAGCCTGAAGAGAGCTAATGGTGAAACCTGCTGTATTGTTGTTGAACCTGTTATTTGAAGAAGAAAAAAAAATGGAAAAGGCTCATTTTACACCCTTTTAAATGAACAGCTTCTCAGATTTAGTTTTCGTCTCTCTTACAGTAAGTAGCAGGATTGAGGAAGATTTACTTTTGATCATCTGGGTTGGAGTTTGCTGAGGTCTAAAGGGCCACTATACCCAAATTACAAGGGAAAAACACTTACATTTAGTAATATCTAGCCATGGTTTTAGTTTTGGTTATATTGGCCCAGGTTTTGAGATATTCATCGTCAGGGTTTCTGCTGTTATCCCAACAATGGAGCTCAATGGAATTTTGATATGTTAACAATAAAAAAAGTATGAATGTATTGAACTGAAATGTCTTATTCCCCGTAATACAAAGGCTTAACTGCAATGAGTAGTCCCTCAAATGTGGGTGGATTGATCCTTTAAACTTCCAGCTGCTAGTTTCCTAAAAATTCATTTTGTCATAAAAGTTATCCAACTACTTAATGAGGCTGATTTATTGTTGCACTTTATGTGCACAGGTACTCATATGGACACACTCATTTACATCCAGTATCCTACCAAGAATCCTTGTGTATCGACCTCTGAACTTATGTTTTTATTTACATGCCTAACAATATTTTGTTCTCGTATTCACATATGCAATTATAACTATGAACGTTACATGTATGTTGGTATTTTCCTCCCTCACATTTTTCTTTGAGCTATAGAAGAACGTCAGTGAGGAGTTTGTGTAGGCAGAGCCAACAATCAATCCTCCCAAGTGACACACAAACACAAAAAAAACACACACACACACACACACACACACACACACACACACACACACACACACACACACACACACACACACACACACACACACACACACACACACACACACACACACACACACACACACACACACACACACACACACACACACACACACACTGTGGGCAGTGTGTGGATGTGCCCTGCATACAGATACACCTTGTTTTTTTGGCACAAGCTTGCGTAAAGCCAGAGGGTAAAGGTGAGAGAAAGAGAGCGAAAAGAACACCATGGGAGACTTTCGGCAACTAAATCGAAGTGTTGCGCTGGGTGAACACCAGAATAAATACAAAATGTGAAAACGTGAATGCGAATGAATGAAAGCATGAAAAGATTTGTTGTTCAGCGGTGGAAGAGATCGAGCAAAAATGTGCTGTTCTGTACAGGCGGGGTGGATTCAAGAGTAAAACCAGCTGCTGTGCACACAAATGTTGTAAACCCTGAGTGGGCAAACAAAACACAGGCGTGACAGCTTGAGTGCATCTTCACCTGTCTTTCATCTGAATTATAATAGAAAAATAACATAAAATTAGGTAAGAGAAACACCATTTGAGACGGTCCAAGGGCTTGGATGAATGAGAAAACAAGTTATTTCAAGCAGCAGCAGACAGTGTATTGCTTGCCGTGGAGAACTGGCTGCGACTGACCAGCCAGGCTTTACTTCCTGCCGTCACCATGGACACACTTCCTGGCCCCGGGTGTATGGTGGCTGAAAAAACAGCAGCCGACAAGGGAGAGAGAGAGAGTAGATAGAGAGGGGTAAGAAAGGGAGAGCAGAGAGGATAGAGTGATGAAGAGAAGGGAAAAAAGCAGCAGCAAGACTCGGCATCGGAATTAAAACTGGAGCTAATCCCTTCTGCTTTGTTCAACGCTCATCCCTTTTTCTTCTCTCTCTTACTCTTCCCCTCAGGGCTTTGTGCAGAGACATTTTGCAGACAGTGGCTCTCATTTGTCAAATTATGTTTTCAAAAATACGTACCAAAGGCGCTTTGAACATATCCACAGGAACATGTTAAGGCTGCACATTAGACTTTCCATTGTGGCTTTGCTTGCAACACATTAGCATCATTAGTCCGAGTGAACTGTACAGGGCTCACTGAGGACACAAAGGTTATGTATATAATATTGTTGGTCCTAGTGTGAATGTAGACTGGAACATATAACTTTATAAAGTTGATATGGCAAACATTTTCGCAAACTAATTTACACATTCAGCAGATACAGAGCAAACATCAGCATTCATTCAGATTAGTGGTTTTGGCCACCCAACAAATTTAAGTCCAACTCTTGTTCTCCTTTTAGCTCCGTTTTGGTCTCCACCAACTCCTGGTATTGTGGCTGATTCTGTGATTACACAGTTTCTATGAAGTGCTGATGGCCTGCATGCCTGTACAAGGGTTGATAATGTCTTTAACTGTATGCATGAATAGCTGTGTGAATATGAATATAAATGGTTGCGTGTGCCACACACGTGGATGAGTGCACTGATATGAGCGAAATAGAGAAAATGAGAGAGTGAGTTACTCTATCCCCATCACTAGAGCTGCCTACTGCTTAATCTAAATTCTAAATGGCAAACGCTTCATCGTGGCTGCAGGATAAGACGAGATGGCCACGGCTAAAACCAGAGAGACATATGTGGTGTGTAGAGATGCAGGAAGAGATACTGGCAAAAAAAAGGGAGAGAAATAAAGAACAGTGACATGGAGAAGACGAAGGTAAATGGGGTTAGAGCATGTGTAGAAATAACAGGAGTGAGTTATTGAGTATAAACACACACGGATACACAATCCTTTTTTACTACCTCTAATCAAAGCAAAGACCTGTGTATTTTGGGATAGACCTCACGACTGTGACCCGCAGTAAAAACCAGACAACGACGGCGTGCACTCACGCACCACACCACCCTTAGAGAGAATTAGAGAATTAATTCTCTAATCCAGTAAAATCCTCCTTCCATGTGGCTTAACTACCATAAGCAAGTCAGTAACCTACAGCACCTAATAAGTCGGCACAGTCAACACACATTACAAGCTGTTTATGCTTCAAGGTAGTTTTTAGCTGCTGGCGTCGCTATAAGTAATGTTATTTCCTTTTGTTTTGAGGATTCAGAAGTTGCTGACTGGAGCTTTTAGAGACATTTTTCCAAGCTCCTGTACCAGCTGAAATCAGTTCTGTGGGCAAACCTTTAACAAAAAAACATAGAATACTATTTTCTAACTTATGAACTTCTAAAATAATCAAGCCTTTAAGTGTAAAATGGCATATAAATGTAAGTTAACTTTGACTTTTACTAGCCTCTTAACAATCAGCAACTAAAGAATTACAACAGCTACAATAGGGCTTGTCTGGCTCAACTGATGTAGATTGCTGGGATAAAACCTGACATCCGGCTCCTCCCTCCCTTTTCGCTATTTATTTTGCAGGAGCACTGTTGCTGCATCCGGGGCTTAGCGCCGCCCAGGACGGTTGGGATTGGTTTAAAGAAATGCAAACAAGCCAGCATGTTTTTCCCCTATCTGAGAATGTATAAGCAGTGTAGCCAGACCATACTGAATAAACCATACTTCATAGTTCTGGCAATGTGAGACTACAATAAAATGATATTTTATTGAAATCGCGATATGGACTACTGCAATATCCAAGTTGCAGAAGGCGCAATATTTGTTAAAGGCAAAATATGTCAAACCATTCTGAATTAAAGATGTAGTAGGTAAGACTTATAAATCTAACTTTCTGTCATATTTGCTGAAACTGACCCTATATTCGAGTAGAACTACATGAAGCAGGTAATTAAAAAAAAAATCAGGCTCCTCTGGCACCACCTACAGCCTGTAGTGTGATTTGCAAAAATCCACTGCTCCCTGTTCAGATACACCAATCAGAGCCAGGGGGGGTGTCTAACTGCGTGTCAATCACTCAGGCACATGCATTCATTCTCCCTCGTGGGAGGAGGGGCTTAGGAGACCGTTTGGGCTTTAGCAGAAAGGGGGGGAGGGACTGAGAAGTTGTCAATGTTCAAATTCTTTGGCTAAATCCTGGATCTTCACAATCCTACCTACAGCACCTTTAAGTATTGTGGTGCTGCAGAGATGTTGCGGCCTACAAATCGTATTCTACAGACTTAAGAAAAAAAACTTTTTTTTTTGGTAAAGATCCTCGCAAAAACATCACACCATGATCATTTTAATATATTTTTCAATAGAAATGAGAACAATGGCTCATGAATGATAATTTCTTTTAATATCGTGAATCATATCGGAATTGCAATATCAGTCTAAAATAATTGTAATTGGATTATTTTTTTCCAAATTGTTCAGCCCTAATCTACAATCAATTTGGCAAAAATAAGACAAAAAAAATAATATCTTGACTCAAGGTCCATTTACAAGCTTTTGTCTGGAGCGTTCAACCACATCTTGGTGTCTTCCTCAGCGGATGGATTTTGCTCAGTTGTCATGGAGATTTCATGGAGTTGGAAGTGGAGTGGAGGCATGATACAATAGTACAATAATTGAGTAAATTATATTCCACCTCTGCAAATTGTACACCATTAAGGTAACCAACCTTTTTTCGCATCTCTTGCAAGCTAATTGTGTTCCGACACATGCAGCACATCTGCATTTGTGAGGCGAACATTGAGACCATTTCTGCCCTCTTATCCAATCATCTTGTTTTCCTGAAACACGACACAATCTGGCATTTGTGTTTATACTTTCACTCATTTCCAATGCAAATAATTCATTTCAAGAGTTTCTTTGAACAAAGTGTGTGTGTGTGTGTGTGTGTTGGAAGGTCTTATTTTACGACTGTCAACTGTTTAACAAAAAAGCTCGAAACAAGTAAATGGACTAGAAATAAGTGGCATCATCTCACCTCGCTGCCTCTCTCACTTAACAAAATTTCAAGACTGAGTTCATGATTAAATTGCTATTTAAAATGTGTAATTATCACTGAAATGACTCACTCGCGACTTATAGATTGTGACATTCATGCACTGTGACAGTTTATGTTCGCAACAGCAGACAGAGATTGGGCAGTGTCACAGCAGTGGTGGTAGGAACCAGATTTGAAAAATGTCATGGAAATGTATTTGTGTTGTGATGCTTCATTAGCGTTTGGGCTTTATGGAAGATAAAAATATCTTTGTGCCTCGGGGAGAAGAGCAGATGAGGAGGGGAGGTGCAGGCTGTGTGTGTGCATGAATGTGTGTGGAGACGAAACGAGGATGCAAGAGAGTTTTCTGTATGTGTGCTGTGAATGTGTGTGTTTGTGCATAAGCGAAACCAGAACAGTGACATCGATTTCAGCAACATTTTCAGGCAAAATGTGACAAAAGGTGCAAATCACAAGCTGACGTCAGCCCCTCCAGACAGCCTGCTGTGAAGTCAAAAATATCTCTCGTCCTCATCTCCTTCACTGCGTAGCTCTTTTTCACTTCATCCTCCTGCTCCTTCATAGAAAGCACACTGCAGGCTTTCGTAAGAATGTGTGCAGCGGTGCATGAAAATGTGTGTTGGTGACAATGAGACTTATAAAAACAAATGAAGCAACTTTGTGGCTGAAAACTAATGTCTTCCAAAAACATTAACATCTCAACCACCTGAAACAAAACTTCAACACATTTTCATCCATCTCTGCTTTTCAGGCTCAACCAAGAGCACACATTTAAACATCCTGTATGACTAACACACCCCTCGGACCCGTTCTGACAATGGATGAAGCACTAAATTGAGCATCATCACACCAAATCGCACTTATTTCAGATCCGTTCGTTTCACCATGACCTGCGGGTAAATGATGTTGTACAGGTTTTTAACAACTAACTGTCACGTCTAAAATGGGCAGTTGAGCCTAAAGGCTTGAGATGCTGGACTGTTTCAGCTCTGGACAAAGAACCACCAAAATACAGATATAACCAACGAGGGCTGGATATCGTTCAAATAATTTCAATAACGGTACCAATACCGTGAATTCTATACCAGCTTCTTAATGCTACTTTTTTCGATACCAATTGAATAAAACAAAAAGGAAATTACAACATCACACATTAATGCACAAAACTATTATTTTTTTTCAGCTCCTACTACGTGTGTAATGTGGAGTTTTTCCTGCCTGCCTCTGCAATATGGAACATTAGACAGCCAATCACACACATTATTAGATCTTGGTAAAAGCATGCATGCTTATTGGCTCCCTGACTCTGATGAGATTTACTCCTTAGGTATTGAAATTTGGCTTTTTTTTTTTTTCTCTCTCTTTTTTTCGATACTCAATACTTTAGGGACAATTCGGTTGGTGCCTAAAAAGTATTAAATTCAGGACCCAGCCCTTTAACCAACAAGTCCTGCTGTGACCTCATCCTCGGCCACATTAAACAAACTCAGCCGACACGGTGGGTTAATCGAGAGACGACTTGAAGACTGGCTTTAAAACATCAAGAGGAGCAAAAGACATACAGTAAGTGTGTGCATAATCAGTCAGAGTTGTATAGCCCTGGTGTGTGTTATTATACTCATAAACAAGGTAGTGTTTTTGTCCTATGAAAAATATGCATATCCGAAACCTTTTTATTTCCATATTCATGAAGCTTTTTAGATACTCAATTTGATTTTTAAATGGTTTATTTACCACCACATTTTGGTGATAAATGGTTTTGACTGGACTGCACTAGCACTGATTTGGAGTGTAGTGTTTCAACTGAGCGCTAACACATTCAAAACTACCAGAGGGCTTGTTTAAGCACCAACATTGAATAAAACACCTTTAATTCATCATCCCAGTATTCAACTACAATTAATCAGGATTAGAAATGTTGCCCCTAAATCTGCTTCAAAAACGAGCGCCAGGTGGCCAGGTAGTCAAGCGGGAAAACGAATTAAGAGCCAAAAACATTCAGACACAGTCAGCCTGCAGGGAAACGCTGTCGGATGTTTTGACCGGTTGTCCAATAATCAAGAAAATCAGACAGGAGTCTGGCTGGTTTCTTACAGTCATCCGGTGACATGTTTGTGCGCATCCAGGGGCACGAGCACATAATTAGAAAGACAAGCAGTGAAAGGCCTGAGAGAGAGGAGGAAAAAAGAGAGGTAATGAGGAAGAAAGAGAGGGATGAGGCGGTGTTGTGATGTTAAAGTCGAGCAGCCTGTTGAAAGTTACGCTCTCAGTGAGCTCCGACTTGTGTTTAAGGCGCATTTAAAGCCCGTCTCCTGATGAGAAGATGAGAGCCAGATGGCATCTCATTTCCTCGAGGGGTTGGAGTTCACAGAACAAATTAATCATTTAGAGACTAAAAAAGGTGAAAAGAGTAAATACTCTGTGGACAGGAAGCAGAGCAAGAGTACTCATTTTAATCTAAGAAGCTGATTATGAAGTTTAAAGCCTCCATCAATCTGAAATTGAACCCCAGCAGAGCACCAAGTAGACAAAGAGAAGGAATCTAGGTACTCTAAACACCTAACCTCTAGTAAATACACCAAGCATCACATATAAATGATGTTTGAAACATGCAAGAGGATCCTACAGAACAGAATTTTCATTTCAAAGTACATTCATGTGATGTTGTTAATACTTTTTAAAATACATCTAAGGACCTTGCAGTATTGCTTCTGTGCTGTAGCTTCATATTTAGCATACACACATGAAAGAGGTATCACTTTTCTTATCAAACTCAGCAACAAAACAAATATGCACTTTCCAAAATGAACTATATATGAACTGAAATAAGGCTGTCAAAGACATTGAAGTTGATGTCAATAAAGGCGAGTGATGCAGAACCCCCCAAAAAAACAAAAAAAAACATCCCCCAAACATCTCCACCACCTCCACCCTTCCCTCTTGTTCACTCTTATCACATTTCCATTTCCTGCTCACATGATCTCACACATTCTATTCTGTCCCTGTTTCTCTCTCTTTGAGACTCTTCCAGCATCTTACAATCTGTTGTATGTGAACCCGGCCTTCTGCCTTTTTTTATCTTGTTATCTCTGTCTTAATCTCTCTTTGACGCACTTTTGCACTCCATTTTGAGAGTAATAGCTACCTGCGCCAAGGAGGTGGTGTTTTCGGTTCAGTGTATCTGTTGGTCTGTTTGTTTGTTATATATTATATCAGAATAATCAAATACTGGCCTGACTTTCATGAAACTTGGTGGAAGGGTGTAGTATCGTCCCAGGAAGAACCCATTACATTTTGGAGCAGATCCGAATCACGGGGCAGATACACAAATTATTTTTCACTTCTGTTATCATTGCAAGATAAGACATTCGTGCTGCATTCACGTCTTGTCGGAATAATCGAAAAAATGTGTTCCAGGCTGGGAAAATTCACACTGCATTAACATTGTGAGATAGTGGATGCCTTGGCAGATATCTGCACTTTCAGAGTCTTTCTAGGTTTTATACGCTTCATTTGTGTAATGCATGTTTACGGCCATGAGAAGATACTTTGGCACTTCGTGTCCTGCTAGGGGTGTTGAAATTAATCTTTGCATCGTGATGTGGACATGGATGAATCTGCATCGATGCAGTAACAGACCATAATCGATTATTGCCTACCGATGTTGCGTGTTGATTTTCTGTTTCTGCTTAATTCATTTTATGCCTTTTGTCTGTTGTCTTCTGTGTTCAGACTCCGCTACATTCAAGAAGTGTCTTTTTTAAGAGCTGATACAATAAAAAGAGGAGCTCATACATATCTGACTGCTTGGATTTGTTGTTGAAAACCATTTGTAGTATATAATAATATTGAGGAGGGGACGCATTGTGATGCATCTTGGTATCGCATCGATTTGAATCGTTGACAGGATAATCGAAATCGTGAGACCAGTGAAGGTTCACAGCCCTAGTCCCGGCCAACAATCGATGGGGACTTTTCCTCTCAGGCAGCACTGGGGCCGGCAAACTTTTCCCAACAACTCTGCCCTAATCTTGACCATAAAGGAATAGTTTGCTTATTTGCTTTCCTGCTGAGAGTTAGATGCCAGTAAATAGTTCCAGCAGAAAACTTTATCAAACAAACTTTATATAACATTAGTTATTATAGGTAGTGATAGGCATATTCCTTTTCCAGTCTTTAAGCTAAGCTAAGCTAAACGGCTGCTGGCAGGAGCATTGTATTTAACTCTTGGCAAGAAAGCAAATAAGCGTATTTCCCTAAATGTCAAACTTTAACCATCTTAAATTTGTATTATTTGATTGGTAGTGCTGTTGCACTACCTGGGAGACTCTACCCAGGGCACCAAAATCCCTAAGCCTGACAAATCTGTGAGAAGCAGAAACATTCATTTCTATCTGCTGAGATAATAACTTTATTTAAACAACAAAATCGGTAAAGACTCAACTCTGCATGATGAAAAAAAAGAGCTGAATGGGGCCCTTACTTTACTATTCCCATGGTGTAGGCTTTTTAAATATTAGAAGAAATTTTGACTGTAGCAGACAGGAGAGCACAGCCTGGGCCATGATATTCTACCCCGAAAACAACACCAACACCTCCACCACACATACAGAATCCTCCCACTCTCCCGCCAATATGCCAACAAAGGCAATGAAACAAACACAAGGTCCAAGTGACACACACACTGGGTCAAAATCACTCACGCAGACATGCAAAACACTGCTGATAAATGGCCTACTCAGACTTCTGATGGTGCAGGGTTTGTTGCTTGCTCACTTTGCACACAGCACCTTTGCATAAATAACTTCAAGACGCTGACTGAACAAAAACAAGAGAGAGAGAGAAAAAAAAAACGATTTCCTGTTTGGCTCCTGCCTGATCCCAGATGGAGAAATGGCTGCATGGAAAAAAAATGCTGCTGGAACATTTGTACAAGATGTTTGCATATCATGACAATAGAGGTCTGGGGTGGCGATAGCTCAGTCCGTAGGGAGTTGGGTTGGGAACCGGAGGGTCAGGCCAAAATACAGAAGTGGACTGCGAGCTGGAGAGGTGCCAGATCACCTCCTGGGCACTGCCAAGGTGCCCTTGAGCAAGGCACTGAACCCCCCCGAACCTAATCACTCCATTAGTGTATGTAAAAGGACCTGCGTGTGGGTATGTGTGTCAAGCCTGTGTGTAATAACAACAGATTGTAAATTGTAATTTCCCCATTAAAGAGTATAAATTAAAAGAATTATTAGAGGCCGGCCGATATTAGGCATTTTCCAAACTCGGTATCACCATTTATAATGGCCGATAAATGAATATTTAAAAAATAAAATAAAAACAGACGAAACACCCTTCAACCATGTTATGAGTGTTGGCGTTGCATAGTTTGTCCACCAGAGGGCCCTCTACAACATCCCTGTTGGTTTCATATCTTAAGTTTGTATTTTTATACATTTGATTTATCAGAACTTTAATATATTTTGATGTTCCTCTGCTCTGTTGTGACAATAAAACAAACAAGTTTATTTTTAAACTGCATAATAACTTGTGGTATCTTTAGTTGTTGATTGCCGTGCTGCTGTATGGAAGAGGGATTCGCTGACACTGTTCTTGATTATAAAAGGTTTTATTATATCAAGTTTTCAGCATCATGAGAGGCACACAGTCTGAAATGCAGGCTTATAAAGGGTATGTTTAGGTAACATGTTAGATAGAGTAAATAGATGTGAGTTGGCGAGTAAAGGTCCGAGTCCATCTGAGGGACTCCAACACTACACATAAATTCATTGATCCCACTCAGCCCTCAATCACAGCAACACATCGCTCGGCTGAGAGGAAAATCATTAAACTTAGGTCACTAACACAGTGCTCATAATATCTCAGCACATTTGAGCTTTATACAGACTTTAACCTTATAGGCCCTTCAGATACCACAAACTACAAATAACTAATGGGAAATCTGTTTATGTTTTTTTACGCGTTCCTGGATTTTTTTTTTTTTTTTAATATATTTCGGCCGCTATATCGGATTTTTAAATCACCAAATATTTGTATCGATATCGGCCTTAAAAATCCTTTATCGGTCTGGCTCGAACATGACACATACATAGCAACTTATCCAAATGAGATGTACAGTTTGTTTTTTTCCCCCAGCTACTCATTCGTCACTTCATCCGCTGCATATTGTCTCACTGTAGGTGTGTTTGTATGTGTAAGTCCGTATTTGACAGACACTTGCACAAACCCACATTATCACCTTTTCCAAGCTGTTATCAACGAGTGAACATTGTTCCTCTACAACAACATGTTTCTCTCCCCTACTGTTGTCTTGTGGTATTTACTAGTGTGGAGCATATGCAGGAGTGTTAGCTTGCGACTCTGGGGTTTGTTCGGCCTGCCTATCACTGCCTTTACAGCAGCTGCTGTCTCAGGGAGGAGATGGGAAATAGCTGCACAGAGGGAAGGAAGATATGCACCAAAACACATCAATGTTTACTCTAAACTTAAATTCACACTAACCCTACCACCAAATTCAGACATCTTCTCACTTTTTTGTCACATTTGTATCCATGTTAAGACATTTGGTCCTCACAGATATAGAAATACAAGAGCATAAACACGCACGCACACAGTTATGCAGACAAAACCAATTTAGCAAAACTGCATTCCTCAATAAACAAATAAGAAAATGTCAGGGAAATTCAGTTCACATAGCTACAAACTCAAACTTGAACACAAACATGAACACACACACACACACACACACACACACACACACACACACACACACACACACACACACACACACACACACACACACACACACACACACACACACACACACACACACACACACACACACACACACACACACACACACACACACACAGACAGTTACACAGCAGGCCTATGTCCGGATGCCGGCATTCTCCACAGTGATAATGGGGCTGTATCCCACTGTAATGCACAGTTCACTGAGGCTGGCTCGGCTCCAGACGGAGAGGCAGCGAGGGAAAGGAACAGGATGCCATAACCTCGCCTCACACAGTGGACAAGAGACACAGCTGCAGACACACACACACACACACACACACACACACACACACACACACACACACACACACACACACACACACACACACACACACACACACACACACACACACACACACACACACACACACACACACACACACACACACACACACACACCTCTATCAACCCACATGAAAGCTTGCATCTACAGGAGGACAAACACACTGGACATACAGTATCTACTGTATGTTTTCACAAAACCATGAAACAGAAACATGCTTACAAACACATTCAAGTTTCATGCACAGTCACCACAAAAACACAACAAAACTGGTCTCAGTACACGCTGACATCACACACCCTTACATAAAGTACACTTCATATAGAGTGTTTGCTGTAATCATGCAGCTCCTCCATCCGACAAGAGCAGAGAGTAAAAGGCGGCCGAGTAGTGGGAGGAAGAGAGAGTGCTTTTCAGGCTCTGTGCGACAAGAAAGGCAGAGGAGCCGCAATGGGAGAGAGGATTTGTCGCTATAAAGTAATAATGTTATTCCGCCCCGTTCCGGCCAGTTTAGATGAGGGGTTCTGCATCAGAGCTGGTTTAAACAATCAGAAGCACAGCGCGGAAGAAATGGAGGTCGTAACAATGTTAACATTCAATTTTTATAATCAGTTATTAGTTATTTAAGCGTGTTTAAATTGTGTTATTATTCAGCTTCTTCCTACACTACAGCTGTTTCACTGATGCACGTCATCTCTGTCCGGGACTAAAATATCTCAGCAACTATTGGATGGATTACTATGAAATGTGGTAAAGATATTCATGGTTTCCAGATGATAAATTCTAATGATTTTGGTGATCTCCAGACTTGTTTCTCTTGCACCACCATGACACACACAAAGGGACAAAGTTCAGTTACCCAGTTCCAACCCTGGTTTGTTAAAAAAAAGGAATGGCACAAATTAAAGGTGGAAATAAAATAAAGGTTTTACAGGGGTTGGGTACAGGGCCTCTGATCAGAGTGCAAAATCCTTCATATTGCTTATATATCAAACTAACTTTATTATAATGTTTTGTAGTCTTTCAAATTTGGAGGATCCTGTTGGTAAAAGTGCAGCATGGGTTATTTTGTCATTGAAGTCTTGCATTAGCCTGAAAAAAGGGTTTAAAATGAGGAATTTAGAATTATGCTTAATCTACAATTGTCAGCATTTTGGAAAAAAGATAAAAGGACGTGTGCGGAGAGAACATCTATACCCTGATCCTTAATATACAGTAATTGCCAGAAACACAGGAGCTGCTGCTGTGATGAAGCTCAGGGGGGGGGGGGGGGGAAGGGGAGAGGAGGGAGGAGGTGAGAGAAAAGAGAGGGAGAGGAAAGAGGTGAAAGAAAGAGAGGAAAGAGAGCAGGATGAGGGAAAGGAAGAGGAAGGAGGGGTGGGGTGCACGAGTCTGAGTCATCGTCAGTTACGGCCATCACCCGAGCCGAAGGGGGAGAAGGGAAAACACATGCACGCACGTATATATATATATATATATATATATATATATATATATATATATATATATATATATATATATATATATATATATAAATGGCCTGGATTGCCCAAACAGACCATTAGAGATTAAACAAGTTGTTCAGTGTGTTTCAGACTCGAGGCACAACTCACATTTTCAGATTACTCTTTCTGCCTACTCTCTCTTTCTCTTCCACTCCTCCTCTTGTGCTCGCTGCGTCTCAGTCCTCTAACCGTCGCCCCATTAGCGGATTAAGCACGGCAGAACCAGCGGAAAAAGATGGGTGCAATTCAGAGAAAATGAAACTCAGTCCATCACCCTGCATAGGGGCGACGTTAAGACATCTAACTGGCGTACTTGACCTGCCTGCCTTCATCGCCTCTTCACATTACATCTCTAGAATGGATTTCTATAATAACACAACAGTTGATGAATTCACTGCAGGACTCCCATGTGCAGTCCTTCCATTTCCCATCCACATTATTGAGGTAATAACTCACATTACATAAAGTGTTCTTGTTGGCAATACAGGACTATGGGGAGGTTTATGTTTATGTTGGAACTGACAAGAATCCAACGGCAGGGTTGCACCTGATTCTGTTATACAAGAGTCTACAGCCATGCTTGCGGCTCTGTGAGGCTGAATTGACTTAGCTACAAATGCAATAAATGTATTGTGCATTGTCCCTATTTAATAAAAAATAAACACAGGGCTACCTCCAGCTCATCCATTAGACTGTGTGCCCCATGTCATCCCCTCTCTCTCGCCCAGATACATGGTACAAAGTAATGTTACATAAAGAGCAGCCATCTAAGTATCCGCAATTACAGTGAAGAACAACCTCAAGGATAATTGCTGCTTTTTCACCGTATGAAGACAAGATGTAGTAGTAATATATCATCATTCCAGAAAATTAGCTCCTTGGTTACCAAACCACTTGCCTCAGCAACCAAAACAGCTCTAAAGCTTAATGGGTGCATTACATAAGCAGTAATACACCCATTAAGCTTTAAAACTAAGATCAATTTGCTCTATTACACATCCTTGTTGTCCACCTATTGTGAGACTAGATGCTGTGCGAGGTCTTTAAAGGACGAACGTGGCAGCGCTATGTAATGTTTCCCTTTCATTTCCTCATTCTGGTGATGCGTTCATTATTTCTGTCTGTACTTTGCGTTTCCTGTTAATGCTGAAGTAAAATTGACTTTCCCGCTCGATAGTTCCTCGTCTGTCCGAAGCACGTCTACAACACAACCAAGAGACTGTTGACAATATAAGAAACAGTGCAGTGGTGTGATGACTAAGGGTTTTTGTTTTAATATTGGAGTGCGCTTACACTAGAGTGTGAGTCAGTTTGTGTACTCTAAGCTGCATGGTGTACACTGCATGAGGAAAACAGCTATGAACAATGAACTGAAAAATGTATTTCTGTCTGGAAACTGATTTACTAACACTTTTAATCAATTTTATATAATGTCAGTTGAGCTAGCTAATATCAGGCAAATGATTGGTCAGCTAATGGGTTATTACAAATGTCATCATGGCATTTGCCAATAAATAAAATACCTGTAGAAAATGAAATCCACTATGTCCAGAATTAAAATTAAAATAAATCCAAGACTTAACACCCCCTAGTAGTAGAATCAAATAAAATATGCCATCACTTTTTTAAAAGATGCTACAATCACAAACACATTCTAGTGACTAAATATAACAGACAGAAAGGATCCTTTACCAACTTGATTAGATTTTAGAAAGATGTAGTAGGTTGCACATGTGCTCATGTAAAAGGCTGCAGGGGTTTCAAGGTTGTTACATATTACTGTTAATTATTTCAAATATACACAAAGAAAACACACTTACTGTTTTCATGAAAAAGGCAATGAACATTCCTTAAGATTTCATCTAGTAAACCAAACTTCACTTACAAAGCAGAGATACGATTTGAAGGCAGGCTAAAGCAGTTATAACGCCCATGGATTGAGCCAAATTGAATTTGAACTCATTAATGAGAAGATGTTCAGTGTTGAATACTAAGTGCTGCAAAGAAAAGAAACATGGGACGACAGAGGAGGATGTGGCTTATGGGCTGGGCTGCTAGCTGCCCACCTTGGGTTTCGTCTCTCCAAAAACTCTGTGAAAAAGTATTACATTAAAGCTTCTAGTCTGGCCTTTGTGTAACGGTACAATGCATTAGTGCAAGCTGCAAAACCGCAAGCACTAGGTGGGTACACAGCTCCCCAGAGGGTTACATAAACAACATACACCGAGCAAGTTTGACGCCTGCATCACATTTTATCAGTTTGAGCAGAGAGAAGGTACACGTGTGTGTGTGTGTGTGTGTGTGTGTGTGTGTGTATACGTTGTGAATTTTTTTCTCTGTGGTGGGGAGGTTAACCAGATTCATGAGGCTCTTTAAATCACACATACAGTATATGAACATACACAAACACACAACCACGAACACACATACACTAGAGAAGGAGATGGCGGTACTAACATTAAGGCATGCAAAGACACATTCTGGGCTTTAACTGATGAGTTCAGTAAGCAGATTTCCTTTTCGAGATGGATGACATGGATGTTGAGACAGCTTTGTAGAGGAAAAATGCACACAAACATCAGGAAATGCCAGAAAAAGGCTTTAAAATAAAAAGTTAAAACATGTATTTCAACAGCTTGTTATTATTGTTCAAACAGTCTTTCATGAAGCACATAAGGACAACATTTGGTCTCATTTAGGGTGCCACAAACAAAAAAAACGACCGTTCTTAATCACCTCAGCAACACAAAGCGTCTCATCACGGCACTCATGGCTCATCAGAGCAACTGTTATAGAGCCGTACTTTCCACCCACGCCACAGGTTTCTTCATCATACTCTCACACACACACACACACACACACACACACACACACACACACACACACACACACACACACACACACACACACACACACACACACACACACACACACACACACACACACACACACACAAATATCCATCATCATCCAAAGATCAGATGAAGAAACACAAACACATCAGACCCCCCGATGGGCACTGCCAGCTTCAGGCTGAGCCCTCGTCTGTCGCATGACAGAAACAAAAACTGGCCAAAAAGTTAGCTGTGTGTAACATACCAGGCTGTTCTCATGATTCATTCGTACATATAACTACGAACAGTGTTGGGTGTAACGTGTTACAAAGTAACGTGTTACATGTTACACTACTTTTTCGGGTAAAAAGTAGTGTAACGCGCTACTTCTGAAAATTTGGTAACGAAATGTAATTCCTTTTTCAATTCGGCGCAACGTTACTTTTCCCAGGGACAGATTTGACAGCGACACTGCCTTCTCAGCTGCGCGTTCATAAGCTCCACAAGGCACGAACATTCTGATGGCCTCCTCCATGCTGGTTTGTTGTTGTATGTGGCGCTAAAGTCAAGTGACGACGCTATAAAGACAGTTGTCGTACCAGTTCCTATGGCCACTTGGCCAGTGTGAATGCAAATGGCAAAACCGGTTTTGGGGGAAGAGTAGTTAGTAGAACTGCTTAGAAGTGGACTGTTCCTATATCTGTCCAATCTGAGTTTTCTCTCACAAAACTATTTTGCAGCGGCTTTGGGCGGAGTTTAGCATCGCCCATGACGGTTCTGATTGGTTTAAAGAAATTCCATTAAACCAGAGCAAGTTTTCCTCCCATCCCTGAATGCTATGTAGAAGCCAGAGCCAGCATGCTTTGGAGGAGGGTCTGGCAAAGCGAGACTAATGCTAAGCTAATCACCTCCTGTGCGTAGCTTCATATTTCACACATGGATATGTGGTATCTATCTTCTCATCCAACTCTCTGCAAGAAAACAAATGAGCATAATTCCTCAAATATCCTTTATGGAAAAATTGCTAAATCTGAGGCATCAGTGTGGGTTGTTACACAGCAACTTTCTCAATAAAAGAAACAACATAATTCCTAACAGGTTTTTAGAACATCACAAAGTATAGTTTGTCCTTCAGGTTTGATTTTGACTCGATACTGTAACTTGTTAATGTCAGCCTGCTCTACAGTTGAACAGTTTCCATTGGAACTACTTTTTAAACAGCTGACACTATTTTCACCATCACATGTGTGTGTGTGTGTGTGTGTGTGTGTGTGTGTGTGTGTGTGTGTGTGTGTGTGTGTGTGTGTGTGTGTGTGTCTGTGCCCGCGAGTGTGAGGATCTGTGCAGATGTAGATGAGAAGACCATGTGAAATTCATCAGCACTGAGGGGAACTCAAGGGCCTTTTCTAAACAGCTGATTACAGTACTTCCGGTCTTGTGATGTTTCCTTCTCGACCCAGGAAAAGGTGGAGAGTTTGGTGTGATCATGTTTATGCCAATGTACACACTGGGTGAAAAACTGTTGGATGCCGGGACTTTTTCACAGTCAATTTGATGATTAAAAACCGATGTGAGCAAGAGAGAGAGGCAGACAGAAACAGAGTCTACACTTTGAGGTGACCCTTGACGGTATATCCTGACACACACACACACACACACACACACACACACACACACACACACACACACACACACACACACACACACACACACACACACACACACACACGTGTATTCACCCCCCTGCCCCAATCGAATCAACTCTTATCAAATCCAATCAGACCCACTGAGCCGTTTCATTTTGGAGGCGAGCGGCAGAGTATATTATGCACACAAGCGAAGGGGAATGGGAGATAGCGTGTATTCATATCCACGTGTTTTTGCATGTGTGCGCCATCTGCACTGTTGCGGTTTGTGTGGATCTGTCCGTCTGTGTAGGCTTAGGTGTACTGCATGTGTGTATGGATCACTTCATCCATTATCATTGGGCTTATGAAACACTTCCACAGCTGTGTGTTAAAGCAGGCAACACCCCTCCGTTCCTGCCTCTATTCATAAAATCAAGAGAATTACTCCAGTTTTGCACTAAACCACGTTAAAGTTGTACCTACATCCACACAACCTGGTGTGTTGTTGCTCCACCCCAAAATAGGACATTTGAAATAGGGCTGCACGATATCAGGTAAATATCTAATTGTGATTATTTTTGACTGATATTATGATTACAATGTGATTTAAAATATGAGGGAATGATCATTTCTGTATCATTATTCTCATTTTCAGTTAAAAATATTACAATGACATTTTTTTTAAATGATCATAGTGTGATTTTTGCAAGGATCTGTACCAATCAAGATGTTTTCATTTAGTCTGTCAGATAGGATTTGTAGGCTGGGACATCTCTGCATCACCACAATACTTTAGAATGGTTTGACACAGATTTTGCCTTTAACAAATATTGAGCCCCCCCCACCCCCCCGATAAAAATGCAATTAATTGTGATGCTAATCCTAATTTGAAATCTCTGCTGCATGATATATTTGCATGAATTCAATTACAACACAGAGCAGATAAACAGCATCAACAGTGGAAGCAAGTTTTTTTGTTTTCTTTAAGTAGCTTTTTGCTGGTAACTAGTAACATAGCAACTGACCGACCACGCAACCAAGCAGTTGCTGGAGGGATTAAATATGTTTGTTTTTTGTTTGTGTGTCCATCCATGGGGCTGTAGCCTGAAAGAGAAAGGCTTAACCTATGTGATATTGTGGAATTTAAAATAAATCATTGCGCATGCTGCAAAACACTGTAATAAGGTAAATCACTCACTCAGGTTAAAAGCCTAATAAATTGTGACTTGCTGCTCATTTCCTCTTTCAAATAACATACCTGGTTTTTGAGGCTACAAACCAAGTAATCATCAGCATAATCATCTTGCCAAATACAGTAACTTGCAAATGAAATGGTACATATTCATATACTGTAGGATAGTGGTTTTGGATATTAAAACACACCTAATAGGACCACATGTATTGTATCGAGAATATAAGATCTGACAGGGAATAACAGTGGATTACAGTATAACTGGTGATGTAACTGGAAATGTGGACTTCCGCTTTAAGGCATTACTTCCTGTTTGTAGAGCATCCAGTGATCTGGGTGAGCCCAACACAATACACAAGAGTTTGTTATGGAAACAGTGGGGGCGGTAAGCTTAGCTCTGGGTGCTGGTTTCACTCTTGGCCCAGTCACTGTTGCAGTATCTCTCCCTATGACCCCAAAGACTGAGACAGAGACACCAGGCTGAGGCTTCCTATGCTGTTTCACTGCTGGGAGAAAAACGTGCTCTGGTTTATTGGCATTTCTTTAAACCAATCACAATCGTCTTGGGCGGCGCTAAGCGCTGGACAGAGCCACGCTGCCGCTGCAAAATATCCTCGGGAAGGAACTTGTTTTGGTGGAACATGCACATTCAAAAGAAAACTCAGATTGGACAGATAGTCTAGCTAGCTGTCTGGATTTACCCTGCAGAGATCTGAGGAGCAGTTAACCATAGTCCTCATAAATCCAAAAGAGTTTAAAATTCCAACACAAAGCGGAAGGGAACGGACATCCGGCCGAAAAGACGAAATGTACAACCTGATATACAGTTGTGAGTATTAGAGCTGCACCTGAAACGACATTTTCCACGCTAGCTCCGAGTTTCAAGCTTGGGACAAATACTCAACTTTTCACTGTGTTGCATGCTGTAATACTGGCTGTGTACAATCACGCAGCTACAAAGAGCAGTGATTTGACTGACAAATGAGGTTTAACTCGGGGACTTCTCGACTGATGATTCATATCATTGAAGTTTAGGTGGCAGCCAGCTCAATGGGGTCAATGGGAACCAAAGCCTTTGAGACAATTAGTCAATTAAGCATCAAGGATTTATGTACTTAACTTTTAATCATATGGGAAGTTTGGCAGTAAGCACATTCAATAAAAACAGGAACATACAATAAGGCTACGTTCAGACTGCAGGCAAAAGTGGCCCAAATCTGATTTTTTTTTTTCAATGCGGCCGCAGTGTGAACAACCAAGGCGGATTTGATGCGACTTTTACCTCAATAACCCTCGCTGCGCCCTCTCTCTCCGCGGGGAGGGGCCTCCTGCTCCCGGTGCGGCTGTCAACCAGGCGGACTGTCCTCAGTGTGCCCCAACCGCGTCGCGTTGCCAGGGCGGGGATCGGCTCACGTAAAAAGGCGATGTCGGCAACCCACCCGACACGTCTTGAAACACGGACCAAGGAGTTTAACGCGCGTGCGAGTCAGAGGGTCACACCGTGGCGCAATGAAACCGGCCCGTCTCGTCCACACCGTCGGGGAGGTGGAGCGTGAGCGCGTGCAATAGGAACCGAAAGATGGTGAACTATGCCTGGGCAAGGCAAAGCCAGAGGAAACTCTGGTGGAGGCCCCTAGCGGTCCTGACGTGCAAATCGGTCGCCCGGTCACACAGACCTCTGTAGTGAATTTGCAGCCATAATCCCATAAAAGGCCAAAATAGCCAATTTGTCTCTCTTTCTCTTCATTCTTCTCCTCCTCAGCACCTGCTCATTAATGTTACGGCTGCCATTACACAAACATTTTGAAATAACAGCGAAAATGCTTACTTCCTCCATAACATCCCTAACTTTAGTGCAACAGCGTGCTGCGTCTGATGTCATTGTTATTGTTCTTTTGCGCATGCGGGTCAGTTCAAAACCTCAAACAGTTCACACTGGAATCCGATATAGGCCACAATTTAAAAGGTAATGTGAACAGCCAAAAATTTGGATCCGATCAAAAAAAATCAGAATTAGGCATTAAAGACTTGTTGTGTGAACATAGCTTAAGTGTCATTAATAGAAAAGATTTACATATTTGTAGCTGGAGGATTATTCCATAATGTTATCGTTCCCCGCATCACTTCAAGCTTTGTATCTTTCATGCAGGATTACAATGCAAATGTTGTTGCATGTACTAAACTCAGGTTCTTCTGCTTGTTGCATATCTAGAACATGTGTAGTTGTTTGCTCTCCGGAGCCTTTCCCTGTTCAGTTAGAATGTGGCATCTGCTCTAACAGTTTAATCTGTAAATGATACCAATAACAGACCTGAAGAAGAGTGGGCGGCAGCGGAGGACGGTGTCAGCGAGCAGCCGTAGTGCAGATTGCAGGCAGTGATGTAACGCCACGTAATGACACTGACCCTGTGTAACTCGTAGCTTCCTGAGATCCCGGCGCACTCATAGTGAAAGTAAACAAACGCGCAGCAAGGGGGGAGGGGTGGGAAACAAAAGGCACGGGTAGTCCGACAGTGATAGTGCGTTCCATTTACCTCGGAACTCGGAAGCCGAAGCTGGGAATGACGTCACACATGAGAGTGAATGCGTTCCATTTACAAGTCAGATTTTCATTGTTTTCATTAGCTCTAGCCAGGTTAGCCATTGTTAGCAATGCCAGTTTATAACAACGCATTACGCTGTGTTTTTGTGCATACAAACAGCGTAACAACATTGTCCACAGATAGAATATGGACAGCGCTGCGTGTACAACTGATTTAGTGAGACACAAATAACACAGAAGTGCCTATAACTGTATCTTACTACAGCTTTCACAACTGTTTATGCACGGAGCAACCATGTTGGATTTTTAGCTCGGGGTACTCAGTGGTTGCCCGAGTTCCGAGCTTGGGGGTGGGGCGCGTTTCCGACTTTGACCTCGGAAAATCAGAGTTGCGAGTACAAACGGAACACACTATTACATGTCAAGAGGATCCACCGCTGCAGGAAGTGATCCTTTCTGAGTGACGGTGAGGCTGAAAAACACAGGTTGTTCACGATATCCGAGTCCTTACTTTGACACCACACACATTTGTGTTGGTTTTCAGCATGATGTGATCTTAGTTACCCAGTGTGCTGTGTTGGCGCCACCAGGAGGAAGACTTTATTTGCTTTAGTGACTAGTGACTACTGGATGGATTGCCGTCACAGATATTCATGGTGCTGCCAGCCAAGCAAGTGGTGTAGGTGTTTAAATCAACACTATATCACTTTTAGCTGCAGCTGTAGTTCTAATGAGACAACCTGTAGGGGGGCCGAAACGGGAAAAGATACATAGTGTTGCTTTAAGTATTCTAACTGTAACTGTTTGTACATGTAGGTCTACAAAATGTGATGTTTTAATCATGTTTTAGTCCTGCTTCATTATGTGGGGGAAAAAAATTATTACTTTTTGACATATTACCCAGCCCTACTTTTGCAAGATGATGTCAGTGAGTCACATACTGCATGCTGTGGTTTCTCATTCTGGCTAATCTGGGATGTTTCATACCAAATGAAACCAAAAAGGGAGGAGAGAGGACATGTTGGTGAGTCCAGTTTCATCTGAACATAGTTTCCATTCTTCATTTCCTGTGGTTACAAAGGTGACCATACTTAACACACTTTCACATTTTGGGTGAATATATGGGTTTCAATTTGCGGCGAAGAAATTCTCTTCCTTTGATTATTAAAAATAACATGTTAGGCTGAAAACTGTTTCTTATGGTTATGGTGAAGTCTATTTTATGCTACTGTCAGTTTTCTGGAATGTGTGATAATAAACAGCTTGCTGACAAGGGAGGCGTGAAAAGAAAGTGACATGTTTTTCTTCTGTTTTCATTGCTTCAAGTTACACCAGTTTAACTCTGATCTTCCCAAAAACTGTGTTTGACTCAGTTCCTGTAAACAGTCAACCACAAACATTCCCCTGGCGGCGGCGGGGGGACAACCGACACCACCGACACGCACAGAGAGGAAGTGAACCCGAGAGAGGAAGCACATTTCTGCTGCGCTGCCCAGTTTTCTTTTTCTCTGTCCGAGAAGACAGATCGATATCAGAGAGGAGACAGGTTCCCAAAAAGCTGAGTCAAGGCGCACGCACACACACACACACACACACACACACACACACACACACACACACACACACACACACACACACACACACACACACACACACACACACACACACACACACACACACACACACACACACACACACACACAGGTGTGAGGACCCTAGCTCCTAACCAACACAACTACATGCCCTAATTTTGACCTACAACTAAATCTAATGTTGTCCTTAAAACCCTCATAAAGCCACTTTGAAGAAATCCCCACTTTTCAAAGATGTCCTCATAAACCTGCAAAATGACACATACACAAAAACGGATTACAGGGACGCTTCACTGTCGCTAGCACTTTATGAAAGACTCGAAACTTGACTAGAATTTACAACAGCAGTTACTGTTTGAATAAAATAAAGTTGACTCTATTCTGCTATACTGGAACTGTTTAACAGCTTGTAAAACGTGCACACTGTGGAGGGATAATATCACTGGAATGCAGCCTCACAGGAAATGAACTGACAGCTGTCATACTGTACAAGTGTCACACACTCTGAAGTCACTGTGTGCATGTGTACATAGGTGTATGTACAGCATGTGTGTGTCCCTCGGGGTCAGGATGCAATAGAAGGGATGGTGAAACGATTAGAGAATGAATCAAGCAATTGTTCCGACAACTCATGAATCGTTTGCCATTGTTGTGCAAATATACCTATTTATCTTTGTTTCATGGTAATATCTCTGTTGGTCACACCAAACAAGCAAGTTGATGACGTAACCTGGGCTCTGTAACATTGTGATGATTTTTCACTATTTTCTGACATTTTTGGACCAAGCAAGAAAATAATCATCATAATAAGACAAAAACAGAGACGAAACAGAGCATCTGCATTGCAAAATACACTAAAACGTGTAAAAGTATCCAAATCACAATAGCTTTCAGTGCTTCATATTTACCGCTGCCAGTTCCTAAGAAATGACATCTATTTAAGGCAAAACAAAAAGGTATTAAACGTCTTTCCACCTTTAACAGAATGTCTTAACTTTACATAACAGGCCTACTTTAACTCAGTGTTTCTGTTATACTTTTTCTTAATGTCTTTTTATGTTTTTTTAATCATGTCTTCCACATTGAGTCTGAGCAAAAAACATTGTAGGCCAAAAATAAAAATAGTAATACTTTTATGACACAATCAGGGGAATAAAACCCAGAAAATACAGGGTTATTAGGTGATATAAACCAGCTATTGTCACCCCCACCCCTCACAGCACACATACACACACATCGTGTTGGCAGGCCAGAAACATCCATTCATAAAAGACCCCCCCCTCCCCCCACACACACACACACACACACACACACACACACACACACACACACACACACACACACACACACACACACACACACACACACACACACACACACACACACACACACACACACACACACACACAGGTGGTCGCTGGCAGTGTATTATTGCCTCTTTCCTATGACTGAGTTTTGTGTTTTTTAGAGGCAGAACATTCCTGATAATCTCCATCACAATGTAAAGAGACTCATATAGGCTAATATTATATAAATAATGTAACTTATGAGAACAAACAGGAAATCAAGTTTCAATGGGAGTACTATGGGCATATTTGTCTGGGAAGTAATGACAAGGACATTGGATCCTGAATGCCTCCAGCAACACTAAACCCAATCCAATTAGTTTTAATTAATGGTGTGTTAAATGCCCTCTTTTGAATGGGAAAATTCACCAACTTGCCACTTAACAGTCAAGTTCATGACTGAGTTGTGTCAAGTCAACAAGGCATTGCACATTTCGCATGGCCTTGTTACTTCACAGCACTTTACAGATAGCCTACAACAGGCCAACAGTCATGTCAACGAAACATTTCTATTTTCAAATATATTCATTTTATTTTTTGGGTGATTTTTCTGCTATTTTGGTCAAATCTGTTGAAGATTTCTATATCCATAAAGGCCATGAACGCCCCATGTCTTCAACTCCCCCCCCTCTGTTAAATCTACCTTTTTGATGCCAACAGCACGCCGGAAAACTACATTTTACAGGCAGGCTTTGAAGTAGGCGAGTCTCTCACACAGCTATCACGTAACGGTTTGTGAGGAGAGAAATGATCCATATCCATGAATAGAGGAGGGTGACTCCCAACACTGCCCAACTAATGAACAACACCCGGGACGTTTAGACTTTAACAAAAAAAAAAAAAAAGAGAGCAGTGAGAAATGCAGAAAAGAGATGTAGCCTACTCACCCCGAGAGCAGCAGATATGAGTCAGCTACAGACAGGGAGAGAGATGCGGGAAGATAATCTCCTCTGGATCTCACAGAAAGCAGCTCTGTGGGAATGAGACGGGACAGACGTGCTGCAGGAATGGAAGAAAAAAAAAGTCCACTCGGCCAATCTCGGTTCACTTTAGCGGTTTCAAGTCGTTCTGTGATGGACTTGAGTCTGTTTCATCAGCGTGAGGAAACGCGGCCGTGGAGGGGACACGGGTGAGATGAACTGTCAGTCAGCTTTTGCAGAGAATAAAAACGGAAATGTTCAGGATGACCGTGATTCCGCTCTGTGGCCGTCTGCTTCGCTGTCCGCTGCTCAGTCACCGGCTGCTGAAACGTGGAAACGCCTTTTCTCCCTCTCTCTCTCTCTCTCTCTCTCTCTCTCTCTCTCTCTCTCTCTCTCTCTCTCTCTCTCTCTCTCTCTCTCTCTCTCTCTCTCTCTCTCTCTCTCTCTCTCTCGCTCTCTCTCTCTCTCTCTCTGTTAAGCTCGCTGTCTGATTCGTCCAGAGATCGTCTATTGCAAACAACGGCTCACTCTCTCAATAAATCACTCAATGAGTGAATGAGTAAATAGGTGAATTAAAATGTGTGGGGGGGAATTGAGATTCAAATTTAAATAACTTAATGTGGATGACATCAACGGTCACAGAAGAGGTCCGTATGTATACATTTATTTTCAAATTGATTTTAAAAGGGACCCGAGGACAGTCACACCCAATCCAAACTGATTGGAGGATAACTGCCCCGGGGCCCAGGAATCTAAGGGGTAATTTGGTTAGTTGCAAATGTGTTAGGGAATTATAGCAGCAGTACAATATAAACCTAAGGGAGGGGGCCCTACATTATTTTCTTTATATTTTTGTTTTGTTATGGTTGCACTGTCTAGAGTTCATCTGGTGGAGGGGTCATAGGGCCCCAGGCCCAGGGCCGCAAAAACAAAGTCATGAATGGCCATGAATTTTCAAACATGTTTGGCATTTCTGGAGCCTTTTCACCACCATCCACAATTCATTTAAAAATGTTCAAGGTCTGATCAAAATTACAGTATACAGTATAGGATCTCTACACCTTGAATGGATGGATGGGAACATGTGCTACATGCTACTCATGACACTGTTACCTTTACCGACTTTTCTTTAATCAGCTTTTTTCTTGTTTCCTGTTCTCCTTGCCTGACATTTGGTCCTTGGTAAAAAATAACAAAGTGAGAGCTCTTCCTGTCCCGCTTCCTCTTGATTCCACTTTTTTCTCAGACACTGGCACACACTCAAACACACACACACACACACACACAATTTCACACACACATTTTTCAAAGCTGATGTCACCGCGCTATCCGGTCTGCAAATCCCTCCTCCTGTTTCTTTCTCTCCATCACAAAACCATCCAAAACACCCCCACTCCCATCCCCAAGCTAATTCTTTTAAAAAATTGACAGGGAGCCAACAGGAGCTGTGCTGCTGGGTGTGATGCCTCAAATAAAGTTAAACCATCCATCAGTTTCTCTTGTCTGTCCTGCTGAAAGAACTGTTGCCCTGCAGTACAATTAAAATGGATACAAGTAGGAAAACAGGACTGATCTTCCATATGACCATTTCAGATTTTTAAAGAGGTACGGTAAAAAACATTCAGCCTGCAGTCAAGTTAAACCAATCATAGTCATAAGTCAGTTGTCTACATCCACACAGCTGAAAACCAATAGGTCCATTTCTTCTTCAATCAGTACGTTTACATGCACACCAATATTCCACTATTATTCCGAATATGACAATATTCTGAATTTGATACAGGTCATGTAAACAGCATATTCCGGTTGGATATTCTGAATAAGGCACATTCAAATATGCTTATTATGGTATTATGGTTATTATGGTCAGCCCTGTGCGTTGCTATGGTTGCTGTAAACAAACCAACCAGCCAACAGTTTGCAAGGCTGCAGACCTGATAAGAAGGAGAAACACAGCCACTTTTAAACATTAAAGACTTGGATATCAACAGCCTTTTGGATATTTGCACACATTTGCTACGCCGAACTTTTCAAGAAGCTGGCTGAAGGAATGAAAGAGGGACGCTGTGTTTGCACGGTCCAACAAGTCCGCTGCTGCTGGAAAACTTTGAAAAAATCCTGTTTTGCACGGCTACATGTAAACAGGAATATTAGTGGAATATATAATATACAATACACATGAAGCCACTGAAAGAAATTACCTTGCTTGCAGCTACATAGAGCTAATGACTTCTAATGGTTTCACATACCTCAGGTGTGTGTGAATGTGTGTCCATTTGTAAGACTATGAATTGCCAAGATGGTCAGAAGGTCCAAACGTACAATATGAATGCAATTCTTAAAGAAAAGTATATAGTTTCATAACAACTTTTTTCTTTTCATTTTGATCTGTGCATGGTTTTGAAATGAGTCACTCTGAGTTAAATTAGTTGTCCGGAAATGTCCTTTAAATGTGTGGCGAGTCTCATGACTTTTAGAACTGTGCTTTAAACTGTGCTTCAGTCCTCATCAGAATAAGAGTTGTGACTTAGTTGGCCTCTAACTCATGATAGCACGCATCTTCAAATCTTTGGACATGAATTAGACTTTTGTTGTGAGGTCTGTGACCCTGAGGCAAGGAGTCTCCCGTTTAACACAAATACACAAAGACACATCCTCTAGGATATACACACATGCTCTTGAGACAGTGTCCAACCCTTTTGATTATATGTGATTTTATGATATGATATTGCCTCAATTTAAAAAGCAGCCAGACATATAGCAAACGGTTGAATTTTTGGATGCAGATTAACTTTACGACCCTTCCTTAAATGATAGATTGGGTTGGTGTATCTTGGGGGTGGGGGGAGAAAGAAAAACAGTGATGTTTTTACACACTTATTACATGTAGTTCTGTGCAAAACTAGGCCTATGAAAGCCCTGTTTACAGAGTTTTCTCATCATGATCGTTTCTGTGGCTTTGGTCGTCTCTTATAAGCTTTTAAACAGTAAGTGATGCATGCATGAAGTGTCAGTGGTGATTCAGTATAGTCACTTCATTTTGAAGATTTGGTGTTTAAGACTTGTTTGTACATCTAGCTATCAACAGCGTGACAGATTTTAACCGTTGATAGCGCCGTCGCCACACTCATGTCTCGTGTGTGATTTAGGGCCGTCACTTGAATGAATGTAGTTAATATTCGAACTGTGATGACCTGTTTGAATTAAAAATGCACAGTCTATAAAACGCAACAGACGAAGTAGTCTGCCTTGTGATTCAGCAGAGGGTGCTCTAAACATATCTGCTTGACCCATTGCATGCTCTCTTGACTTATCAGTAGACTAAAGGCTGATTTATACTTCTGCGTAAAATCTATGCCATTGCTACGCACGTAGGTACGTGAAGACATAAACCTACGTCGGACCCTACGGCATAGCCTGATGTGCACCTCTCGAAAAATCTAACACGTTGCTAAATATATAAAATATCGCTAAATGACATATTTACACTTGGCTGAGTTGGAAAAGTTGGTGTACCTTTTCAGCCGAAGAGACAAAAAAATGGCAGTGGACAGAAAAAAAAACATCAGATCTGTATGCACATTTAAAAAATGTATTTTGAAAATGTATCTAATTAAATATTGTGAGTGCATTGCAGCTATTAAAACCAGATCTTCACACAGTTTAACCCTCATGTTGTCCTCGGGTCAAATTTGACCAGTTTTCTATATCAGAAATAGAGGTTTCTTTTAACCAAATTTCCCAAAAATAACATGGATGGTTCCATACGCTAATTAATGATCACTACTTAATGTATACCCGGGTGAAGATCTGTGATAATCCATACACATATGTTCCTCTGATCTTAACTATTAGAAAATATCCTTTATAATTTCTGCTTATTTAAAAAAAAAATGAAGCATCATTTCAAGTAAATGAGGTTTATTGAACATCCATTCCAAAAAGAAGTGTAAAACTAGTGGTAATAAGTTGAGGTTGGCCAGGAAGCTGTAATCCAGAATTGGGTGATAATTCATAGGTTACTTTATGCTTTATAAACAGGCAAACCAAACCGGAGGACAACAAGTGCATGGTCGACGGGAAGATGATCCGAGGGTTAAAGTTCCTCCACCTGTAACCAGCTGAATGAAATGGAGCCCTCTCACCGGCTGGTTTCACTGAAACAATAGGCACGTTGTTGTTAATGTATGCAAATAAGCACACAGTCATTTGCATTTGAGCAACAGAGAATGCTCTTTGGATTGACATTGACACAGATACACAAGCATCCACACCTACTTACGTATACAAATCTAAACTTTCCTTATGGCTTTAATGTAAAATCTATTTTTCACTTTAGAGTGTTGACAGAGAGGGTTAACTTCCCATTTGTATAAATAAAAAGAAATGTGTTCATGCCAACTTTTGGCAAAACCGAATACATCACCGAATGTAAAATGAAGTGAAAAACAACAACCTGTTTTCTCTAACCTCACATGTCAGTTATTCAAATAGCTCTCAGTGGGTGATGCATGAGTCAGTTGATGATCTTTGGCTCCCTGGGAGGCCATATGTTGATTACCATGCTGGTATTTATGGAAATGCTCTCAACATTACAACTCACCAACTTTGCCTAATCACAGAGAATGATGACTGAACACAGTCCATATCTTTTCGATGTATAATCTCTATAAAATATATAATTTTCTGACTCTAACAAGTAACAAAACACACACATGTGAAAACATGGAGTTTGAACTATAGAAATGAAGTGGGAAAATGGCCTCTTACAGAGAAGAAAACACTGCCACAGTACGGAGCTTCCCATTTACCGCTCTATTAATAATCTCACAACATGCTATGCTTGCAAAGGACTAAATAAACATATCTTAATGTCCATGGGTGTACTTTCTATAACCCTTTAAACCTCAGTGATGGCACACTGGTAAGTACAAACCCGTCTTCGTCTAAACCCATAGACTCAAATATCTATAAAATGATGCACAAGACATGTAGAATGTGTGATGCAACCATGAAAAAATAAATTAAAAATGGAACTCTATATTTGCCATCCATTATCTGTGTTTGAAGATTTACGTCATCAGCAGGAACCAAAGAGTCCTGATCTGATTTGACAAAGTTGGGAAGAACCGAACTGTAAATAAGGAACTGTTGGTTTTGGTCTTACCATGGAAATGGTTGACAATACAAAAATAGTATGTCAGCTTTATCCTTTAAGAAAAGAAAGGCGATATTTGTTTGTTGAGGGGTAATCGAGGGGTCCATCCACTGGTTTATAGAATTATAGAACAGAGGGAAGACAAGAGGACGACAATACAGGAAAGACCTGCAGAAACATTTTCATATCATACAGTAAGTCCCATGTGCATATGTAGTTTTAGGAAGGGCTGTTAAGGGGTTATTAAAATAAACCAGGTATTCTGAAAAATATTGATGTTTGGGCCAGTACAGTTGCAGTACAGTTTCATGTACTGGATGTGGTTTTTGCACATCCAATGTACAGAGAGCATGTGTGTGTTTGTGTGAGTGTGTTTGCATACTGGGGAATGTGGAAGTCCTAACTGACAAACAGGAACCAGATTGAATACAAAGCCAAGCTCTCTTCATGCATGACATGTGAATTTGGTTGATGCCCATTTTAATAGAAAAACATAGGTTCTCTATATTTATGTGAATCTGTGCTTGATTGTGCTTGTGTGTTTTCCCCAGAGCAGACAAAAATAAGGAAGTTCTTGTTTTCTCATCACAAGACCGGTGAGGGGGGAAGAAAGAGCCACAGAAAGGAAGTTCTCCCAAACAAAACAACTCTGAGGATTCAGCTGGAGAGAAAGGAAGGAGGGAGGGAGGGAAGGACGGAAGAGAAATCAAAAAGAAGTAACCAAGAGAAAGGGATGGAGAGAGAGAAGAGTGGAAGGATGGAGGAAGGACAGAATAGAGATCAACAGAGAGAGACTGTTGTGTCAGTGTGTGTGACTGTGCTCATTGAAAGGGATGAGTCAGTGGAAAAAGAAACAATGAAAATGCAGAGTCACTGTGCCCCATTTCATTTAAATCTCTTATTCTGCTGCTCTTACGTTCTCTACCTCTTTACGGTCTTTTCGCTTGATTAAAATCATCTGAAAAGATAATGACAGCCACTACATGAACTCATACTCTTAAGTTCAGGCTTCAGCTCCAGTGTTTCAAATCACATGCTCTGTATGGCATTATATAACCATGTATTTTTTGGAAAGCAAATGGTCATAGATGAAATATTTTATCAAATAAACACAAAAAAGGATCAAATTCAATGCAGCAGAAGCAGAGATATCATCTTTTCTTCCCTGCATGTATTCTTCATCTTTGTCAAAACCTGGTGCCTACGTAACCCACGATGCAACTTAACCTTAGACATTTGTCTGGAGATGTGAGTGTGCTGTTAGTAACGGCTAATATACCCTCGAGAAGAGATGAGGAGTGGAATACAGAGGTGTGGAAAACTCTTCTTCCAACTTCACACCCCCAGATTTTTATTTCGAACCTGTAGTCTTCAGCCTCAAGCGACGCAGACTCAAGTGACATCACTTGAGGCAATTTCTCAAACTCTGAGCTGCTTTCTCTGGAGACACAAAAGGCTTTATACAACTTTTTTAACCCTTGTAATGTCTTCCATTGGACCATGCACTTGTCGTCCCCCTGGGTCAAAACTGAAAATTACGATTGTCTCTTTTTTTTTTAACGCACTTTTTTCAATGTTTTTGGCGTTTTTGTGCCGTTTTACACTTCTTTTCACTACCATGTATAAAATAACGCCAAGTTATTACTAGTTTTACACTTTTTTGGAATTCATGGTCAATAAATGTAATTAATACAAAATTATACCTAATTGAGTTAAAAAAGCTGAAATTATGAATAAGTTAGGCTAATATTAAAGAAAGGATAATCACAGAAGGATATATGCCAAAGTTCAGTGAGGATACTGTTTCAAAACATTTTAATTTCTTTTCTCACACACACACACACACACACACACACACACACACACACACACACACACACACGTTAATTTTACTAGCAGCAAAAGTACACATTTTATTTTTGACAGTTAAAACAGCCGGTTCTTTTTAGAGGGACTACAGTCTTTACCCTGTCACACGGGGAAGGGGGACAGTGGCACCCGTATTGTCGCCTACTGGTCGGTGTGAAAGTGCAGTGCTGGTGGCCTAGCGTACTTCTTGCTGTCCGACAGCCTGCCTCTTTATCCTGGGTTCAGCTCCGCTGTCCTTTGCGCGTCGTCCTGCACTCCCAAAGGGCGTTTCCGCAGGTCTCGACCGCCATCTAGACCAGCACCACCTCAGGTCCTGTCCTCGTCCAGCTCCGCCGTCCAAGCCAGTCCCACTGCACGTTGTCCTGCGCATCCAATGGTGCCTCCGCAGTTCCTGACCTCCCACTAGCTCTGCACCACCTCAGCATCCACATCTCCATCCCCCGTTCTCAGCCTCAGAACACATATGTAGCTCCTATCTCACCTCATTAGGAGATGCGCTACCGGTGTGTTTGGAGAGCGTCCTCGTGCCAATCCAGCATCTCCCCTGATTAGGAGATGCGCCTCAAGTGTGTTTGGAGAGCATCCTTAGCATCTGTGCCAGGCAAGCAAAGAAAATAACCAAAAGCAAAACACCACACTATATACAATAAAAATATTAAAAACACACTAGCTGCCTGGCTACACTTTGTGACACATACAGTACTCCCTAACACCTGTAAACTGTAGACTTTAATGTGAAAAAAATGGTGGAGTTCCCCTTTAAGAAACATGTGTTAATGGGTTTCAACATGTGACACCATCAGTCAGGCACGATATAGAGACCGTCTTTCTCTCCGTCTTCCTTCCACCTGGTGTCTGTTGTCATTTATCATTCTGCCATCTCACCTGCCTGCAGTCATCACTCACTGCCTGTCTGTGCTTTTCTTCAATCCTTTTTTATAGACATTTTTCTCCCTTTACACACTCACAAGGTGCTCACCCGTATTTTGATCTATGTTTGGCATCTTTCCTGTTCTCATCCCCCACCCTCTCTATCACTTCCTCTGTTTCTACCCCCCCATCGCCGTTCCGACATGATGAGACCGACTCTGCAGCAGAAATTAAAGGCCGAGGTCTAATCACTAACAGCACTAAGTGCAGGCCAGAAGCGCAGGGCATCAGACCCCATTATAAACACAGAGACAGTCAGCTCGGAGCACTAATGACAAACCGTACAAAGCAGACTGTTGATGACAAAGAGACAAACCTTGCCCTCCCTTGTTAAACCATGACCCCCTTTAATGCTTTCTGCCGTGCTTGCTTCTGTGATTAAATAATAAAAGCACCACTATTACTATGAACAATATGAAAAAAATCATAGTGATTATTATGCCCTTACATATTGTTGCAATTACTGTTGACATTTTACTGCTATGCTGATGATACCGAGCTATATGTACCTGTACAGCCAAACAACCTTTCCCAACTCTAAAATGTAGAGGCATGTGTATCAGACATAAAAAAAAGTTGGATGGGTATGAACTTTCTGCTGTTGAATGCTGATAAAACAGAGATATTAGTAGTAAGACCAGCCAAACGTGGTCACTTGTTTGAGAATCTGTGTATTAATACTGATGGTTGTATTATCTCTGAAAGCTTGAGCATCAAAAACCTTAGTGTTATTTTTGATCCTCGCCTGACATTCCAGTCTCACATCAAGGCTATTACCAAGACAGCATTTTTCCATCTCAGTAACATTGCAAAAATGCAACCCATCTTATCATTTCGTGATGCTAAAACTGTAATCCATGCATTTGTGTCTTCCCAACTTGATTACTGCAATGTCGTTTGGTCTTCCAAATTGTGCAACCAGAGGCCTTCAACATCTTTAGAACACTGCAGCCAGAATCCTGACAAAAACTAGAAAATATGATCACATAACACCCGTTCTGGCCACTCTTCACTGGCTCCCAGTGTAAGCTAGAGCTGATTTTAAGGTTCTTCATTTAACATATAAGGCCCTGCATGGACTCGTACCATCTTATTTATCTGAGCTTATTACACCATATACACCGGCACGCAGTCTCTGCTCCCTTGATGCTGGTCTCCTGGTCATTTCCCTAGTAAACAAAAAATCTGTTGGTTATAGAGCATTCTCCTACCGTGCCTGCATCTGTGGAATGGCCTCCCTCTACATGTTGAGCCCAGTTCAGACCAAAGATTCACAACGAGACAAGTTTAAACTTGCAACTTCTTGCAACGAGCCGGTCTGCAGCGTTCTGAAACCTGCCAGGTCACACCAATGCGACAAGACGAGACAGTGTATCATCTCCATAACGACGCCTCGTATTTCCGTTCCAACTTTTAGGCTTTTTTGTAGCTGGATATATAATTTGTTTCATCTAAATATGAATATGGATAACGTTAGTGATATTGAGATGCTTGCTACCGTTGCACTTCTAGTGATGAATCGGCAAAAATAGGTTTTATTTCTGATTCACTGCTTTGTTTTAACGGCGCTGGGACCTCTCTCTCTTTTCAGTCACTCTCTATCTGGCTTGACCATATAATGTTACCGTGCTTTCGGGCAGTCGTTGAGGCTCCGTCTAAAACTCTGCCATTTCGACCAGCTGTTTGTAACATTAAAATAAAATGGATTATGGATAATTATATTTCTATAGGTTATAGCTGACTTTACCAGCTGACTTCTCTATTGGCTGTTGAAACAGGTGACGTCCCTTATGTTCTAAAACCGGCCTCTGTGACTTGAACAGCTGAGTCGCAGCGAAACCATCAGCTGGCTTGAGTCGAGCTGAGACGGGCCGGTTCAGACCGCTGAAACTTTTCCCTAAGACGTTCTAAAATGGTTTCATCTTGTCGTGAATCTTTGGTCTGAACTGGGCTTTAAAGAAGCTCACTCAGTTGACATTTTGAAATCTATTCATTATATTAGAGCCAACCATAACACGCCATCCTTCCTGCATCCTGCACAAACCTGTTTCACTTATTCTCTTATGTTGCTGGTTTTGTATTGTTTATTATTACTGCTTTAATGCTGTTTAATTGTCTTGTTGCTGTCTGTTATTTCTGTGTTCCTTTAATTGTACAGTGCACTGAGACCATGTTGAATAATGATTTTACAATTCAAATTAAATTTGATTGATTGATTTATGTGAATGTGTTGCCTTAAGCTCAGGGCTTTATATGGAAATGGCAATTGTCTCCCTTAATTAAAAGGGTAATTTGTGTTATTTATCTTGGTTCTTTTGGTAGTTTTTCCATAGTTTAACCGTGATGAAAAACATATGCCTTCAACATTCAATAAGTTACTCTTTCAGTAACAATTTTTGATAAATACGAATGAGTGAATTTTGAGTTAAAATGATCACGAGTCAAGATCCACATTTCCTCGGGGTGCCTCGAGTCATTCAGAGCTTTGTTTGGTCTCCTGAAATGCTCCTGCCTCGTCTAAATGTGTCAGGCAGTCGTGACTCCTCAGCATGGTTTGCTTATCGCATCCCAGTGGTGTCTGGTGCTGTGATGAGTAATGACTGAATCAACTAAAGATTTTTTTAAACTTTTGGACCATGTCATAAAAACGGGCAAATCCCACATGACATTACACTATATGACACATTTTCTTAACATGACATTAAGGATCATTTGGGGGTTTCTCATCATTGTCATCGGGCAAATCATTGGTAAACGCTTCCATCTTTGTGCTCTGCACTCCAGCTAGATATCATGTCAAATATGTCACGAAGAGCCTAAAAATCTACATAGACAAACTGATATAGTCAAAGATGTCAGATTTGATGAATTATCCCGCTGTGCACATTCACATCACTTGTCTCAACACTTTTTTCCTCTCCCCAAGCTAGTTTCGTATTTGAGATTTGTGCCTCTGCTTCCACCATCTCCTTGCAGTCCGACACAGCTAGGCCAGGTCTGTGTTAAAAATCCATACAACGATAACTGCTATAAATTACCAGCACTTTCTCAATTATACCCTCCCCACAAGGCCAGTTAGCCAGGGCACAATTACAAAATACAATAATGGCCTAAAAGGGTTGTCACATTAGGTGTTGCTCAGAAACCTGCAGAGGTATTGATTACAGCTCGTTAATCACAGCACAAAATGGCTGCAGCATTTTGTAGCTGTGTGTGGGAAAATGATGAAACGGTTGGAAAAATGATGCACATTTATTCAACTTGTTGTAAAAAGTAAAAATAAAAGATGATAAGGCTTTAAAGAAAGTGATGTCTTTGTCTTGAAGCACATGACTGTTTCAGTCTGGTTGGCTCAGCAGGCTGTGCAGGCTTTGAGGGGATTTATAGAAGGGGGAAGAGTCTCAATGTTAATTTGAGAGATAATGAAAAAAAGATTATTGCAAATCTGGAACACTAAGCAAGGTGGGTTTTGCTAGATATCCATCAATCAAAAAATTAACAAGGCAAATGGAAATTAAAGAATATTGCAACAGCTAGTTGTAAAGGTAAATACACTCAAATTCAAAGTGCTTTTTAAAGACATGTTCTTTCTCAAACATGCCCATGTTCCCAGTTTGGGCTAATACCTACAGATTGAAAATGATAAATGTATGTATAATCAGTAATATGTACTCGAAGCACTAAAAGTAAGTAAGTAAAAGTAGTAGAGTACTCAATGAAGAAAAAATGCCCCAGACTGTTATATCATTGGATAATTATTACTAATGCATAATGTAAAAGCAGGATTTCACTGTTGTAGTCTGTTGAGGTGGAGCCGATTCTGTATAAGACTCCAATTGATTATTTTCATTATGGATTCATCTGCTGATTTTTTTATTTTTTTTTATTAACCGATTGTTTGGTTTGTAAAAAATGTAATTATTAAAATGTACATAAAAAGCAGCTGGAAACATGAAATGTTTTAAAATGAAAAATTACTTTTTCAGAGGATTTTCTAAATATTGCCATAAAACACTTGTTGCACAAAAGCAGGCAATCTGTTGCAATATGTTTCTAGTTATTCCTTAGCCTGGAACTCATCCCAGCATGCAATTGGTTAAATGTGGGAAAACTGCTTAGGCAGGTTACTAATTCATGTGTTTGTTTAGACCAACAAAAAATCCCATCTTAAAAGATGCAAGGGGCTGCTTTAGTGGGTGTTGGCTTCAGGTTTACAGTGAACCAGATCTGGAAGTCTGACTCATGCACCACACAAAATGTTAATAATGACCATTCTGCAAATCCCGCATTAGGGTCAATGACGATGTCCCCCCCCCCAGCATTTATTCAGGCAATATAAAATCATGGCCGCTAGGGGTGGGAAAAAATATGGCCACAGTATGTTTCCCTGATTGTCACATGCCATAAAAAAGACCCTCTGTCCCTCCGATTCCACAACCATCTGCTTCAGTCTCTTGATTGTAGGCATCCCGCAGGTTAAACCCCTTGACCCTGCCTCAAACATTTGCAATTTTCCTCTCACAGTCTCTCTCCACATCCCTGCTTCACATAACAACACAGCTCACACATACACACACACACACATACTTAGTACAGCACATCCCCATCCTACACACACCAACTGTTAGGTCTGAAGTCAGTCAGTCTGTCATCTTTTCAGTTACTAAGCAATATCTCATCCTTCAGTTGTCAGCCAACTGTCAAAGAGTCTTTTCATATTGACATTTCTTGACAGAGACTTAATAGTCTGACAGTTCGGGCATACTAGAGCAAGAGTCTGTCCTGGCACAGATGTCCTCAAATGTTCATAAGATGAGCAGTTAAGGCCCATAAAAGCTGCTGATTTCTTTGCATTTCACTCTGTTCACATTTTATTCACCAACTTGCCAAATATTCATGGTGAATGCAAATGCTGTCCCCTGTGGGCCAACGTGGGTGATGTGATAAAAAAGTAAAATGGTAGAAAACCAAGTGTGCAGCAGCCTGAAGCGTTTAGAAATGTTGGCAGCAGCCAGCAGTATCACGCTATAACCACCGCCTCAATAAACAAATACAAGACAACTGTAAATGCTTTGCAGCCCCATCTCAGTTTCTTTTTTGTGTGGATATTTTTTTTTTAATATTTTTAAATAGAACAGAAGCACAAAAATACAAAATGATAAACATACAAAAAAAATGTGTCAGAAAAGGATGTAATATCTTAATAAGGTTTGCCATACTGGTTTTAATGGATCCTTTCAATATGAAATGTATCAATCATTTCAGTAAAGCAAATCTGAGCTGTCATTTGGGTCATTTACAATCTTCCATTCGTAAGTTAGGTCTTCAGAACTTTGTGTGAAATAATGAATTGAACTGTACACCAGCATTATTTGAAGTTCTGGATGTTTTTTGTCTTCCATCATCAAATTATCAAACTTGAAAATATTAGCCTCTCTCTGTAAGTTATGCTAATTAGCTGCTAAGCTACAAAGATAAATTGTAATTTTTTTAAATTTAAAACACATTGGTAAAAAATGCTTTATTACATTGTGACTGCTATTTCTGTCTTTGAACTGCCCTTGTGGCAAATGCAGGCCTTGAGTCTTAATTTGACACTACAGTGAAGTATTGAATCTTTTATGAAGTCAAACTGCACTTCCCTTTCATTCACAGCTGAGTGCCATCCTGGAAGACAGGTGAAGTCTGACCGCCGTTCAAAGTGTCTCACCTGAAAGACTGGGACTTCTGAACTGTAAAGAATATGGCTCACTCACAGCCGCTGCACACGCCCTTTCCCATTCTTCTGGAAATGTCAAGGCCTTAACTGCTAATAATTTGCTATTTCATGTCAAAGAATCTTTGTGTATGCATGTGCTGTGCTGTGCTGTGTGCATGTGTGCGTGATTTTACACTCTTTTATGTCAGGTCCATTAAGTCAAGAACACACAACAACAAGTTTTATTGAATAAATTGCAATTCAAGTTGATACATTCCCGAATTACATTTTGGCGGTATGGCTCTGTTCAGGGAGTCCTCTGACCTTTCATGAGCACCATGAAATAGCAGAGAGTCAGAGGACAGCAGCAGCATTAGGGAACGCTCACACAGTTTAGGACTGGGAGAGCTGAACTATTCCCCCATATGAACAGATCAGCAACGATGACATAGAAGCAAATGCCACGTTATACATGACAAGGTGGAGCTGGGGAGGTGGTGGGTTGCAGAGAAGCGAGCAACAAGCAGTTAGGAGCTAACTGAATCCACTTTAAATAGGGCGCCATGTTTTGAGTGTAGCCATTAAGCAGCGAGGGGAGTTGACCAGCTGATGCGCTGATGCAGATCAGCTGATGAGACCGTGTTGTTGGCCAATAGCGTTAGCAGCGTCTTGACTACTTGGCCTGCCAGAACTGACGCTGACACTCAATTTCTGCCCTGTGGAAGCTTGGAGTTTCATATACAGTATATTTTCATGTTTATCTGTACATCTGAATATTTGGGTTGTGCACGTATGTGTGTTTTTTGAAAAAAAGTGTGCTCTTACGTGCATCTTATCTTATTTTTACAAACTCTTGGGCATGTTGGTGTGGGTGGGTGTGTGTGTGTGTGTGTGTGTGTGTGTGTGTGTGTGTGTGTCTGTGTCTGTGTCAGAGGAGGAGAGAGTGTTGGTTGTGTGTGGAGACATAACCACAACATTTATGCCAGCATACGAGCCGTGGGTGTGGGACAGCGAGCGAGCAGGCACCAGGGCCAGACCGGTCCTGGTGGGAGGTGGCAATGTGTGGGGTTGTGACTTGGGTTTGATTACTCAGATGTGATAAACTACTAGTCAAACAAATCTTGTGTTAAAACATGTTGAATCTCAAATCTAGTCGGCTGCAGTCAGTTGATGTGATTTAGAAGAGAAAAAAAACAAACAGGTTGATGTCATATGTGGACGCCCACCGCTATGCTCCGATTGCCTGCAGGATAGTCAGCATGGATATAACAAGCAGCAACCACCATGAAGCCTCGAAGCTGAAATCCATTATGCTTTCTTTCAAATTAACATATTATTCTTATATCCCATCTGTATGGTGTAATACGGGTGAAATATTCAAAACAAAAGATGTTTTCATGGCTGCAACATTCCATTAAATAGAAATATATCTCCAAATATTGTGTGTCAATTTATACACATTACTCCGAAGATCAGCTGGACATACAGTATTTGGTACTTTTTATAAACTTAGGATCTCTACTAGAACTTAGAATAAAGTTCTGAGGCGTTGAACAATGACTTCATTTACATTTTCCTTCATGTCTATAAATGTTCTAAATGTAAAGCACTTTGAGCTGCACTCTGTGTATGAAAGGTGCTATACAAATAAAGTTTTACTTACTTACTTACTTACTTACATGCACACTATAATCCGGTTTTTGCCTTTATTCCAAAAAAGACGATATTCCGACTAAGCTGTTTACATGGCTAATGAAAGGGAATATTCAACTAATGTTCCCGTTTACATATAGCCGTGCAAAATACAATTTTTATGAGTTTACCAGCGGTGGCGGACTTGTTGGACTGTGCAAACACAGCGTCCCTCTTTCATTCCCTCAACCAGCTTCTTGAAAAGCTTGGACTTGTTGATATCCAAGTCTTTGATAATGTTTAAAAGTAGCTGTGTTTCTCCTTTTTAAATCGGGTCTGCAGCCTTGCAAACTGTTGGCTGGTTGGTTTCTGTACAGCAACCATTGCAATGCACAGGGCTGACAAAAAACCTGCGGTAAAAACCACGATTGAGACCCATATTCCATGTCCAAAGAATGCCTCTAAAACCCAAATAATACCAGAATAGCCCACGTCTTAATCGAAAAATGCTATATTTGGAAAAAGGCCTTATTCGGAATATCCAACCGGAATATGCCATTTACGTGACCTGTAACAAATTCGGAATATTGTCATATTCTGAATAATAGTGGAATATTGGTGTGCATGTAGATGTACTCATAGTTTGGCTGCAAAGCAGGAGTTGGTTGTGACAAGGTTTTAGATGTTAAAGTGAGATTTCGTTTGAAAAATTGCGCGCAAAAGTGCAGCGGAGAAAAGTACTTCTGGGGCATCTACGTGGTGTACGCTCTCTATTCTCTCATAATGAAAAGTTGAAAAGGTTGTAGATGTCCTGTTAGAAGATGCTAATAAAGTAAATAATATAGTTTCATTCAAAGTAAGATTTTGCGCTGTACCCCACCAAGTCAGCTAATGCCTTTTTCTATGTAAACCCACACACCAGCAGTGCCTTGACATGTGTCATTGCAGGGTTGACCTGCAGTGTTGACCCACGTTATCTCTCCATAAAAACAAGTATTTGCTCCCCGGGGTGGCACTACTGTCCCTTGACTACTGACTACTATGCTTCCCCTCGCTGTCAAAATTCCTACATTCACAATTCTGAGGTCACCCTATTCAGCCAATGCTATTCTTGCCTTCGATCTTCGGGCCAATCCATCCCTGGCTGCTGTTCTTTAAATATAATTTAAGCAGCAAGCAAGCACATTCTCCTCTTTTCTACTCCCTTATTCACAGTGCCAATCTTCATTTCGTCTTCCATTAATACCTTTCCCTCTTTTCTTCATCCCTCGCTCTCTCACCTAAATTTCTTTTTTCTCATTGCACCTTGCAATCTCCCCTCGACTTTGTCTCCTTGCGATGGAGCTTTTCAATCTCATTAGCGCCTGCATGGACTCCCATTCTCACCCTCCGCCATAGCGGAGGAGGTGACATTCAGTATAACATGGTGGCCTATCATTCAGACGCGCTGGTCTCCATCCAGAACACATTCAATCGTTACTGTAAAGGGACAACGCAATAAGGACTGTGATTATCTTGAATCTCTTAACTCATGAATTGAGGTCTGGAAAAAAATAAATACTAGTCTGAAAAGGTAGAAAAAACTAGCCTGTACCTTTTCATTGTCCAGTTTCTAAGCGATAGATTCTAATGTCTGCATGACAAATTTCAAGGACTCTTTTTAAACAAAACTGAAAATGAATCTGCATTAATTGGGACTGATGGATCAAATTCATTTGCTTCAATTTGATTAATTCTCATCAAATCCTTGACATGAACTAAACTTGCTGTGTCGTGTGTTCTCATCTGACAAAGCGAGCTGTTTGAGGCAACCCTCCGGTCGCCATAACAACAGCACACATGCACACAGTGTAATGACCTCAGCACAAACCGTACGCATGCTTGGCATTACTCATCTTGCTCGAGTCGTTTTTAAAAAAATGAGGGAGGATTGAGAGGGAAAAGATGGACTTGTAATAATGCAAAAGCAATTACGTCTATTAATGCAACTGCCAGAGGAGGGTGCTAATACCTCAGAGGTGCAACAGTTACGGAGTCCCAGACATGCATCTATACACACACACAGATATAGACGGTCACACATCTGTTAATATTTGAGAGGAAATGTCAGTGAAAGCATCATTTTAAACAGTATTCTCCAGATGTTTGAAACTGAATACAGAAAGGTGATAACTGTATTCTGTTTCTGTGTAAGGTCTTCATACCAATTAAAGATATTTTGAAGCATGCAGACATGCAGCAGCAATTAAGCAAACAACAAGTATAATGTGAGAGCTCTACAATGTCTACATAATACTGCAATTCAATACGGTAATGAGGTGCCTTTTCTTTAACAGACCTAAACAATGTTTTATTTTGCCTTTCCCTTCCGTGGGTGTGAAAAATGTTTAACTGCACAGCTTGAGTTTGTATTATCTGACCCTAAGGTGTCAGCACGGTTTACGAGGTTAAATCTGGGCAAGTGTTGCTGCATTGCCATCACGCTAAAATTGAATGTTTCATCCTAGCTGTATTTTTTATGGTTAAATTAAACCTGCAATGTTTAACTTCAAAAAATGATATATACAATAACAGCATGAGCATAAAGTAAATATATTTCCCATGAAAACATGAATATGAAGACTCAAATTATTTCATTTAAAAAGGCTGAGTATTAATAAAACAAATGAAAAAAAGTGTTAAAAATTGCATGGGTTGTGATTTATAAAGACAGCAAAAGTCTAACAGGTACTTTTTTTTAATAGGAAATAGCACCATGTGAGTTTGACTCGTATTATGGAATAAAAGTCAGGCCATCTCCGCCTCTACTGCACAGTGTATTTTCTAAGTCCCCCACATTATGGAAGTGCTATACTAAATGTATGGAGTGCCACTTTAATGTGATTGCATAGGACCATTATTATATCATACTAATGCAACATCTACCTCTAATCTAACTAAGGTAGTTAGAAAAGATATATACACATGAATGCTCAATTTATCACCTTCCTATTGTGAATCCCAGAATTTTACAGACCACATACAAGAAGTCAATTTTTTTTTGTATCTTCTTACATCATCATCATGCTCTAGAGACCCTCAAACCAATGCCCAGCTTCCCCACGCCGTCAATGGCGCACACACACAGTCTGACCCCCCATGCTGGCAGGGGGATCATATTACACATTGTTATTAATAGCCACCCTCTCCCCTTTTCATTGTAAACTAATAGCTGACATGATCTCACACTGACTACGTTTACATGCACATAATATTCCGGTTTTTGCCCTAATTCTGAAAAAGATGATATTCCGACTAAGCTTGTTACATGGCTAATGAAAGTAAATATTCCACTAATAGTCCCGTTTACATGTAGCAGTGCAAAATACGATTTTTTTCAAAGTTTACTAGCAGTGGTGGAGTTGTGGGACCATGCAAACACAGCGTCCCTCTTTCATTCCTTCAACCAGCTTCTTGAAAAGGTCGGCGTAGCGATGTGTGCGCATATCCAAAAACCTGTTGATATCCAAGTCTTTGATAATGTTTAAAAGTGGCTGTGTTTCTCCTTCTTATCGGGTCTGCAGCCTTGCAAACTGTTGGCTGGTTGGTTTGTTTACAGCAACCACAGCAAGGCACAGAGCTGACCATAAGCTGTAAACAGGCAAGAGGCCGTAAACTGTGGTAAAAACCCAGATTGAAACGCATATTCCGAATGCACTGTATACAAGAATGCCTCTAAAACCCGAATAATACCGGAATATCCCAATCTTCTTTTTGTAACATTTGATTTAATTCTTGAGTGTAACAAATCTAAACAGATATTTAAAACTTCACACAATTGATGATTTTATTTTATTATTACAATGTTATACTTGTATGCTGTATGTATAAGCTGTTGCGTCATGTACATGAATGACACTCTTGTTGCCGTTGGGCCAAACCGCACCACTACAACATGCATCCGTGGACGTTGAACACTAGTATGAGTGCTTGACACTACAGTATCCACACTTTTTACAAGAAAACTCCACAGGGCACCTTTAACCTTTAAGCTCAGTGTTTTTTTGGGTTAAAGTTTTATTTATACATATTGGTATAGTAAATGCAATGATAGTGTATATAAAAATACAATCAAGTAGAAATATTATATACAATGAAGTATTTTATTGTTGTCATCTGTGCCTACAGAGCACATCTACCCTCTGACCCTATGCATGGATGCCATCTTGTCCTCAGTGTTGTCCCGCAGAGGCCTTATTTTTAGCGAGAGTCCGGCTCCTCTGCAAAACTTAATATGGTAATGGCATCTTGGAGCTCTTCTTTCCTCGAGTTCTCATCGTACATCCATCCATACCTTCAGTCCTCCAAGACACTGAGCTGGTATCTGTAGCTCTCCAAACTCCCAACACAACTGCTGTCCCTTTCATAGCCACGGCTTCAAACAGGTGGCCATATGACCTAAGCACGGCTCCTCCCATGTTACGACCCATGCTATTTTTCTGTACACTGCTCAGGAGTCCCCACCAAACCCCTCTCACTGTCTGTCCTTCTTTTTTGGCAGCCCCTCTGACTGTCCGGCTCTTTGACGAGTGGGATTAGTGTCTCGCCCAATTACATTCTAATTTGCATACCCTAATGGCCCCTCCCCTTTTTTTCCAGCCAGTGGCGTCAGCAAAACCACGTGTAGCTCTTTTTTAAAGGGGGGGGTGCCACTGTCGGACCTGCTCTTCTCTAGCCGGTGGGGAAAGGAGATCGACTTTGTTCCTAACTCTCCCTGCTTGACACCAACTTGCGTTAGGGACAACGTTAAACCTCTCAAGTGTATTTTTCCCCTTCTACTTAAGGCTCTGAGAAGAGGCGTTCTTGCGACCACCAGGTGACTACAGCCATGAAGTGGGGCTGGGTGTTTCTGGGGGTCTTCCTATCCTTGGGGACCCTTTCCTGGGGGGAGAAGGGCTTAGAGATCCCCGAGTATGATGGCAAAGACCGCGTCCATGACCTCAGCGCCAAGAACTACAAGTCCATCATGAAGAAGTATGACGTGATGGTGATCTACTACCACAGAAACGTGGATGGGAACCGCATGGCCACGAAGCAGTTACAGATAGAGGAGCTGGCTTTGGAGGTGGGTCTCCGCCAAAGCATGACAGGGGATGGATTTGTGGCCCATGTGGGGAAAGGGTCATGGTGGGAAGAGGGGGTGAAGGGAAGGATTTCACATGGAGAATTTGGCTCCAGTTGAGGATTCCTGGACGCAGTCATGGCTTTTGCACTTAGAGTTTCAGATAAGTGGGTTTACGGCTGTTGACAGGTGTGGAGGAAGAGCGGGTCAGATCCAGTTGAGCGATTCATGGACCCTTCAGGTGTGGCAGCCTGCCAAGTATGACTGGATAGAGGCAGAGCTGAAGAAACTTGCTGTTTGATTGTCATTTAAGTTATGATTGGGTCAGCTTGTCTCGACCGAAGGACCTAAAAAAATACAACCTGTCCAGCGTCTGATTTTTTTTTTTTTTTGTCTTTGAGGGGAGAAATCACAACTCGTCCTTTTGGCCATTCGGAATAGCTACATGCACTTTTTGCCTTTAGATGTGATTGGTTGGCCCCAAGTTGGTATCCTGCTGCAATGTATGTGAATAACATCAACTGACAGGAAGTTAACAAGGGACCAGGCTGTTGCCTAGCAAGAGAATTCCATTGAAAAGGTCTACAGCTACTTTAGTGTCCAGTCCACACCATTTAAATCCCCTATTTGTGAGCTTTATGGTTTCCTGTTAAATTACTAGATCAGACACAAAGTCAAACCGAAATTCAAATGATGTCAGGTTTTTGCACACAGTCAGCTACACCAAACAAGCATCACATATGTGTGTCTATTGAGCAAATCATTCACTTCAATGGCATCCCAGCAGCGTCTAACTCTAGGCTCAGGCCAAGCCAAGCTTGGCACCATGCATGTATTTCTGTGATTGGCTACTTACTTTAAAATAGTTAAAATATCTTCTAACTCCATATTTAAATGCAGTTGCTCAAAGGTTACTTTATTAATACAATTAAATCAAGGCTTATGTCACACAATGGCCCCTCACTCATCAAGCTATTACACTATACTGTACTGTACTGTACTATATTGTAGCAATTTGTCACATCATTCTTCATACCTTGTTACACATCTATAATGATCAAAAGACCAGGACAATCTTTGATAGGTTGTACTTCCTCAGTGTTACATTGCAAATTTTGTCTGCATATACTGTATGGTGCATCACATCTACAGCTCAGTTTAGCAGTCAACCACAGTCTGTATTAGTAAATAGAGAAGAGGCTAGTAGTCTGCAAATCACACTGGGGAAAGTAAAAAGCAAGTATTTTGTCCTTCAAGAGCCACTACTGAGGTGCCTTTGAGCCAGGCACTTACTCTTAAATTGCTCCAGTGGTGCTGCTTATTAGTTGGCAGTAGAAAAGAGTATGCATGTTCTGGAAACTCTTATTGATATGATAAATAAATCCAACGGGCACTTTAGCAGCCGGCCCGCAGTCGATGCACCTGGGCCCCACTGTCAGTCACTGTATTCACCACAGCAATCATCTGGCTGTCAGAGCAGCAGTGTCTTCTTACAGAGGCTCAGTGTACCTTACACTAGCCTGCATAAGTCACCTCTGTAAATAGCCTGGGACAGCTCTGCATGCTTAGCAAGAGGCTAAAAGCCCTCCCGGGATGGATAGAGATCTCACAGCCACTCCTGCTCCCTCAGCTCTCTCAGGCAACACACACTGTTCTGTTTGGTATTACTACACACCCCTCTGGGTGCAGGCCGAAGTCCTAAACCATCATTTACACACCTAAGTCATTGGATCTGATCAATTTCCTGTCGGTGCTGCCAAGTTGTGCTTCTTGGCTTTAGAAAGAGATGCTTACTGGAGCAGGTCCTTTTTGGACTGTTACTGACTTTCTGCCAGTTGTGACCAAACAGCCAATCAGGAAAGAGCACTAAAAGGGCTCAGAGGAGATTCTTTAAATAGCTGGTAATTACCACCTATGAATCAGGAATTATTAATTATTGAAGTGCAGAGCACAGGGAATAAAATCATATCTGCCTTTGTTTGAAGCTTGGACTATAGCTGTATAACAGGATGTGCTTCTACTTTGAGACAGCATACTGTACATTTACATTATTTATAAACATGTATATGTATGTATGTATCTTAATATGTTTATTTTCCATTTGTGTGACTCATGACATGCTAGAGCTGACACTTTGAGGTTTATTCTCCCTACAGCTGTTTCCTCGGGTTATCACTCATACTGTCAGATGACACAGCAAACGGCCCATCTTCATTTTTGAAACAACAGCTTCCTCTTTAATATGAATAGAAATAGAATAAGTTATATTTAGCAAATTAGTCTAGAGAATAATCCTGCAGGCGCTGCCACGAGCAGATTGTATTTCCCCCTGCATTTTCCAGCCTGAATATAAGTATTATATGGGATAAGTATCACAGGATCATCACATGTTTAATATCCTTCAGATAAAAAACACTCACCAGATTTAGGAGTAAATGTACATGATGCATTAAAGAATTGAACAAATGGCAGATTGTTGCCATCAAATGAAATCCTTTTAAAGATGTCTTAGTCCATTGTGGGTGGACAAACCTGTTAGGTTTAAGACTAGCCACACAAATGTTAAACTTTATGGAGATAATGTGATCTCAGCAACATGCTACACTATGCTATTGTGTGAATTCTAGTAGGTTATTCTGTGTACTGCAAGCTGCATGGTTGTTGTGAAGCTCGTACAACTGCTTATATTGACATGTAGTGAGCTTGTTTGAGCAATGAGAAGTTTAAAAGGCTGAGGCGACACAGAAATCCTGACAGCTAGGAGAGGTAGCAAGACCTCCCACTGCAGTCCCTGTGACACACGTCACTAATGAACTCAGCATTTTCCACTGAAAAAAAGGTTATGTGATGGAGGAGTCAACCTGTCACTCCCAAAATGTGTCCAACATGTCACCTTTGACCCCAGTTGGTAGTTTTCTTAGTCTGTGAAAATCAATCCAGTGTATCCTCACAGCTGTGTTAGGCTATGGCAAGTGTAAACTTGTATCTCCTCTGAAGTGGCCAAAGGTTGTGAATATGCAATACATTTTAATGTTTAATTAAAATGCTGTGGTTTATTGTGTAATACTCAATGAAAGAGGTCCATGTAGTGTCGCAAAACCTGCATTTGCTAAATGAGCCGTGGGGTGAATGATAAAACCGCTTTGCAAGCAGGACAAAATTAAGAGTTCATATGTTTTGGCTTTGTATGGGAATGTGTTAAAGCTGGAAGGAGGTGAAAACAGGTGGACTTTTTTTCTCTGCTGAGAGAACTAAACATACATGAATATTAAATCTACAAAAAATAAATAAATAGGCTACAGCACATAAGGAGGTGGTTGAGAAAAAAGTCTGGACACCACGGCGGGTGCAACAATTATTATTATTAAGCCACATTAATACATAGCCTTGACTTCTTATTGAATCAACATCAGAATAAAACATCACCAAATCAGACAACACAGAGGTAAACAACATAAACTCCACAACAGCTGCAGCCACAACCACACATAGGCTATTAGCCTACAGCAAATAAGAGTCTGCACAGTCTCTGCAAACCAGAGCGCGCACACGGACAGTATGTAATGCGCGTGTACTCACCAGTGTGAACGCGAGTCTCGTGCATCGCAATCTGCTCCAGGTTCAACTTCTCCGGTCGTCCATTTTCGAAACATAATACCACCAGTCCACTAGCTGAGCCTCGCTGTCACAGTACAGCTAGTCCACTCAGTCCCTCTGGTCCCATAGTGCAACTCAAAGTTTTCAAAAGCAGCAGAAAGTCCTCACTGAATGTAAGAAGTTCCTCAGCGAAAGCGGCTGTCACCGTGAGCATGTTAGCAGTTAGCCAGTTCTAGCTTACACCTGTCGGTGACGTACCATTGTAGGTGCGTTTGATTTGGGACACTAAGCATGCCTATCCGTTAGTGTTATTTTTCAAACTTTTACACGGTTTATTATGACTTTTTCATGTGACTTCTTTAAAAAAAAAGACTCAAAAAAGTAAGTCTACACAACAGCCGGCTTTAGATTAGCCTAACTAGGGTAAATGTAGGTACATTTGTTACTTGCAACCTTGATAGTCACTAAATGGACTAAACCTGCATGACTTTTACCACTCATCAAACCTTTTAATTCACCTAGATCCCATTGCTCCCTCCATAGCAAATGCATTTTTGTTTTGCATGTAGGCCTATAAAGTTCTAATTTTGGACAGTAAGCCTGTATGTGAACTTGCAGACAAGAAGTTGAAAAATTTGACAGACATATTGGAGTTATTGTCAGTAGCCACTGCAATATGCAGCTGCTTTCTCTTCCCCCCCTTTAACATTTGTTGATATGGAGGTAGCAATAGTAACAGTAGTTACCTTATGTGGAATGTGCCTTGGTGATTGGTGCCTACATACACAAACAAACATATTAAACCTTAAGAAGAATAATCCAAAACAGAAACAGAGACAAATATATACAAAGTAGCTGTTTAAGTAAAGTGATAATTTCATGGCGGTTTTCATGTTTGGCTCAGCAACAGGGTTTGACATACAGTAGCTCTCACCATGCAATATTTCAGTTCCATTTACGCCTGGGAGAGTAATGTTAGAGGTGTTTAACATTCAACCTGACAACAGCAATCTGTTTAACGAACTGGGGGCATATAAAAAGATTTGACAGTCCTAATGAGTTGTGAGCACACCTCACCTGCAGATCTTTTGACAAAAATATCTCTCACTACTATGACTCAGACCAAATATTATGAAGTCATTAAAGTCCAACAGGCAGTGCAAAATTAACAACTGCTACATGCTGCACTGGTTAAACACATTAAAAGTAGTATAAGAAATATGAGACATGTTGGTCCCCGTTTTAGAGACAAGCTGGTACTGATCAACATCTTTCCGACTTGTCTGCTGTCTGCATCTTCATTCTCTCTTTCTTTTTCTCTGTTTGAACTCTGACCTTTGGCATTCAGCGTACTGTTATTGCCCATACTAATCCATCACTGCATTGCTCACAGCTCAGATTGCAGTGATCTTTTACTTGCCACCCTCTCTACCAACAGTATATACACACACCATTGTTGCTAAGGCACCCTGTGTACCATTATGTTTTACCTTATTTATTTATTTATTATTATGACGTAAGCAAATTGATTATACAGTTCAAGATAGATAAGAAAAAGAGAAGAGAACATGAAATCAAATATAGAGCACCACATAACTGTTAGGCTAAATGGTGACATAACATGGCAAAGATATAATCATACAGCCTGTTTCTGACATGCTGTCATCTTTATGTAACGCCATCAGACAACTTAGATGGTTGGTCGAGCATTTCCAGACGGAAATATTTAAACAACTATTGTATGTATTGCCATGAAACATTTATGCTTCCCAAATGGGTAAGCTTACTAACTTTGGTGATCCCCTGACTTTTCCTCTAGCGCCACCATGAGGTTGACATTTTAGTTTTTAAAAGTGAAATATCTCAACAGCTATTTCATGGATTTGCCATGAACTCTGGTACACATGTCAACCTCATGAACTGTAATCACTTTGGTAAATACACTTTTTATCAGGTTTTCAGATTCTTTTATTTAAATTATTATAACATAAAAAATGTATGTGTTTTTTTTACAAAATAAAACATAGTAGTTCAACAAATAATATTTAAGTTTTTAATTTTTTTTTCTCAATTTAATTCTCTTCAATATTTGATATATTACTTTTTAATCTAACAATTTATAACTCTTCTTCCTAATTTGCGAAGTTGTTTAATACATGTATATATATTCTCTATCTGGGATCTCTGGCTAAAAACTAATTGAGAACCTCTGATTTAGAGACATCATCAGGTCAAAATGACTTGGGTTTATCAGCTAACCCAAATGAAATTCTGCTCTTCAGTATATTCAGTATGTAGTGTCCACAGAGGGTGAAAGATGTTTAAAATCCTATCAAAGTTGGCATGGAGCAGAGTTTTGCAGCGTGGTCAACATAAACATACTCTTTGCAGTTCACTGCTGTGATGTTTGGCTGGATTTCTGGTTATGGAAGTTGAAACGGTGACCTAATGCTGTCATACTGCTGCCAAAATGTAACTTGATATAAGCCACAAACCTGAAAGTGGGTCACAGAATCTGAGTTGAATGTATTTCTTGCTGCATTGGCAAAGTGAACAATGATCTACTTCAAGTAGTTAAATCTAATTGTTTCTGCTTTCATTGCAAAAGATGCAACTCCTTTTCAGATCCATGAACTCATTAAACAACTCATAAACATAAATTAAACAAGACTAAACAACATTTTTATAATTACTTCAGGGTAATTGGGCCTTTACAAGAGGAGATGCAGCAATACAATAGGTTATAGCCATCAGTATAGAATATAAAAAAATACATTGAGTGAAACCAAGCACAACAGACCCACATTTTAAAAAACTAATTTCATCATAAGAGCAAAAGGGAAATGAAAGTAAAGTATAAGTAAAATATAGTGTTAAAGAAACAAAAACTCAAAATGGAAGCAGCAGAGGCTGAGAGATCAAGCTACAAGCAACAAAAGCACAGGATCCTACATTTCCCACAATGCACCACATTACTATTTTTCATTATCATCGCGTCAAAATGACTTGGGTATATGACCAAACTGATGATATTCCCCTCAGCCTCAGCTGTACTTTGTGTGTATTGCTAATTAACAAAAATCCCTTGTCATTGTGAGCATGTTAGCCTGCTGACGTTAGCATTTAGCTCAAAGCACTGCTGTTCTGACAGTAAGTACAGCCTTACAAAGCTCCTAGTGTGGCTGTGGACTCTTTAAAACTGCTCAAGGCTGTTTCTTCTCCCTGTTTAACCCCTCAGGTTGCACACTATTATGTTAATAACTGAGAAAGGTGGCAGGTGCACACAAGGCAATGTGAAACGCAGTCGTATAATGTGCAGGGAATCTTGGTGGTTTGAAGGAGAATACTGCTTTGTCTTTTCTAATCTTCTTCCATCTACTGAGGGATCTGGGAAAAGGTCAGACTGTCGCTGTGGTAACCGTGATCCAAACTGACTGTTGGAGCCCTCCTCCTTTCACCGGCACAATCCATTTCATGCTTACATTTTTAATGGTAGTGGATGGTGTTGATGGAGAGAGAGAAAGAAGGGGGATCATTTTGTATGTGCCCGCTGAATCACCTCAATTTCTCAATGCTATGGCCACTGTTTGATGCTCCTCTGGTATAAATAAAACCTTTGAACTTTAATTTAATCAAATGTATAGCGATGATAGAGATTTTCAAAATAAGATAAAGATTTAATAAAAGACTCACGGTTTATAATTGTTTAAGTTGTGCATCCTAACAAGTCCCCTTCAGTGTGATCTGTGGCTCTTCTGCTGCCCTGGACCAAAAAATAATTGTTTGATTTTTCAACATAATCCTGATTCCAAGTGGTAACATTTTACTGTGTCTGCACAATGGTGAAGATATTACTTATTTGGCTCCCAACAGTTGATTACTAAATATTTAGAAATCTAAAATAATTTCCTATGAAATACCCTACAATGTCTTAATATCTCAGTTTATAATGGCATCATTTGCTCTGTGTATCTTTGACCAAATCCCCGTTTTGCTTATTCTAAACAGATGGTAAAGGACTTGAAATTGATTGTTTGCTAAACCACTATATCATGTTTACAACCATCATGTGTGCATTCAAGACCCCTTTTACAAAATTCTTGTTTTTAAAAGACTCAGCCATCTATTCTCTGTATTGTAACCTTTATATGTCGTCAGTTGGCTGATGTTGTTAGCAACCAGGCTATTGAAAACTCTGTCAGGCTCCTCCCAGTCTTGCTGCTGCTGTTACTGTAAAAAGAGAACAAGATAAGCCAGTTTTGCAATTCTCAGTGGACACAAAGTGTAAATCAGGGTCAATATTAACTCCTATGTCCTCCGGGGCATGTCCATCTCCTGCAACGACCTGTGAACCTGACAGGCAGCCAGATAACTGGCATTGAGTCTGATTTTAAGCGACGACATTGACACGCCACGTTCAGAATGCATAAGTCGCATCAGATCTCATTACCCCGATTTATCTTTGACCAGGCAGGGCCAAAAGGCCAAGTCCCCGTGGTCCTTTTACATCATGAACTCCTGATGAGGTACTTTAGCTTTAAACCACTTTAGTTCCTCCAGGATAAACTGTGAGTCTTTCCAATATCGTAAAGCTCCCTTTACTCTGCGTAGTCCAGAACACCCGTTTAATTTTTCCTCATTCAAGTAGCACAACTGTCATTAAATAACATTCCCCTCTGTAGGAGCCACATATTGTATGTTCCTTATGGTCTCATTTATATTATTTATTGATTATTATATTGTGCACTTATATTGTAGGTGGTGGGCGTTTTCATCGCGGTTTGAACGGAAGTGATAACATATTTGTTTGCTTCAACTGTTCACCTGGGTTTTTTGGGCTTTGACAGAGAGGGGGTGAGCCTGGGAGACAACACTTTCTGTTGACCGCCGCACTAACACAGTTATTTTGACTCACAACATAACTTTACATTTGGTAACTGCAGTGCTAGTTGTATTTTACGTTTGGAGGAATAAATCATTGCAATACAATCTCGAGCGCGTCACAGTGTGTTTATGCATCTCTCAGTGTTTAGTCCCTCGTGGCAGCACTTTGTTGGACTGCTTACAGCCATAACACCCTCCCTTAAGTGACACTGCTGTCAAGTTGAGTGAGAGCAACATCACATCTTTATGGATTTCCTTTTACTTTCCTCTGGATGCATCTCGACCCCCTCAATTAACTGTGTGAAAGAGGCACTAAATTAAGATCTACTTTGTCAACTGTAATGTCATTAAATATGACGTGTTATGTTTAGATAAAGTGTCCTTGATTTATTCCATCTCAAAAGCCACCTTGTTTGAGGATTAATAATATCAGCTTTTGCCCATTGATTTCGAGGGTCTCAGCTGTTAAAACTGTATGGCTGCCTGATGTACTGTGTCACAATATAGATCAGTGTTAAATGCTTTATTTGATAGTGCTAAGCTAACTCACATATTATTTTTTTTACATCTTTCACCCATTTATTCTTTCCTAAATATATCATTAATCTCAGGTATGCCTGTGCATCTGTGTGGTAAGTAATGTATATGACCTGAGGATACACAGTAGAATTTGAGACCTGGATTTAATGTTTTTGTCCAAATGGGAGAAGTGTTTTGTGCAGATTGAATTTGAGGCACTGCATCTCTCAAGTTGATTTATTGTACCAGAATTCTACCAGACAGGCAGCCATCTCTTCATCCTCTCTAAAGTACATGAATTGAGATATTTTGTATGATTTTGTAAAATGTATTTTAGAACACCTCATAGTGAAAGCAACCCCCCCTGCATATGAATAGTGTTGTAAATGTCCATAAGCAGACCCTACAGAGTACATCTGCCCATCTGCAATCTAGTTTTGTGAAAAACACTTAATGGCTTCATCATCGCTCGTGCTCCATCAAGTAGCTGTCGACTGCACTGTGCCTGGATCTGACGTGTGGCTGAAATAGAGAGGAGTGGCTCATATCAGCTAACCCAAATGAAATTCTGCTCTTCAGTATGTACACCTTTGTGTAGTGTTCAAAGAGGGCGAAAGATGTTTAAAATCCTATCAAAGTTGGCATGGAGCAGAGTTTTGCAGTGTGGTCAACATAAACATACTCTTTGCAGTTCACTGCTGTGATGTTTGGGTGGATTTCTGGTTATGGAAGTTGAAACTGTGACCTAATGCTGTCATACTGCTGCCAAAATGTAACTTGATATAAGCCACAAACCTGAAAGTGGGTCATAAAATCTGAGTTGAATGTATTTCTTGCTGCATTGGCAAAGTGAACAATGATCTACTTCAAGTAGTTAAATCTAATTGTTTCTGCTTTCATTGCATAAGATGCACCTCTTTTTCAGATCCATGAACTCATTAAACAACTCATAAACATAAATTAAACAAGACTTTTTTATAATTACTTAAGATAAATGGGGCCTTTGCAGAAAGAGATGCTGCGAGGTTATAGCCATAAGTATAGAATATAAAAAAATACATTGATTGAAACCAATCCAATAGAACCAAAATCTCAAAAACTAATTTCATCATAAGAGCAAAAGGGAAATGAAAGTGAAAGTAAAATATAGTGTTAAAGGGATATTCCAATTTGTTATTGCATTTCCATAAAGTTGGGGAACCAAAAAAAAAAAGAAATTCAAAATGGAAGCAGCCGAGGCTGAGATATCAAGCAACAAAAGCATGTGAGCCTACATTTCCCACAATGTACCACATTACTATTTTTCATTAGACCCCATCTGCCTCCTAAATTGCCAGATTTCATTCACTGCCACTTTCATTACATCGTCATACACCACGTGAAACATGTTTTATCACACTCGCGAGCTATGACATAAACCTGACGCCATACCCACTTCTTTAAAACTTTTAAGTCCTTTCAGAGCCACAGACAACATTATACAACTATAGTACTCCTTGTGACAAGTTAACTGAACGCCATATGTACAATCATGGAGCTCCCCTTTAACTACGTAGGTACGCAGAGAAAATATCGGTGCATGGCTGGAAAAAATGTGCAGTTAAGACAATTAAGAAATAAAATGAGGAGAATACATTAAATAGGTAATTGCAATATGTAACTCAAATCAAATTTAGCCCAGGCGGGAGCTTCGCAGCTCACTGAGGGACCTGTCAGCAGCTGCCAACAACAGGCCAAAATAGTTCATGGCAGAGAGCCCCCGTGCTGTTTCTGTCCTGCTAAATTTACGCCTGCATCTTACCCACTCACCTCCACCGCTCCCACCCCAATGTTGACTGACTGCCTCCATATTAACCCTTGTGTTGTCTTCGTTTCAACCTTGAAAAAAACACTGACATTTGTGACGCCTTTTTCACAATTTGTTTTTGCTTTTTCCAACGTTTTAAATTTTTACATTTTTCTTCTACACATTTTCAGCGCTTATTTCTACGTCCAATATTTTCTGATATAAAACAAAACTTTAAAACGGGCCAATGTGACCCGAAGTCAACACAAGGGTTAAAACCCAATCAGTGTTGTCCAAGGACACTGTACTGTGTACATACTGTGTTTGCACCCTGTGACATGCAGTGTATTACAGTTTACATTACTTTCTGGCTGTAATTACTTATAAATATAAAATGCTGTTCTCGCTTTCTCCCTCAACATAACATACATATTATTTTTCAGCTTTTTCCATTGAATGTTCTCTTCTGCTCCCCCCCTCCTCCATTATCTGTATCAGGGAATGTCTTCATATCACTTATTAATGGGAGAAAAATGTCAAGGAAATGCAGGGAATAATGGGGTATCATGAAAAATTTAAAAGTGATTTTTTTTGGACGTTGAAACCATGACTTACATCTCTATTCCACAAAGAGATGGTCCCTGAATAAAGATAGCACGGAGAGCACAGTGCTGTACATCACCATGTGTAAGTGAACATGCCGTATCTGCTTCTTGGTACTTTATTTTCCCTTTTATAATTTCATAGAGCTGCAATTGACCGTTTTTTTTTCCAGCACATGTATCATATTAACATGAAACACAGGTTTAATGAATTAAATTAACTTTATTTAAAGGTCCAATATTGTAAAAAGTTAGATTTCTGTCAAAGGAACAAAGTGCTCAATCCAAAGAGAAATGCACACAGTCATTCCGAAACGGTATCTTTAAACAAGCCGTCAGGACTTCCGTACAGTTGTGATGTCACAACTATACCATAGATAGGTATAAAGTGCAGCTACCCCGGCTGCAATGACGGTTCAGAGACTCCGAGAGAGCACATGCGGAAGACCCAGAAACGTTGACCAATCAGAGCACACTGGTCTTTTTTAAGGAGGGGGATGGGGGGTTTAAGAGAAAGCCGCTAAAACAGTGCTAAAATGAAGCGTTTAAGAGGGTGAATGCAGATATATTCAGAAAGACAGTATGAGAAAAATATTGTTTTTTGTAACCAAAATTCAAGTATGAACCTGAAAATTAGCATAATATGGGACCTTTAACGATTGCTCCATTCCATACCCCTTTTTCAAAGCATACATTTTGACTTGAAAAAGCACAAGTTCAAATGTCGCAGTAAGTCATGACAGTGTGACAGAGAGCCAGCATGCACACTACCAGGACCCTGAAACTGTAGCAGCTAAATGGAATTCAGCCACCATTAACATCATTATTTGACAGTATTTTTTGTTTGTGAAAAAGGCCTATTGGGGTATGTGACTGTATGTGTTTGCTGACTGATGTTATTTACTGGGACACTCAAATGCAATGTAGCAATCATTATTTGTTATTAATTGCACGTGTACATTACTAAAAATTTTATTTCACATAAATCACTTTTTTGATTAGTACATTATTTCACTGAAATACAAATCAATGCATCACATTTAAATTACCTTAAAAGAACACATCTTCTTGTCCTTCTTGTGTGTTGCATTTAACAACTGCTGGCTTTGTCTGACTCACAAAAACAAGCTTGACAAATGCAGGAGTTTATTAGCTGAGATTGTTATGCGACATGTTTGTAATATGGTTAACTGCTGTCAAAGTGAGTCATTCACAGATGGTCCCAGACACTTCTGTCCTCACAGTTTGTTGGAGTGAATCAGCTTGTGTGCCTGTGACTTCTCTAAAAGCACTGAAAAAGTAAAAATAATAAACTCAACAAACAAAACGGAGGAGGAGATTTATAGAGATTTATTACATATCTATAATTCGTAAAACATTTAAAAACACAGCATCTTATTTCTGTGCATAATCCTGGATCGGCTTTTTTAAAACAGTGCAGTTACACTAGCTGGTGGCAAGTCAGAGCATGTGGTTTGTACACTTTTGTATCTGAATCTTTCATGACCACCCTGGCGCAGTGTTATGTAACAGCCTGGTGTAGAACGTCCTGATGTGTTACAGCAGTCATTATTAATTTACTCTCTGGCTGGGGGGAAAAGCTGACTAAAATTCCTATTTTGCACAGATCCCAGGCCACCTGCTCATACAGGAAGATGGGAAATGTTGCTTTGATAACCTTTGAATGTTTCTTCATTTTACCGATTCAGCAATTTTTAGGGGTAGCAGACGAAATGTTAGAGACAATTTGAGAAAGATGTTTTTTTTGTTGGCCGTATTACCTACTAGTTTGTGTGTGGGCTTTGATGTTAAAGCAATAATGTTTTAGCATTTTGTTTTTTATTGTGTTTTTGTTCTAAAAGTTACGTTAATGTTGCATTATCAACATAACAATGCAGATTTTTCAAATACATCTGCAGACTAACCATTACATAAACAAACGACATTACATGCAACAATATATTTTAGAACCATAAAACAGACACATTTTCATTACATCTCAAAAAAGTCTATGTTCATTTTTGTACCATATAGAAATCAATGGAAAGCAATAGCTGCCTGGTAGATCACATTCATAAGTGTACCATTTTTTTCCCCTAATTTCTGGATCCTTTTTGGACAATGATTGACCATAAGATACGTTTCAGATTCACGTTTTCAGATAAATCTGAAACTTATCCTACTATTATTTTGATTATTAATATCTGATTTAAAAATGGGAAATCAATTACATTATATCATCATTGCAATTGGACCTTGTTAATGGTAAAATGCAGACAGTGAACAGCATCTTCTTGCTGGAAAATGCAAACATTTTGGGGTCTGTCATATAATTTGATTAAACATCGAGTTAACTGCGCTTTTAAAAACATCTAGACATTGTACACTGAAAAACAGTAATGTAAAGTGTTCATGATTTATCATTATTCTTCCAAACTAAAACTTGCAATATGCATAGTCATCGGATTACATGCATTCATGGCACAAGTAAAACCATGTTAACACATGCACACTGTACACAGTACAGTATGCACACAAGTACATGCACTCTTCTTCACAGCTCTGAATAATTAGATTTTTGGTCGCAAATAAAAATGACAACAAGGCCAACTGCAAAGCTAGCTGTTTCTCTGCAGTTGGTGCTATTACAGTCTGAGTGTGTGCTAGTGCCCCTGAGGTTCTCACGGAGGGACTTAATAATAAGGTGACACACATACACATGTGTGACTCATTAACTGCTCAGTTGTTCACTTAAGAAACACACAAGGCCTACATGGGAATGACCAAAAAAAAGAGATTTAGACCAATGATAGAGAAAGGAACAGCACAGCAAGTTCTTTTACATTGATGGTTTATTCAGCCCTTTTAAAAGCCCCAGTACCTGCCCCGGGAGGGTGAATGAAACAGAAGGACAGTGCTGAGTGGATGTATAAATAAAAAAAAAAGATCAGGCTTCTCTCCCATGTATCTCTTCTGGTATATGGTTTACATGGACAGGACATTTATTTTTTGTTATAACAGGTGAAATTTGTAACTTACCCTTGTTTCAAGGTAGAAACTTTTTCAGTACTTTTTGTCAGGTCAAACGTGTCTACTCAGTAGCATTAACACCTGTCACTCAAGTCCAGTTTTACCAAAGTAACCAAAATAAAGGCTAACCTGCATTTAGAAAGTGTTGAGGAAGCATGTGCATATATTACATATATTACAACAAATTAGGGGTGGGAATCACCAGAGGGCTCACGATGCGATATCATCATGATGCAATATTATTGCGATTTCAAACATATTGCAATATTCTGCAATATATTGCAATGTATTACCTTTTTTCCAACTTCACATTTTTCCCAATTTCAAATTATGTCCCCAAAAGGAAACTTTGTCATCATCTGTTTTATCTAAAAAGATGCATTTTTCTGTTGTTTTTTTTTAATCTCACTTCAATTTTATTACTGCAAAATTAGATTGTCAAGCAGACAAACTGACCAACACATACTGTATATAATAAAAGATCAATACAGTATTGCCACGGAAAATATCGCGATACTATGCTGTATCAATTTTCCCCCCAACCCTACAACAAATGTGACCCCTCTACTGCACTGCGAACCCGCCACCCTTGCCTAGCTTATCATATGGTGACACAGCTGGTACCCAGAGCATGTTTTTGACAACTCACCATGGCTCTCTGCCCTCATCTTGTGTCACCTGACAAGATGACACTGACTGGGCATTGGGAAATGAAGCCAAGCGATTACACTGCTGACCTCTCACTTGGCTCCACACACCCAGACGTTTTAGATGGGGTCGGGATGATAGCAAGGGGAACAGATGAGGACGGGTGAAGGGATGTCTTAGGAGACTGCTGTAAGTCAGGACAAAATATCCAGATGGTCACAGAGAGTAGGAAAGAAAGGAGGTACTACAGAGTGAGAAGAACACCAGAAAACAGAAATGAGAGATGTCAGCGGGAGGACAGAACTAGAAGGAGATGATGGCTGTGAAGTGTTAACGTGCGTGTCAAATGTCTTCTTCCATTCATCAGCAGCCAAGTCTGCCTTCCCCTCCTTCCCTTTCCACACCCATTTCTATATGTAACATATCTTCTTTTCTGCTCCTCAACATGCTTTCTTACACACCCTTATAAAGCCGTGGGACTCCCTGCTTCGCCTCCACCCCACTGCAAGCACCCACAACTTCACCTCTCTTATAAATACCCCAGTGTTACTAATATGGTCAAGCCCTGTGGTAACAGGGAGGGGAATATAATTTTGGACAAAGTCCTACACTGGACAATTGAATCTGTAAAGTTGATTTTGTTATAGTATCTTTGGCATTGTTTTTGTCAATTCTTTGAACCTACTGCTGCAGTAGTAGTGTTTTTTTGTTTTTTTTATGTTTTTGTGAGAAAGTTTGACTTTAACCAATTAATGCAATGCAATGGTTAATGCAATCTACTACATAAGATCATGCAAAAAATGCAAAACTACATCCTGATTTAGTTCCTATTCCATGCAGCACAAGCAGAAGTTGTGTAAAAAGTGTAATTTGTGTCTGAGGTCAATATAAGCAACAGCAGATTTGATTAAAGTGCTCATATTATGCTCATTTTCAGGTTGATAATTGTATTAAGAGGTTGTACCAGAATAGGTTTCCATGGTTTAATTTTTTTTAAAAACACCATATTTTCACCCTGTGTGTTGAGCTCTCTGTTTTAGCTACAGAGTGAGACATCACACTTCTGTTCCATCTTTGTTGGGAGTTGCACATGCGCAGTACCTAGGTAAGGACTACTAGCCAGTCAGAAGCAGAGTATGAGGGCGTGCCATGCTAGCAGCTAGGCGAGCATTATAATGTGTGTTACAAAGTGACCACGTTTGTCTCTGAAGTAAAGGCTGGACTACAACAGAGCTGTTTGGAGCAGTTTGTGAACAGAGTTTTCTGTTGGAGATGGTAAGTCCCTTTGGGGTGGACTTTGGGCTTTTTCACTTTATTAACCTATAACATGCACAAAAAAGATATATAACACAATAAAGGAAAGGGAAAAAGCCAAAAAGCATAATATGAGCAATTTAACGTTGCTCCATCAACTATTTGCAGATTCAAATAAATATGTTTTCAAAATGGTTGTTTCTCTAACTTGACACTCTTCTGCTTCCAGGCAGTGATTGAAACAATTAAGAATAATCTAATTACTCAATTACTAGTGCACGCTACACTCAAAACTGTTTAATAAACGTCTGATTTCTTGTGTTAAGCTCCTATTCACAATCAGCTAGCATTACCTCAGGACCTCCGATACTGTTTTATTCAAATCTACGGATTAAATCCCATTTTTGCATTATGATGGAAATAAAACCGAAAATATAAATGTCCCCAAGATGTTAGTATTATCTCTGTTAAAAGAAAAAGAGGAGAAGAGGATAGGAATGGAAGGGAGAAACAAGGATACCTTTTTATATCAATATACTGTAATTGAACAACAAATTGTTGGGATGAGGTGATCCAAAATGTTTTGCAAGATTATGCAAACCAGCTGCATTGCAAATAACATGAGGTCCTCAGGTAAGGATAGTAACACTTTCCTTAAAGTCCCCCTATTTAGCATTTACAAGTAGTATATATACTGGAAATAAATGGTTAGTAACCCATTATAATGTAGTGTAAAGCAGATATCAGTGATATAAGTTGATACATTTATACACAGCATGTATAAATGAAGGCTTCTGCATAATTAATGACAATAACATGTATTCAATGGATAAGCTATATTTGCTGACAAATACTGTATGTTAATGAACACACAACTAAAATGTTCTTATAGCTGCGTACAACATTATGAAGTGTTACATTATAACATGTATTACATGTATTCATACTGCTTATAAATGTTAAATAAGGGCACTTATAGCAAAGTGTTGCCCATCGTTGCGTGTAAGCAGGGCTTTATAAACCAAGTACAATGTCAGTGTTTAAGTTTGGACCTATTTTGTCTCCTGTGAAGGCCACTCCCATTTGTTGTAAACCTGGAGGCTGTGACTATTGTGTCTTGCCCTAAAGCGTTACCTCTTCTTGCAGTTGACCACAAGTCAAGCAGCACTTATCTTTCAGGTATGTCAAGGTCTGCCCTTTTGTGTCTGTAAAGCTGGGCTGCGAAACACAGATTCTTCTGCCGCTGCAGGATCTTGCTAATTGTTCTCTTCCACTCCTTGACTGCAGATATCACAGAGAGACTCAACTGCTTTCAAAGTCCAGCAGCAGCAGCAGCAGCTTGCCTGTGCCAGTTTGAGTCATAGCAAGCTGATTTACCTGTGAAAGAGAAATGGAAGATTGTTTCAAAAAGGCTCCCATCTAATCTACTAACCAAACTTTAACATCCATCCATCCTCCCACCCATTTATCCATGCAGCCATTAATGGTCGTAAAGGGTCACTTCACCCAAATTACAAAAATCATATTTTCGGATTTACTAGTGATGTCTAACATTGCAGTTAGCTTTATGTGCCAAGATGTTATAATCTATACTGTATGGTACAGCTCTGCTCGACTCTCTTTTTTTTTGGTACCAGTACTTTTGTCTTTTAGTTTTCCATTGTGGATAGTACCCCTGCAGCGTAAATGGGATTATCAGATGATCATTATAACGACACCATGTGAATCTGCAGTGACATAATGGGTAGAGTGAATTAAAATATTGCTGTCACTAGTGACAGTAGCTATCGTGTTGAGTAATGCTGTACCATGCAATGGAAAAACAGCATTAGTCTTTAGAATTTCTGCAATCCCCCCAATTCCAACAGAAGTGAACATTGAAAACTTACATAAAAAACTCAATAGTCTCAATTGAAAACAGTTGAGAATGAGTTATGTGGGATTATTTTCTTGAAATTTTAAGAAGCACAACATGAAACCACATTCACCTCCATTGTATTGGTGGGACATAATTCAAGTAAACGGGTATCTTAAAAGGTATAGTTCGACATTTTGGGAAATACACTTATTTAATTTCTTGCAATGAGTTAGATGAGCTAAGCTAACTGGCTGCTGGCTGTAGCTTTATACTGAAAAGACAGACTCTTCGCATTGAGGTGTATTTCCCAGAATACTGAACTATTCCTTCAAGACTTCACCAAATAAAACTATCTATCAGAACAACTGGACAGAATATGTTTTCTGATTTGGGTGAACTTTCCCGCCAAGTAAAAGAAGCCTCACACTGTATGGAACATATCACCTTTTCCATTGCGATTATCTTGCTTTAGTGTTTCAAGGCAAATATGCCAATGCTCCTAACCAGATTAGAGAAAAAATGGCCCTGGGTCCAAACATGAGCTAATGTCTCTGGACTGTGGAGACCAAAAGAATGGATGGCATTAAAGATTGCCTGTGAAGAGCAGCATAACACATACTCTACCATACTATACATACTGCAAAAGCTATCTGTTGCTGGTGCTTTGGGGCATTTGGCCACTTATGGATGTCACTGTACAACCCTATTCACAATGCTGCTTTGCTACATACCGCTTTTCACTCACTTCATTTAATGTCTAACCTCAGATTTTAAGGGGCGATCATCTTTTTCATACTCTACAAGTGCTAAAGCAATAAATTGGAGAGCAAATTAGCATTAAAAATGGAAAATGGTAATGTGTTGTTGTATACAACTGTGAGAAATACAGTCCATTTATTGCAGAGTCTGTATATTTACAGTATGTGTGTGCATGTATGCAGCAGCTTGACTCTGGCTCCTCTCCTTTCCACCACACCTGTTGCAGCGTCTCTTCCCCTCAACATAGTTGGCTCAAGTTCTGCTCCTCTTGTTCTTCTGGAAACCCCGCTGTCTGTGCTCCTCTCATGCCGGCTACGAGGGCTGTCAATTGTTGGCTTCGGTTTCACTCCGATTTAGAAAGTGCAAGGCAGCAATCCAATGCTTTTGCTTTTAAGGCCTTGAAATTAAGATGAAATGCCAAGGGGTAACATGTGTAAATGAAACTGAAAGTATGTTTTCAATGGAGTTCTGAGATTAGAAAATGTCTATCACGGGTAGCCCAGTGGATCGCTAAGATCAGTCAGATATAGAATCAGCACTCATGTGATACTAAATACAACGTTCTCTTTCTTCTTCACTACCCCACCCCCCTCTCTCTCTCTATGTCTCTCTGCCCAGCTTGCAGCCCAAGTTCTGGGGGATTTTGATGATGAAGACATTGGATTCGGTCTGGTGGATGAAAAGAAGGACTCTGCTGTTGCCAAGAAGCTTGGTAAGCTTGCCAAGCATTGACAGAGACCTTGCTGATGAAAACACGCCTAATTGTCAACGATACCAACAGAAAGAAAAAAAATCTTTGGCTCAGTGTAAATCATCTCTTTCCATCACCACATTTCTCATGGTCTCTCCTGGTGTTCTCAAAGAATAGGGCAGAACAAGTGCTACTTAGCAAATTCAAGGTTATCTTTATTGTCCCACTTGGGGAAATTAGTTTTGCAGCCAAGGTTCACATAAAAACAGAATTCAAAAAGACAAAATCAACGACACAATAAATCCTAGAGCTAGAGCAGGGAAATGGAAATTCATACCAAGAGTGCAAATGTATGTTCAAGTGTGAAAGGGAAGTGCAAGGAATGCAGACGGAGTGCAATTTGTTATTAAGCATATTGATGGCACTTGGGGTGAAGGAGATGTAGATGCAGATGTACTTCTTTATTCCAGTTATTAATAATAATCATTTTTAACTCTCTATAGTCATATAACCCGTATTCACTCTGGATTTATGAGGATATTCTTAATAAGAATCCGGGTACAATTTATTTATGTATTTACATAAATTATACAGGACTTTCTGTTAATTTAATGTAGCATACAGTATGTATGGCTTTTGGACACATTTGAACTTTAACCTGTCCTTAAACCTGTTTAAATGGATAAATAACTTATAAAACAAAAGATGGATGACTAAAACTCTAATAAGTGTAAAAATATGTTAATATTAAATGGGATTCAACATGTAGTACTGCAATGATAGACAATAAATGTGAAACAAGCCTGCCCTCAAGTGTTGACCAAAGATGTCACAGCTTCTTTCAAACAACATGTGCTGCAGCTGTAAACCCAAACCCATGAGCAGTACTTATTGTATAAAATAACAATTAGGTATATTAATGTTACCCACTGACATATTCTTCTTTCTCTGCAGGTTTTGATGAGGTGGAGAGCATCTACATCTTTGCCGACAATGAGATCATCGAGTACGATGGAGAGCTGGCAGCCGACACCCTGGTGGAGTTCCTCTATGATGTACGTAATTTTCGGTCAATGAGGAGGGATGGTGACAAGTATGGTAGTTGAATTCAGACTATGGTTTGGTCTTATTTCTAACTGTATACAATGTGGCAGCTTGGTCATTGGGCCTCATATCTGACACACAAGGCACCCTTTAGAGTCTGTTTGAGATGCATTGGGGTTAGACACATGCGCCGTGAGATGACATAGTTTAAAGAATGCCAAAGTCTGCATAGAGAAGATGCTGTGGCGGATGAATGGGTCAAACAAACACAGGACTTTAACCAGGAGACAGCTGTTCGTAATCCGTGTGAAACCAAAAGTCAAACCTAACCCTGTAACATAACAGTAACTCATGTATATATGTATGTATGTATGTTACATAACAAACTTACGTATTCTAACCCCAACCATGATCTTTTCCTAAACCTAACCAGGTAGTTTCATTGCCCAAACCTAATCCTGCCCTGCACATTGAAAAATGACACCACAGGTGTAGCCAGAACATTAAAAATGTCAAGGAGTCCTGACCAAGCGTCCGTATGTGACGAGTTGGGAGTGAAAATGTATTGATTGAGCACACTTTAAAGCAGACAGCAGCATATTGCCTTATACTGCTTGTGGAATTATGTCACCCAGATATTAAGACTGATATAAAAGTCTCTTGTCAGGTGATTGAAGACCCCGTGGAGATCATTGACAACGAGCGTGAGCTGAAGGGTTTCCACAACATGGATGAGGTCATCAAGTTGGTTGGCTATTTCAAGAGCGAGAAATCTCCTCGTAGGTTAAAGATTATGATCTAAAGACTGAACTTCAAACTAGAAACTTTAAGAAACTGTTGTTGTCAGCCTAATGATGTTTTCCTTATTTTCTCCATACAGACTTCATTGAGTTTGATGACGCTGCTGAGGAGTTCCACCCCTTCGTCAAATTCTTTGCCACATTTGACCCAAAGGTTTAAATTGTTTGTTTGCGTATTGGTATGGATTGGCCTATTTTGTGCATAAAAATGTGAATTTGAGTTCATCTGAAAATCATAGGAGACTTAGCAATTTCATGGACGTGTAAGAATATAGACATTAAGTACATGTTAGGATTATATTGTTACTAGTAATGTTTAAATGTCTGTTCTGTGTTGTGCTAGCAAACATCTTCAGTATTTTTTTTATTTTCTTTTAACTTTGTATTTCCTGATTCTCTTCTCGCCAAGATCGCCAAGAAGCTGAAGCTGAAGATGAATGAAGTTGACTTCTATGAGCCCTTCATGGAGGAACCTGTCACCATTCCAGGAAAGCCCTACATTGAGTCTGAGCTTGTTGAATACATTGAACAGCATGACAGGTGAGCATTCATGGTGTCCTTTAATCCATCTTTGGTCACATAATTTCAGTGGTGGAATGATTCTAAATACATTGTACATTATGTTTATTGAGGTACTTTTACGTGAGTATTTCCATTTGATGCTACTCTCTACCTCTACAATTTGGAGGCAAATGTACTTTTTTCTCCACTATATGTGTTTGAAGGAGAGTTGTTATAGAGAGTTGAGCACAGTGCAACAAATTGAATACCACTCCCCTCCCCTTCCAAGCATGTAGGATAACCTGCGGTGTTTTGAGGTAACGTAAAATTGCAAAAAGGCCCTGACATGACCCAAACATGGTGGTGCAACATCTCCGTGGAAGAGGACCTGCCCCTTATGTAGATACAAAGGGCTCATTCTAAACTATCGAAAACACGATTCTTAGTTTCAGGTGAATATACAAAAACTAAAAACGTCAAATAGATACCCCTAAATCCTACACCATGGTTCTTAAAGTGACTATATGTAACTTTTTTAGGTTTTCATTCATTCATTCATTAATTTTTCATGTAATGATCTTAAATGACCTGTAACAGCAAATGAGACTAACAGTGAAAAGAACGCTATTTTTACGTAATTTTTATTAGTGCCGTTGCTCGGGTCCTATTTTTCCCGCAAAGTCACAAAACGATTTGCGGCAGGTAGATGGTGCTACAGAGCACACATTCTGACAAGTCACAGATTTCGGCTGAACACACCGGTATTGTAGCTTCCCTGCCCAGCAAGTTTGAAGAAGGAAACATGGAGGACCACACGTATTCAAAATCCAAATTTCAGGAACAGGAGTCTTCTTCGCCCAGAAAAAGGATATTGAAAAGACCAAGAGACCGGCTTTTTGAAGCGTAAAGGCTACCGTAGCTGTAATACATACTTTGAGCTGCGTGGCGCGAGAGAGTTGATTGCGATATATGATCTCAATGCTAGATGGGAGAAATTCCTACACGTTGGACCTTTAATGTTAATTTAGAAGTTATCTGTTGTAGTTATGGCTGATACTGGAGCAGGACCGTCACAGAAAAGAAGGAAATTAAACGAAGAACAACTAAAAGCTAAAAGGGAAAGGGAAAGGGAAAGTGAAAGAGGATGGGCGAAAACGCGAGTCACACTCGGTCGGGCTTTCAACAGATAGAGACAATTACGGGATTGTAAATGATTCAAAAACGTCCCCGAATTGGCCCTCAGGTATGTAATATGTCTATTGCATTCATAAAATAAATTTAGATTGCGCGATGTGGTTGTCTGTATGTCAGTAGACAACATTAAATTACATCCTTCCATTTTACGCCCATTTTTAATTTCTTTTCAGTCCGTTTTTGTGTTGGGCTACTATTGTTACTATTTTCTTTTCCCTTGCCCCCTGTACTTGTGTAAAGCGTCCATTGGTTTCATGAAATGCGCTAAATGAATCTATGTTATTATTACGTTCGTTGCTACAACAAACTCCTAATACTTTGGCTGGTGACACGTGACAATGATAACGTTGTTACCCGGTTTAGCTCACGATACATCCAAAGTAGGCCACCGTAAGCAACACCTGAGATGCAACGATGCATCTGTCTGACCAAAACATTAATCACAACTATATGACCTCCCAATAATGCTAACTCAGTAATCTACAGTGGGTAATAAAGCACTGTAAGGAAAAGACCTTTAAGACAGCAGGGGCCTCATGTATAAACGTTGCGTACGCACGAAAAGCTTGCATACTCTGGTTTTCTCGCACACTTTGTGATTTATAAAAATTAACTTGACTGAGAATGTGCGGGGGGCTGCGGGTGTCCGCAAAGTATATTAGAGTTAAGTTTTATATAAGATTATATATATATATATATATAAGATTATCTTCATAATGCTAATACTTAAGTAGGCGTTAGAATGCAAGAATTTTACTTGAAACAGATTATTTTTACAATGTGGTATTGCTACTTTTACGATCTGAGCACTTCTTCAATAAGATTTACACAATTAATACCGATAATCATTTAACATTTGAGTCATTTTTAGAAAAACAGCACTATAATTTCTTCAAACAAGTGTTTTTTCTCTATGTCATTGGAATATTACATTTGATTTTTGATTTTTGAATGTTTCAGGCCCACTCTGAGGAAGCTTGAGCCTCACAGCATGTATGAGATCTGGGTAAGAGATCTGAAACTGCTATTTAAAGAGTCATCCGTTGTTGATTGTTCATTTACTTTTCTCCAATAAAACTTGTATTTCATATCAGTCAATATGAGGAATATAGGACATCCTCGTCTTATCCTTCTTTTGTGCTCACAGGAGGATGACATTGATGGAGAGCACATTGTTGCTTTTGCTGAGGAAGATGACCCAGGTAAACGTCTACTTTAGTGCCTCTTTATACATACAGATATAGCAGTGATATTATCCATTGTGATAGCTGGATGATCAAATATCTAGATGATGCTTTAGGGTGCCTGACATTTGAATTTTTCCTTAGACGGTTATGAATTCCTGGAAATCCTGAAGGAGGTGGCTCGCGAGAACACTGACAACCCCAACCTCAGCATCATCTGGATTGACCCCGACAATTTCCCCCTGGTATGAATACCCCTCACTTAAACTCTATATAAAATTTATTTCAAAATCATTTATGCTGCTTAACCTTATGTTCCTTATATCTGCTTAAAAAAAATAAAATAAAAAAAAATATAAAAAAAAAAAATATATATATATATATATATATATATATATATATATATATATATATATATATATATATATATATATATATATATATATATATATAAGGGCTATCAATCGATTAAAAAATGTAATCTAATTAATTACATACTCCGTGATTAATTAATCGAAATTAATCGCATACATAATTAACAGTGCCTGAACCGATACTTTTTAAGAAAGTAAAAAAAGAAAAGAAAAGAAAAGGTTACTAAACAACAGTTGGTGACATTAAAGAAGGGCTTGTTTATTGCTAAGGCCATATGGTCAAAATTAAATGATTAATAATAATGAATAACAATAACAATAACTTATTTCACTAGTAAATTGCTGATGAACGACAAAAACAACCACCAGATGGGAAAAGGACATTTACAATAACTACAAATGCACCACGAGGCTGTAGCTTACCAGTTTCATTGAACGCATTCATTGAACACACACATATATATATATATATATATATATATATATATATATATATATATATATATAATAATAATTTATACTCTTTTTATAATTAAAAAACTAATTTTTACGAATGTGTCCTTATGAAATATAAAAACTACTTTGAACGTCATTCATAATTGCATCAGGATATGCAAGCCTAACCATCTGTCTGTATCTTTCTTTCAGCTGGTTCCATACTGGGAGAAGACCTTTGGCATCGACCTCTCTTCTCCTCACATTGGTGTGGTTGATGTTGATGACGTAAGCATCCTTTCTCACACCTTGCAAACACATAAAATCAATTGTTTGGAGTCTTACTCGGGACAGGTGAGTAAGTAAGATTGTTAGACATGTGTTGCAAGAGTAACAATCTTTTAAATTGCATTTGTAAGTTGAAGTTTTTGTGAATCCAGTGCCACTATTCTGATACTGGAGTGTTCTCTCACTACCATGGTATGAAAGTCTTAAGGTTTCTGTGCGCCACATACGATCTCTTTGCATTGGAAACTATTGAAAAAAGATGCTGGGCACATAGCAAAAACGCTATGTGGACACAGGGCCTTAAGCTAGCTTCGTTTTTCCTATTCAACAAACTATAAAAACCCTATTTGACACACTACAAAAAAACATTAAAATACGTGTTGGATTCCGATGAAGATTTAATTATTCTGCGTTTTAATACAAGCCATCGCTCCAAATGTAGTATATACACGCTACTTATTATTTTACTGCCATTTTGAGCTGTAAACTGGGCATCAGAAAACATTTTGTCATTCTATTATATTTGAGTGCCACTGTGTGTCATCGGCAGGCCGACAGCGTGTGGATGGAAATGGATGACCAGGATGACATGCCCACAGCTGATGAGCTGGAGCAGTGGATCGAGGACGTTCTGTCAGGAAAGATCGACCCAGATGATGATGATGATGATGATGATGACGACGACGACGATGACGACGACGATGACGGTGACGACGACGATGACGATGATGACGACGATGACGATGATGACGACGATGACGATGATGACGACGATGACGACGACGATGACGACGACGATGACGACGACGACGACGACGAGGATGACGATGACGACGATGACGACGACGAGGATGACGATGACGATGATGATGATGACGATGACGATGACGACGACGATGATGACGACGATGATGACGACGATGATGACGACGATGATGACGACGATGATGATGAAGATGATGATGACGATGATGAATAAAAGTTCACCATCTTTCACTTCACTATAAGTTAGAAATGACAAAATCCAAAAGTAGCAGCAGTTTTTTTTATTCTAACATCTTGCAGCAAATACACGTTGTGTCTGTTTGCTTCCTGTATGGTTTCTGGTAAGGGACAAATATAATGGCCCTATGAGAAACTTTTACTGTCAGTCAGACAAGGAGAGGATTTGCATCTCTGTTGATGAACAGGGTTGCAGCTTAAAATGTTATCCGTCCTTTGTTACTGTATTGAAATATGCTTATCTCTCACCTCTGAGGTTTACAATGAATGTGAGCAGCATATGAGAGGCTAACTTCCCTGACATTTTCTACTTAATGTCACAGACTGGAGTTCACCACTTTTGTCATTTTCTCCAATTAACTGTAATCCTGTTTCAATGACATGTTTTCTACTTGATGAAGAGAAGAAACAAATACTTTATTGTACTATTTTTTAAAGAGAACTACAACTAAACTCACTGGACAAGTCTTAAGATTATTACAATCTTGGAAAAGGATTAAGGTACCGGATAACAAAAAAATACAAAATAATTTGTTTCTGCTCTCATATTAAAAATGAAAGACAAAAATATTTAAAAACCAATGGTGTTTGTTGTTTTCATTGCTTTGAGATTCTTTACAATGTATACTGTGTGTTTGTGTGGTCTGCAGGCAATGAAGTTTGAGCATTACTATACCAACATACATAATTAGCAATAATAATGGATTATTTATATATTATATGTATGTGATTTGTCGTCATCAAGAATGCATACTAGGAGAAATCAGTTTTGATGTATGAAAGTATTGAGGAACAAAGTAGTGATGGGACAACCGACTCTTTTACGCGAGTCAGTTAACCGGACGGTCGTTGGTTGGCCTACCGAGGTAATAGATTCGGTCACCGGTTCGCGTGCCCTCGGCGGGGGGGTCGCGCGTTTACTTCCCCCGCCAGGAACCAAGACACCGCTTGATTACATTAGACTTGAGCGATTGCAGTTACATTCGGTCTCGACATACTATTTACACACTCATACTGACCGACACTAGATTCACGCACTGGCCACGGTTACATTCCTTAGCCTCGTGCGTGGTCTTCTCGTGACAGTCTAACTACCATGTAACAACATTCACTTCTAACATTTAACTTTACATAACTATCAAGATAACATTAAGTGTATTTCTATGTGATATAATAATTTCCCCATGGTAATGTAGCCTATGAATTTCTATGAACACAATTCTAAAATGCATAAGACAAAGGCTTCTGGGATCAGTTGATAACTCAAACTTGCCGAGAAGCTAGACACCCGTTTGATTACATAGACTCATGCACTAGGCACGGTTACGGTCTCGTTCAGTAGGCTGATGCGCGGTATCTTCGTGACAGCCTACCTAGCGTGTAACAAACATATAACTTAACATAACTACTAAGATAACATGACGTGGATATCCATTGATAATGTAGCCTATGAATTTCTATGTACACAATCATCTAAGATGCACGTGAAATAAAGACTTCTGGGATCGTTGATAACTCAAAATTGCCGAGAACCTAGACTCATGCAGTACCCTCGGTTACAGTCCTTATGGTCCCGTTCAGTAGCCTGGTGCGTGGTCTCCTCGTGACAGCCTACCTAACATTTAACTTAACATAAATACCAATATAACATGATGTGTATTTGTATGTGATGTATTTCCCCATCGATAATGTGTAAATTGCCATGAACACAATCACCTAAGATGCACCAGAAACAAGGCTTTGTTAATAACTCAAACTTGCCAAAAACCAAGGCAAGTGATTACATTAGACTCGAGCGGCCGGTTGCACGGTTACATTCGGTCTCGTTCAGTAGCCTGGTGCGCGGTCTGGGTAGGTCATTTCCTGATTGATTCAACCACCACTCCAGTGGAGGCACTAATGAGCTAGATTATTACACACACAGGAGCAGAAGAATACCAGCTACACACAGTGAGTCAGTTCATAGACGTATGGCACTCGATTATCCCGGTTCAGTGACACGAGTCGGGTTAATTAATTAATCAACACTAGAACAAAGGTGAGAGACTACTTGAGTCTAGTGCACGCACGCACGCACACACACACACACACACACACACACACACACACACACACACACACACACACACACACACACACACACACACACACACACACACACACACCAATCCTCCACAAAAATGCGTTTGATGGGCATGGGCGTTTATTTAAAAAAAAGCTGTATTTATCTGGTGTTGGGTATCCATAGTTCTTGGGAACTTCAGGGACATGAATATTATTGTACCAACACAAGGATCACAAACACAGAGGAGACATTTCCTGAAGCTCTATAGCACAGGGAGGAGTGGCAACTTATTGTTTGGAGATTGATATCTGATTTTTTTTTTTTTGTTATGCTACACTCAGCAAACGTTATCATTAGACAAATACTGACATTATGCCTGAAATGATGAATATTCATGTTTGCGTTTTCATGCATGCAGTGTGTGTGTGACTTCAGATTCGGGTTCTGTTTTCATTTTCTACAATTAACTGTAATCCTGTTTCAATGACATGTTTTCTACTTGATGAAGAGAAGAAACAAATACTTACAATTACAATCTTGGAAAAGGATTAAGGTACCAGATAACAAAAGAACAATAGTTTCTGCTCTCATATTATTTAAAAATATTTAAAAACCAATGGTGTTTGTTCTTTTTATACTGTTTTATACTGTGTGTGTTTGTGTGTGTGTGTGGTCTACAGGCAATGACATTTGAGCATTACTATACCAACATACATAATTAGCAATAATAATGAGATTATTTACATCCATTTATGTGATTTGTTGTCATCAAGAATGCATACTAGGAGAAATAAGTTTTGATGTCTCAAAGTATTGAGGAACAAAGGGGAGTGTGAGAGAGGCTACCTGAGTCTAGTGCACACACACACACACACACACACACACACACACACACACACACACACACACACACACACACACACACACACACACACACACACACATCCTAGTGTGAACTAAAATGCCTCTTGAGTGCACAGAAAGAGACACATTATCTTTGCAAACAAGAGGGGTGTTTATTTGAAAAAAAAAAAAAACACATTTTCAGCTGTATTTATCTGGTGTTGGGTATCCATAGTTCTTGGGAACTTCAGGCACATGAATAATATTGTACCAACACAAGGATCACAAACACAGAGAAAACATGGCAACTTATTGTTTGGAGATTGATATCTGATCTATTTTTTGTAGATTTCTCAACAAACATTATCACTAGACAAATACAGACAAATGTCTGAAATGATGCAGATTTGTGTTTGCGTTTTCGTGCATGCAGTGTGTGTGACCTTAGATCCGGGTTCTGGCAGGATAAGCCAGAACCCGGATAAGATATATAAGAGGCATGTTTTCTCCTGTTAGATACTTCTGTGACACTGCAAAGGAAGAAGATAATTTCGCAAAAGGTTTGCTATAAACTCTTATTTTCTGTCCTCTAAGGGTAATTTTTCTCTGTATACAAGTCTTATTAAAATGTTTGTTACTTTCTATTGAAGGTCGAGTGCTGGAGCAGTGTCCGTACTTGTTGCTGCCATGATGGCTCTGACTACTGGTGAGTAGGAGTGATTAAGCAGTGTATGTACTCTGAATATTTATTGTGATGACAACAGCTAACTTCTTTTTTTTTTTTTGCCTGTTATCTGCATAGTTTTAGGTTTGTTTCAGTGTCAGCTGTTGGTTTGTGTAATGCTGACTGACTCCTGTGTCTTTGGTACTCACAGCTTGTACTCACAGCTTCCTGGACCAACACAGAGGCATGAAGTGCTTACCATGGTGCACAAACATTGGAAGATGTGCGTTTGTGTCCATGTTTGTGCACTCCTCCGTATTTGTGTCTTCAGTCTCATACATAACCTAAAGGCTTTAACTCTCTAATTAAATATTTCTTAGCTATCGCTGTAACGCTACTCAAGGAAAGAAGTGACAAGTGACAAACAGGAGCTGTTTCTTAGGGCTTTGTGCTTTAAAGAGCAGATTGAATGGTCATGGAAAGGATGCTTTATGCCCAACTCTATTCTTCAGTGAGTTGTCTTTCTTGTATCATGCATAATTAAAAGGCTCAAGCATTGAAACAAGTTTGTTTTTGAGTTTGTGTACCACCTCAATTAAATCCTGTATCTCATTAAATCCTGTATCTGAAAGCGCTCCATAATACCATAAAATAATACTGAACACCATAATTCCTGGGAGTTAATTTATTTATTTTTGCAACATCTCAGTGATCAGTGGCCTATATGTGTCTCCAATACCTTGACGTTTTATGAGTATTGATCAGTGCGATTCCAGACCAAGTTCAAGTTTCAAGTTTATTGTCATGTGCATTTAAAAGTACAAAGTACAGAAAAAATACAATATTCTCATAAATATTCTCAAAAGAACTATACATATATAAATAGAATTTAAATACAACATAAATGACCTGAATCAGTAGTACAATCTGATATGTTGTAGCAACCTAAAAACTATTGCAGCCATCACAGAAAAAGAGAAAGATAAAAACATCATAAAATAAAATGAAAGAAATCCACAGACAGTGTCATTAACCTCATTGCCTGAGGGTAAAAACATGTGACCTGGCGATACTCAATAGAGCGTTTAACGAGCAGTGGCCTGCTGGTTGGTCAGTCATTATGAACTCATGATGTGTAGCCAAGAATTGTTCAAATCAACAGAACTTTATTTAAAATCTTGGTTGACACCCTATGGTTCCTAAGATGCCAAATATGTCAGGATGAATTTGGGAACATATGTGTAATATGATATGCAAGACATGTCGGTTATTTCCACTTGAAGGAAAGCTACAGCCTTAAAATGTGTCTCAGAGTCTAAGGTTTGAGCATTTCACCTGGTGTAAAAGAAAAACTTAAATTGGAAACGAGCGGGCGCCCATATATATAGAGGTTTACTCCTCGACGCAGCAGCCGCTGGTTCGACTCCGACCTGCGGCCATTTGCTGCATGGCATTCCCCTTCTCTCTCCCCTTTCAAGTCTAAGCTGTCCTATCCAAATAAAGGCCTAAAATGCCCAAATAATTATCTCAATAAAGAAAGAAAATTGGAAACAAGCAAAAGTATAATAAATATGATGCTGACAGAAGGTGTGGACTCAGATCATAGACGATCCAGAGAAAATTCAGCCCTCTAAAATGTGTTGGGATTTAAAGGTGTACTGTCGATTTCATTGTCATTTGAAAAGAAAAAAAAGACTATTATAAAGACTACTATAAAATGTGTCCAACACCTTTTTGTTCCCCCACAGGTATCTTTACGGCACCTGCAGGTCGTTTATTACTGTATCTTCCATCATTCTAGAGGTCACGGTAGGACTAAGTTGTTTCTCTACAAGCACAACCGGTGCTTGGTCTTACCTGAGGAGCATACAGCAGTCCAATAAGTCACCACTTTGTTGGGATAAGGAATCAATACTCTTACATCTATATCTTTAAAAATGCAAACAGTCAGTTAACAGAGAAGGATGTTTGTCCTATTGTAAATTCACAGAAAAAAATCTTCTGAAAATAAGTCTGCACCGTTAAAAGTACTATTTTGTGTCACAGGATGAAAGCTTTATTGTGCAAATGGACTTTAATCAGATATCTCTACACGTATCTCTGTTGGAATGTACCCAAAACATGACAAAAGCAAAGAGCAAGGGCAAAACCCTCATAGAAATATATAATTCATGATTTATATTATGAAGCTTGTTGTTTTATTGTGCGATGACTGGAAAATGGAATAAACAATTACATTGATTAATTTAATTTTTATAAATGTGTTAATGTAAATGAATGTGTGTATTTTGTGAAACTGTTTAATAAATAAAGCTGCGAGCTATGGATCATATCAGTAATCTCTGCACTGTTTATATACCGATGTAAGATAAGTAACCCACACAGAGATAACATCGTGATAAAGGCCTCTTCAAACCAGACGTGAGAATTAAATAGTGGTTTGTAGTGACCCACAATCTGGAGACATTCACTAGAGACTGTGGCTCCTTTAAGGGGTTTTCTATATTCTATAATAATTTGAATATCTTTAATTCAAATGATTTCCTCTAACTAACTTAATTTCTCAGTTGATTTGCTACAATACCAACTAAAACATGAATCTTGGTGAAGTTACTAAAAGATCAATAAAAAAGCTGAGCAATGTGTCTGTTTACTCTAGGATATCAAAGGTTAACTGATTGCCAGTAAATGTTGGTAATACTATTTTCTCATTGCATAATAAGCCTTGTTTTTCAAGGGGATGTTAGAAATTAGCAGGTCATCTTTAAACAATATAAAAGCAGCCAGAGAGATCATATCAGTCAGAGTTTAGGCGACTGAGCGAAGTTGAATCAACTTGGAAGATGAAATCTACCATTTTACTGTTTGTTTCTCTGTTCTGCGGCCTGATTTTGGCCCAAGAGGATGGTTCTGAAATAGAAAAAACTAGTGGAACACAGTCATGTGACATGTGTGAGCTCCTGAAAGAGTTTGGTGCCCTGAGAGAAAAACTGGGAGTTATGGAAACCAGGCTGAAGGACAGTGAAAACCAGATTCTTGAACTGAAGAAAAAAGGTAAAGTAAAACGTTTGCTCTGATTCATAAAATACATCAGTGGATATTTTTTATGTGTGATGGAATAAATTAAATTTAAAAAGTATGGAAATACATTTATAAAATAACGTGATTACAATGTTTTGTTTGACACAGAAACAACTAAGGTGGCATTCAGTGTAGCAATAGGTGGGAGTGGAAAACAAATTGGACCCTTCAACACAGACACAACTTTAATCTACAAAACGGTGATAACAAACATTGGCAATGCCTACAATGAACATACTGGTAAGTACAGTAGTACTGATATTGTGTGTGTGTATATATATATATATATATATATATATATATATATATATATATATATATATATATATATATATATATATATATATATATTTTTTTTTTTTTTTTTTTTTTTACAAATGAATGAGTAGAATTTTGAGCCATGATGCAGATATGCCAAATTGTAAAAAAAAAACAAAAAAAAAAACAATAGGTTTGGGGTTAAAAACATATATTTTTTAAATATCTTGTCTTACTTCATAAACCCAACACTATACAAACTTAGTTAATTTTAAAAAGTTAACATTTGGTTATATGGACACAAACTCCACAGTCTCCTGGGTGAAAGTCCAACCTTAGTCCTTATAAGGACTAGAGTTTTGCGCTTTCTGGTACCTGACTTTGTCACTTACTCCTGTGATAATCACACTGTTATCCCGAATTAGTTGACTTTACTAGAAATTTGAGTGGAAACCTGTTGCTTTAAACCATCTAAGTTTTTACACAAGGTGAACCTTGACAGTTCAATTGGTGTTAACACAGAGCGGTGAGTTGATGCAGTAGACAAATCAAGTAGTCATTACTAAATATCATTAGTAAACAAATTGTTGTCTAAAATAAGCATGTTAAGGCTTTCACGCGTAACATTTTGATATTAATGAACGTCCGTTACATTCAAGCCATAGCCTGTACAGTCTAGAGGAAACTTCATTCAGTTAGTACCTTTTCAGTAATTACAAGTCGAAGTGTGGAACACGTGAGCAGGAGGAACTGTTATCATATAATAATAAACTTGAAGCCCTTGCCACATGACTGTGGAAATATGTGACAGAACCTAGTGCGCACTGAGCAGCCGCGACCTGCCCACTTCTGTATCAAACATGTGAGAGAGAGGGAAAGAATGTTGAAGAAAAGAGAAGTGAAAAACAACAGCAGAAAAAGAGATGCGGAGAAAAAAAAGGTGGAGAATCGCAGAAAGAAAACGTAGTGTGGTGTGATGCTATTTTTTTCTTCTATTGATAAAACTATTGCAAGATGCACCATTTGTGATTAAAAAGTGGCACACAGCAACAACACAAGTAACCTGTTTAAACATCATAAAACAACACACCCCCTAAGAAGATTAAGAAATCTTATAGAAAGTGCGAATGTGCATGTTTTTTGTTGGTATTTTATTTTATTCATGTTTATGTTCTATTTATTCATTGTATTATTATTTAATCGGTATTGTCCATACTACTATACTATTGTTTAACGTACACATTTTTATTTAATTGTACTCATGGCCAGTATGTGTAATGATCTTTTTTTCTAAAAGATCATTATTTGAAGAAAAAGAAAAAAATCACATAGCCATTGAAGAAATGATCACTATCAGTATTGGTACCGGAATCTATAAAATTGTAACAAACAGTATCGGCATTGTATCGAATTGAGAAAGTTTGGTATCGCCCATCCCTAATCACTGCTAAAGAAATAATTTGTTCACATAAATAGTTAATTTTCCTTTATATCAGTAGGACTTTAAGAACAATGTATTCAATACATTTGTTCCAACAAATCATACAGAAAAACAGTACACATAAAACATTGTAATTTTCCAATGTACTATATTGCGTGGAATTTTTCACTCAGGAAACAGAGTTACTAGAATCCAATCTGTGTATGTGCTACTGAACACTTTTTCACTGCCTAGACTCCATCAGTCTCCACCCGGGTCTCGGTCATGGTACAACAATAAATGTAGATAAACATGAACACTAAATCAACCATACAAAACTAGAACTCAGATAACATTAACAGAACAATATTAAAACACACTTTACCTATGACAGAAACCGTTCAGAACATGAGCCTTTGCATCGCTTCAGCGCAGAAGAGTTCAAAGGACCCTGCCCCCCATAGTGATGAATATGGTTTTGAACAAAACATGATAGAATAAGTAGTGACCACGAAAAAGTTGAATTACAGCTAAATCTGGGTTTACAGTGTACGGCCGTTTCCTGTGTTAGGACGGTCCGGTAAAATATGTGTATCAAGGAGTATCACTGACAGTAAAAACGTCAACAAATCAAGACAGAAAATAAGGCAGTCTTGATTTTTAACAATGTCCGCTGTAGTTTGAATACACATATTTTAGCCATGCTAGCAGAAACAACTATAAGATGAATCATATATATGACAATTAATAGTTTCCAGATGGTAAATCCTGCTGACTTCGGTGGACACCTGACTTTTCTTCTAGCCCCACCATGAGGTTGACATTTGTGGTTCAAAGAGAAAAATATCTGTCCATCATTTGACACAATTTTCATTCAGTCCAATTATTTGGTTTATGATCAAATGCCTGTAAAACTAATGACATTCCCATCAGCCTTAGCTGTTCTTTGGATTTAGTGCTAATTAACAAATGCTAGCATGCCAACACCCTATCATGCTTTTTCATGCTTTTTTTTGCACCTTGGCAGTACAAAGTAAAAAATGAATAAATCCCAGTGTGAATTCATTTATTTTTTATTGTGACTTGTAAACTGGTCAGCTGAGTATCACTGCTCTAGACTCCCACTTGTTTGAAATGAAATAAACTGAAATGTGTTGGAAAGTTGTGTTGATGCTATGATAGAAAGAGGTCCAGCGGCCTAAAGTATGAATATGAATTGAATTGCTATAGTATGTTGCAATAAATAGAGGTAGCACTTTAAATGTAATCCACCCAAACACTCTCCAAGAAAGATTTAAGGACTTCTTCAAAGCTGTGTCAGAACGTTGTTGGAATAAAAAGTTGTTTCCACAGGTATCTTCGCGGCACCCGTTACAGGCATATACTACTTCACCTTTCATTATCATGCCGGAGGATCACACCCAGTGAGTCTAGCCCTCATCAAGAACAGCCAGAGTGTTGTGACAACCTATGACCACCAAACACTGAATGACGGGGCTGATAACGGAGGCAACGCAGTGTTCGTGCAGCTGCAGCAAGGGGACCTGGTGTTTGTACGCTTAGGTGCAAATACAAATGTGTGGGGAAACAATGACATCACCACCTTCAGCGGTTTTTTGGTCAATCAGGATTGAGAAACAGTGAATATGATTCATTTGTCATTATGATCACAATTTTAAATGGCTTAACAGATCTGAAAATATAGATATATTACGTTTTTCTTTTTTTCTTTATCATTTTGTATCTCTGTCTGAAATTATGAATATTTAAAATGTATGTTCATTTTAACTGATTCCAATTATCACAAGCAAACTACGTGCTATACTGCAGATTAAAAAATGCACTTATTGTAAATTTTGTATGTTGTGAATTTTTCATACACTTTTTAAACTCTCGTCTTTCTATTGTCCTTGTGTAGACTGTTAATCCTTTCAGCTTTCAACTTTTTTAAATTTAAAACTTAAATGAGAATGCAAAAGTGGTGTATGCTGTAGGTTTGCTATCTTTTTATTAAACCAATCAAATGCCTCAAACCTTATATTTGAATTCACAGAATATAGAATTCTAAAATGTGATAGCTGGTTAAACAAATGATAGATTTTAGTGGCATTGCACAACAACTGCATTGAAACAAAATATAGCAAGTATTAAATGATATCGCTCTGATATCTGGAGATGATGGTGGAGACCTTGACAGATGACAAGTCTGATGATTTCAGGTTAATGCAGCTTTATTCAAACAGTGAACTAATTTCTCTCTGAGAGAGGAGATAACCATGTACACACTCTCAAGAGCATGTGCCCAAAGTGTCTCTACAAACATCAGAATAACTCCTCCTTTATACCCTTTGGGGCTTCACACATTCTAATCTATCTATTTCTGTGGGACAGTGTTACCTTGAAACTAATCCTTATATGGAAAATACTTCTAATAGATTCACACATTCCAATCTATTTATTTATGTGGGACAGTGTTACCTCAAACTAACCCTTTTATGGAAGATCTTTAGAATAGATGAAATACATTTGAAAACATACATGCTTAAATAGTTAAAGTGAAAATTGTAATATAAATAAAAGAACAATGTTTTTCCATCCATGATTCGACCCCTTTTGTGTCTATTGAGGCACTTGTAATTAGAACCTTGTGTTGTGCTGATCCAGTGCAGTGAAGCAGTGCAGGAGTTCCACTTCAAGTATCTCTTTGTGGACAAGGGTTAGCTTCATTTGTTTTGCACGTTTCATACGCAAAGGCAATTCATAATCAATCCGATATCTTTACTCTCTCATGCGTTGGAGGGTACCAAGGTGAAGCCGATCCCACATGACATTGGGCGAGAGACTGAGTTACATCCTGGACAGGATGCTAGTCACTCACAGGGCTGACACATAGAGACAGACAACTCTTTTTATGTTTTTATGCAGCATGTCTCTTCTATCCTGACATTTCAGATCTTCTGAGAGAGTTTGACTCCATGTAAGACAAACTGGTGGCTATGGAAACCAGACTGAAGCACAGAGAAAATGAGATTGCAGAACTGGATTGACGTCCACACACACTCACAAAGGACAAGGATTATGAATCCATCCATCCCATCCATCTTCGTCCGCTTATCCGGTATCGGGTCGCGGGGATTATGAATCCAAGTTCTAAAATTCTAAGTGGTCAGAATGGAGAAAAAAACTGGTCAATATCAAGCTGAGGTCTGGCATCTAAATATGTTTATTGTCTTTCCTCTTTAGCATTTTTTTAACTTTGAAGCTAAGCCAGTTTTAGAGCGGGTTATGATTCTTTCCCGGAGTCAGATATTTGAAATTCTCGTTTTTAAGCTGTTTTTTTCTCTTCAAACTCCTGGGGAAAGCATTTTGGTCTTTACCTGCCAAATGCTTAACAGGTTTTATCAGCTAGTTTCTGATTTTCTCTGTCATACTTTGTAAACAATGAGCTAAAAGAGACGAAAAACTCTGTAGACTTGCAGAGGTGGCTAATAGTTCTGTATATAACACAAAAACACATATGATTCAATGTAACCATTCAAGATAGTGTTTAATTCAGCTTTAAGCAATTTATTTGACGGTATAAAAAGCTAAACAAACAGGATTTTAATACAGATTCAAATAAATGTTCACAGTAATGAAGAAATAACATGGATATACATGAGGGGAACATTAGTTTGACAGTAAGAGGATTATACAGAGTGACAATAGTAAGAATTGAATTCATGGAGAAGAATACAACAGTTTCATATAGTCAAAGAACGGATTATAACCTTGAGGTTTGGTGACAACTAAGGTTAAAAAAACTGTGAACAGTTTTTGAGTAGGTTGTAAAGGAGCTTTAGCTGGAAATGTAAATCCCAGTAAGAGAGGAAAATGTGTTTAATACAATACTGTGACTCATCTCCATGTAATTTAGAGGACTTTTAAAAAATATTTTTTCCTTTCCTGAATGTTCAAGTACAGATTTATTGATATAGCACATTTAAAAACAACCATAGTTGACCAAAGTGCTTAACAAGATGATGTCATGCTCATCTCACAAAATGTTATGATGACCAGGCTCAAATATGTAATAATGTGTAATACAAAGTAGCTTAAGAGCAACATCATATGCAATGTTTTCTTATGTAAGCAAAACAACGAGCTTCCTTTACATAAGCTTGACAGAGAGCTTTTCGAGGTCAGGGCAATAATGAGCCTGATATCTGGAATACAATGTCTTCTAACCTCCAAAAACTTGGCTTTTCTAAGGCCTGCAGGGTCTAGCCGTCATGTCATGCTTTTGGTTGATATACTTCTCGAAATAGACAGGACTGCAGAGGTTTCCAACTTTGTCACAAGCGACAATCACATATCTTCGTCGTCTCACTAGACTTATAACTCTGCAATTCTTGTCGACACTGAGCTCATATACATGCATGGTTATGGAACTGATGCAGAAGTTACCATTGTAACTGTTTAACAGCGGGCGACCGGAGCCGTTACAGGTCTGCACAACATCTACATGATTCCTGCCCTTGATGAAGGTCTGCCTCGGTCTGTTGCAGAGTCCATACTTCTTTATGTACCTGTATAATAAGATCAATGTTTCACTGCAGAGTAAACGGCATGAGAAAGTACAACCTATTTTCATACACTTTGAAACATGTAAATAAAGCAGTAGTGTGATATTAAAAAAACAAAAAATTGATATAAATTCAATATGCAATGTTGACACAGTAGAAAAAATGCGGTATAGCAGTACGGGTCAACACTCACGGTACGGAATGCACGTGAACCGCAGATCAATTGCAAAGTTTAACCATAATAATAGTGTGAAATACATTTTTACTGTCACTGTTACTTAAAGTACACTAATTCATATCTATGCAGGGTTGTTGTGAAAAGATACAAGCAACGCAATTTTCTGTTCACGTGATGTTAAACACATGTTAAAATCCTGTGCTAATACGGCACCGGTGCCTAAACGACCGGTATAGCAACGCAGGTTTCGGTGCCTCATTTCGGTGCCACCTAAATGTCTTCACTGCCCTCTGACGCTCCGAAACAAACGTTAGAGGCAAACAGAAGCATCGCTGCATGTCACGCTAGTTAACACTTGCAGCAGGTAACGTTAGCCTACCGTTAGCTAGTAGCTGGATTAAACACGGTTAAAATGCTGACAGCTAAACGGTATAAAAGTGTGACTGTATTTCACTGTATAGGATTCCAACACCGGGACATACAACAGTTTGCAGCTACTGCTATGAGCTAAAAGACACAAACTAGTACTATGGTCACCGCCGTTGATGGAAAAACAACACAGATGTGACTAAATGTTGCGTTTACTTAAAACCTGGTGCATTCAAAGTTATTGTAAAATAGCATTGTTCATCTGTTTTTGTCGTTAAACAGCAATTTACTGGTGAAAGAAGTGTCACAAGTGTCAGAACCGTAAGTTTGATGATCCGTTTCAGCCCTAAGCCCTGTAATGTTTTATGTAGATCTAATAAGTGGTAGTTTAACAATGGGTGGTGATGGTGCAGTCGATATGACACATGCCTTGGGAGATCTGGGTTCAATTCCCACTGTGATACATCAACCAATGTATCCCTGAGCAAGACACTTAACCCCTAGTTGCTTCTGAGGCGTGCAGCCTCTGACATATAAAGCAATTGTAAGTCGCTTTGGATAAAAGCATCAGCTAAATGACATTTAATGTAACAACGGATTAATGTAACAATGGATTCATTGAACCCTTTAACTCACGTTGCCCAGTCTGTCCTTGAATATCTGTTAAAGGACTCCTGAAGGATGTGTCTCAGAAAAAATTCGTTGTATGCATTGGTGTTGTTGTTCCTCTGGCAAGGCTGATTGTTCCCATGAACAAGAGCAAGAGTGAACGTGACGGTGATCAGGAGAACGATGTTCATCTTGTCTAGAGACGGAGAAAGAGGGAGAGTTTTGGAGCAATTTCTTGTTCAAAAACAATATAAATACGGCAGTAAAATTCAAAGTGCAAAATTAAAGTCTCTCATTTAGTATTGTCACACTGCCTTTCTTTTTTTTAAAGATGATAGAATTTCAATATTTTATAAACAGACTTTGTGGCTTTGTGCCATATTACTTCAAATGTAAGCATTTCAGCACCATCAAATAGACCTCTTTCTCTCTCTATTGAACTAATTTGTATGTTACAATTTAATGAACAGTTTAATTTGCCATTAATTATTTACAGTGTAATGTTCCTCAGCAGATTTTCATCCAGCCTATTCTCTCTCTCTCTCTCTCTCTCTCTCTCTCTCTCTCTCTCTCATGAAAGTTCCAGTAATAATGTTGCCAAAGCATCAAAATACAATTTGACACAATATTCAGAGAGTAGTGTTACACAATAAGCAGCAAGATGAACATTAACACAACAATATACTTAATTTAAAATAACTATAGCCTATAGCCTACATTATCTCTCAACCATTTCAAATTGTACAAAAAGGGGAACCAGACAGTCCCCTATGCAGGTGGTAGTTAGGGTATGTTATGTTCACTTACATACATGCAGGGCATTTTCGGGATTCTTTTTTTTATGTTAGCTTCTGTCCTCCCCAAAAGTGAAATTAAATATCCGCCATTGGTTGAAATAAACAATAGTAGGCCTATCATAACGGATGTATTTATGGCAGAAAACGTCTGGAGAAAGCACCAACGTGGTTCAAATACTTAATAGCTCTGTTATAGGAAGCTTCGAAGACTAGAGGGAAGTCAGTCGTCGCTGGTGAAACTGCAGTTCCTTGTTGCGCACTTTCTAAAAAAAAACTCAGCAGCTGCTGTGTGGAGAGACTTCACAGCAACTCGTGATATGATCGTTCACTGTCCGGTAGTCCGGTAGGATGGAAAGATATTCACAGACTCCGACTTCCGGGATCAATAACTCATCAGCGACACGTTATTAAAATACAAACGACGCCTCTTTCCTACCGTGGTAAGGTAGACAACGAGCCGCGAGCTCATTTTCATCAAAACGATTGGTCATCTGACCCGGACAAACACTAGCAGTCTCTGTGAGACGAGTGCGCCCAGGGACCGTCTACAAAGTCCAACACCGAAGACAGACGCAACAAAAATATTCAATAGCTTCATCATTTTTGTTTTGTTTTTATAAATCTTTATTGCAAAACAAGTACAATGACAAATTCCAAAAATACATATATACCAGGGGTTAAGAGGTACATACATTTAAGGCTTTAGGGTTTGTAGAGTGCTGAATGGTTTGTAGGTATTGTAGCATTTCATTCATAAAGATTTTAATTAGAGGTTTTCCCTTACATTATTTACTTTTGTGAATGTGAAATTTCGACAAGATAACAAAAAGATTGACAATATAATACTGTTTTTGTTCTAGAATGCAAAAATTATAAAAAAAAACAAACAAACAGCACGTCTTTGTACAGCAGAGAAAAGTTGACAGAAATGTTACAGCAGATATACTAAGTCACACATAATTGGTCTCCTGTTGGTTATACAATAACATTTAGCCTACTTAGAAAAAAATAAGTGGATTGCAATATTTTATACGGGAAGAATATTCAATAGTTTAATTATTATAAAGAGTAATGTCTCCAAAACTACGTCACACATAACCTCCAGCCTATATATAATATGAAGCAATGTTGTGAGATTTGACAGGTTAGTACAGTTGTATTCTCATACATTTATATGCAGGCAGATGTTTATATTTCAGCTTTACAGATATAACATGTTTAAAACCTTAAAACAACAAGTCTACAACAAGTTCTCTCATCACTGTCGCACCAAATGCTTGCACGTGGGAAATCGAAATTGTTGGGTCTTTGTAAATTATAGAGTTTGGTCTAGACCTACTCTCTGTAAAGAGTCCTGAGATAACTCCTGTTCGAGTTATCGAGTTCGTTTGATTTGACACTATAAATAAAATTCAATTGAATTGAATCTGTTTAATTCTTAAAAGAATTAAGATACAAAAAATAAAATAGGTCAAATCTAAGAAAAACAAATAGAAACAGACAATAGGGCTGCATCTCCAACGCGCCTGTAACAATACACAATGCTTCATCTTATAAGCAGCACTAACTGTGAGTAGCCTATAAGTTCTGCACAGTAAAAAGTAGGTATTGTAAGACTGAATAATTTGTGAATACGAATACGCTGCACCGTGGCCACCACTAAGTGCTAACTTTGTTGGCTCCTTGGCTGTCCACAAACTTTTGGACAATTTTATGAAGGTAAAGGTTATTCTGTTCTTTAATGTTGACGTGTGGAACCCCACATACACCAACTGAACCACACGGCTGATACTGATGCTTTTTTTACTGAGTGACAATCACAGATGTTGGTTTGAACTTTCTTTGCCCTGCTCTTCAGTCTGATGGCTCCTGTTTATGGTGGAGTTTAATCATTGGCCCCATCTTGTGACAGAAATCAGTACTGCAACCATTTAAAAAACCCTATAAATGTTTAGGCTGTTCTCATGAACCATTCGTATATAAAGCTACTACAAGTAAACTTTCATAGCGAGACCAAAATAAGCAAAAGATAATAAATATATATCCCTTTCATCAAGATCTCTTTCAGTGATCTTGAACAAACCTGAAAGATGAACGTTGCTATTTTTCTGTTTGTGTTGCTGTGTTGAGGCCTGCCATTGACCCAGGGTGACTGTAATGCTGTGAGACCAAACTGACTAGTGAAAGACACTCCATCTACTATGGAAGCCAGACTGAAGCACAGTGAAGCACAATGGGATGGCACAACTGGACTGGAATACCCACATACACTCACAACAGACATGGATGATGAATGAATGAATGAATGAATGATGAGTTGTAATATTAGAAGTGGTCAGAATGTAGCTGCTAATGCTACACCTAAAGCCCCAACAAAGTTTAGAATGTATGGAACCTTTTTCAAATTTGTTTCTGAAAGAATAACTAACTTGAAAGCAAATTTGACTATCAAATAAGATTAAACAGATGAACTTGATTTAAAAGCTTAAGTTTATGTATTTTACATAGATCACATATTACATATGGAATGGTAGTTTAACACTTTGTGAACATGTTTATTCGCCTTCTTGCTGAGAGTTAGATGAGAAAATTGATACCACTCTCATCAGCTAGTTTTTGGTTTTCTCTGCCATTCATAGCTATGCCATAAAATCAAAACAATTTATGTTTTGTTTTATGTGTTTTAATGTTTGCATGTATTTTGTTTAAAACACTGTATTGCGGCTATCTTGGCCAGGGCTCACTTGAAAAGAGATTTTGGAATCTCAATGGAATTTACCAGGTTAACAAAGGTTTAATAAATTATAATGTGATAATGAGCTGAAAGAGACGGAAAACTCTGATTTGCAGAGGTGTGTAAACGTTCTGTAGGCTATATAGCACAATAGGACATATGATTCAATGTAAACATCAAATATATTGATTAATGCCGCTTTAAACGTACAATATGTAACTTTCTGCAGCTAGGGGTCTCTCAACCAAAACAATTGTATTGTAAACACGGACTTTTGATGACGATGGGAAATTGCGTGGAATTATGGGAGTTGTAGTTTTTATTGTTAAACACCATCACTGATTAGAATGCATCTGTTCACGTACGAGTGTTCCCATTCAAGTGTATTCACGTTACATTTAGAAATGTTACATGTTGTCCCTTTAAGCCATTTATTTGACAATACATCAAGCAAAACAAACAGGATTTTAATACAGATTTAGAAAAATCTTGCAGTAATGAGAAAATACATGGATATACATATGGGGAACATTAGTTTGACAGTAAGAGGATTACACAGACACATTATGAATTGAACTCATATACAAACGTTTACCGCACCCGTTAGGGTTCAAGAAAGTTTTTCAAAGAAGAAAGAAGCTTTAGCTGGAAATGTAAGACTCAGTAACAGTTGAACATGTGTTTAATATAATACTAACTCATCGCCTCCATGGTATTTAGATGAAATGTAATGTTTCTGTTCCTGCATGGCACATGGTTTTTTAATCATGCTCATCCCACAACATGGTACGAAGAAATATGTAACAGAGAATATAATGCAGCTTAAGAACAAAATGACATGCCAATGTTTTCTTATGTAAGCAAAAAAGGCGTTGTTTAGCTAAGCTCGACAGAGGTTTTAGATGTCAGGCCAATAATTAGCCTGACATCTGGAATCCAATGTCTACTAACCTCCAAAAATGTGGCCTATTCTAAGCAGCATTTACATGCAGGGATTAGCAGTCATGTTTGGCATTTGGCTGATGTACCTCTCAAAATGGACAGGACGGCACTGGTTTACAATCACATCACAAGCCACAATAACATAATTAATGTTAGGAACTACATTTCGAACTACGCAATTGTTGTCAATTGTAACATAATAAAATGGCAGTACATTGTGACTGATGCATAAGTTACCTACTCTAGGATATAACGGCGGGCGGCCATAGCCTTGACAGATCTGCTCGATATATCCCTGATACCTGGGCTCGAAGAAGGACTGGTGAAGTCTCCTGCAGAGTCCCCTGTTCCTTATGTACCTGTATAATGAGATGACATTGATAAAGTAAGACTTAGTTTTATGACACTCTGAAACATGTTAATGAAGTAAGTAAATAAAATCATGTTCCTCTGCCTTTACCTACTGCTCCTAAATGCACAATGGCATTTGCATTTTTCAGCATGTCAAAGGAAAACCACCAATCAGAGCCGAGGAGCCTCTAAAGTAGTGTCAATGAGAGCTTGTGAACTGCAGTCAAACGGTCAAACTAGGCAATGCTGATCAACACATTTTAGTGTAGGCACCTGTTTGGCTGTAAAGTGCTTAAAGTTTGCTCAGCAGTGCTTGGTTTTGGCTCAACTGTTTTCATTACAATATGGCAGCCGGGTCACAAACTTTTTCATTTACAGCTAAACAGTAGTGTTTCTGAAAACATTTGAGGTGAAAAAGTTCAAGAGATGTCATTGACACTGCAGCTCTGATTGGTTGTTTACCTTATGCCATTAGGAGCAGCAGGAAGAGGAAGAGGAACAGGAGTTTTTCACAGATCATCTGTCTCATGTAGAACTGTCAGCACATAGTGACAGTTTGAGCAAAGGGGACAAACTTTTTTTTATTTTTATTTTTTAGAAAAGGTACCAACTGTATGTAGCTTTAACCGTTTAACTCACATTTGCCAGTCACTCTTAGAGTTTCTGTTAAAGGGCTGGCTAATGATGTGTTTCCAAACAAATCTGTTGTACGCATTGTTGTCAGGGTTATACACACAAGGCGTATTGTTCCCATGAACAAGGGCAAGAGTGAACGTGATGGCGATCAGGAGAACGATGTTCATCTCGTCTAGAAAGAAAGAGAAAGAATGAGAGTTTTGTTGTTTAAAAACAATATAAATGCATCAGTAATTGGTGCTGTAGATACAGCATCTAAAATGGACATCCACAAAGTGCAAAATGAAAGTCTCTGGTGAATCAATCAGCATTGTCACACTGGCTTGAAATGTTTTAAAGTACTCATATTATGCTCATTTTCAGGTTCATAATTGTACTTAGAGGTTGTACCAGAATAGGTTTACATGGTTTAATTTTCAAAAAACACCATATATTTGTTGTACTGCACATTGCTGCAGCTCCTCTTTTCCCCCTGTGTGTTGAGCTCTCTGTTTTAGCTACAGAGTGAGACATCTCACTTCTGTACCATCTTTGTTGGGAGTTGCACATGCACAGTAAGTACTGCTAGCTAGTCAGTTGCAGAGTATGAGGGCGTGCCATGCTAGCAGCTAGGTGAGCATTATAACGTGTGTTACAAAGTGACCACGTTTGTCTCTGAAGTAAAGGCTGGACTACAATAGAGATGTTTGGAGCAGTTGGTGAACAGAGTTTTCTGTTGGAGATGGTAAGTCCCTTTGGAGGGACTTTGGGCTTTTTCACTTTGTAAACCTATAACATGCACAAAAAAGATACATAACACAATAAAGGAAAGGGATAAAGCCAAAAAGCATAATATGAGCACTTTAAGATGATAGCATTTTAATATTTTATAGACAGATGTTCTGGCTTATTGCCATATAACTTCATATTTAAACATTTCAGTAAACTCACATGTTTAAGGAAGGTTGCATTTCTAAAAATATAAATTTAAAAAAATGTATGTTCCTCCACATATTTTCATCTGTATGTTGTATTTATTACTTTTATATTGTGTCACTATGTTCTGCACTGCTTTTGTCTTTTATTGTTAAGCACTTTGTGATGTCTGATCTAGAAAAAGGTTCTCTATAACTAAACTTATATTTAATATAGTTTGGCTCACCGGATGTGCATTACTGAGATAACGCCTGATTCCCTTCCTCTATCTCCGCTTTGCATGGACACTGTGGCTTCAGCAGGAGCTTTAAACCCAGACCTTTTATTCTTCCTATCCCCGAATTATTAAGTGCTGTAGCCAGAAATAGGTCTGGCAATGTGAGCATAGTCGAATAGGTAAACCATAAGAAGAAGAAAAACTGATTCTTATAATATAATAAAACTAAAAAACAATTGCTTTTGTGAGGTTTTCTTACCTGCTCTGATCAATCAGCCTGTGTATTATAAATGTTGCTGTGTTAGTCTGCTTGAGATCAATACCAAATGAAGTCTCTGATAGAAGTGCAGCAATATTTCTCCCTTTTTAAACCTCCTCTGGTCTTGTGACCATTTGATCACAACCAATCATTTTAGCCCAAAGAGATTAACAACCAATTAAAATACTGCAAACATACATTTCACCATATATGTCTATGATCATTACTGGATAAACTAATGCGTCAACACAAACCAAATGCTACGTGTATTTCTGTAGTTGCGCATGACATAGGAGAAGAAACATAAATTCTTCATCACTTGATTAAGATGTTAGAAAGCAGATTGTGTTCCCCAAGGTCTTAGTGTCTTAATGTGGTATTTTGGAGGGATTTCTGACCATTTTTATCAATTCTCAAGTGGTCAAAAATGGTTACATTTAGCATCAAATCTGTATTAACCAATTATTGTATAACAAAAGTATCAACCCCAAAACTGATGCAACAACTTATAAGACATAATAGGGCATGGGAATGGGCGTCATATACTTCCATCATAATGTTCTAAGACGTGCTGGATGCTGTGACTTTTTGTAGTAACGCTGCATATTGTTTTCGACTAGATCATCAATCTTTTCACATTTTTTGTAGCTGTGGATAATAAAGGATTGCTCAAATCCATTTCTCTTTAAAGACACCAATATTCTTCATACTGTACAGTCACCTTTTGGCTTGTGAAGCAACAGTGGAAGTTTAAAAAGTGCTTTTTCATGCAGTTTCAACTGTTTGCAGTGATGCAATAATGTTACAGTGATATTATGCAAACAGCAACCCGGCTGCTCCTTTCACTGACCCATCAATAGTTTGGGTATAAGATTTATTGAAACAAAAGTGAGCCAGTCCATCTTAACATTTTACTCCTTTAATCTCATGGTCACCATGTTTGTCTGAGTCAAAATGTTGGTCTTCATGGACCAAGCTCAAGATGATATTAACAGATAGATGGTCTCACCTTTGTCTCTCCGGCGAAGTGTAAAAATTAAACATAAATATTTTACCGAGGCAGACATACACCATAGCCTCTACAAAGAGTTCCCCAAAGTTGGTCAAGAGACATTCAATCTCTCTGTATCCATTTGGAGCAATAAGCCCAGCATTTCCTGCAATAAAGGAATTTGTTCTACGTGTATGAGGAGACTCCGGACCCCATTTACACTTGAAACATCTTGGTAGAGATGGGTGTCTTGAGATCAGATTTATTTTTTATTTACAAAAGTGTAAATTGCACAGAAGAAGCCTCAACACAGGTTAAAAGGATGTGGTCTGAAAAACATTGTAGCCAGGCAGATGGTGTAAATACATCTGCCTCTTCAATATGTATAAGTAAGCTTTACTCCTTCTAACTGAAGATGATAAAACCGTTGTTTACTAGTATTGCTAACATGTAATTCACAAGTGTTTGTGTTAGTTAAAGTCACTGTGGGTGAGACTTGGTAAGACAAGCCATGTCCCTTTTAAGTATATGCAAGACATTATTATCAGTAGACCATCCAGGTATATTTCTGCCTCCAAGACAGGTGCACATTTTACAATTTGTTGTATCAAAATGACAGTGCTTCCCAACCTTACTGTCTTGTGATCCTTTACAGCCAATGTCTACTTGATTGACCTCAGAATCCCTCATACTGTACAGTCACATTTTGGGTTGTGAGGCAACAGTGGAGGAAGTTTAAAAAGTGCATTTTCATTCAGAGTTTTAAGGTCAAGAGGCATTCGATCTGTCCGTACTCATTTTCTTTTGAACAATAAGCCCTTCCTGCAATTAATGAAGAGAAAGATGGATTGCAATCAGATTTGTCAGATCTGGCAAACAGAGATGCATATATGTGGCTAAGTGTAAATAAAGGTTTATTCAATCTTCTTTAATTGTGTCTGGATATGGGACACTTGAAATGATTGAACACAAAGAGAAACAGGTCTGAAGAGTACGCATGGCTTTCAGTTACATCAATAAGTACAACTTCAAACATGTTTTATTCTTTTATTATTACCAAAACATGAAAATAAACTGAAAAATGTAAAAAATAAAAAATCCCCAAATGCCAGTTATCTTCATGTATTTTAACTTACTGTAATGCATAAGGATTATATTTAAGTAACTTTATATATCCTGTCATTTTATTTGACTTCATTTTATTATATTGAAATGTAAATGTTTGTATGTCTGTTCTATGTGTGCGTAGCGTAAAGGGGCTACACCTTAAATTTCATTGTGCAACCTTGTGTTGTGAAATTACAAATAAATATTGAAATACCAGTGAACTGGTAAATTAAGAGTGACTCCTGCAGACATCAGCATAAGTCATTTCATATCAGGAACACCAGAAACCACATGATGACACAAATGGTTGAACATATAACATGATACAAAGGTAAATGATGTGGAAAGAATGTTTACAAAATATTGACCTTATATGAAGTATAGAAAATTACCAGTGGTTAAATGTAACTGAGTACATTTACTCAAGTACTATACTTAAGCATACATTTGACACACTTATAATTTGAGTATTTTCTTCTCCTGCCACTTCATACTTCTACTCCACTACAGTTCAGAGGGAAATATTGTATTTTTAACCCACTACAATTATTTTACAACTTAAATTACTTCACAAATTAAGATTTTTTTTCCCCCCGATTAGTTTATTCAGTGATTAGTCGAATGACCGGAAATTCATTGGAAACTCGTTAAGTCATTTTTCATGCAAAAACATTTTATGGTTCCAGCTTCCAAATGTCAAAATGGGCTACTTTTCATTTGAATAATTTAAATTTATATTGAACTACTCTTTTGACAAAAAATGTGTGAAGGTGTCACTTTGAGCTCTTATGCCCATTATCAGACTGTTTACAAACCAATCAACCGATTAATTGAGTAAATAATCAGCATATGAATCATCAAAATAATCATTAGTTGCAGTCCTATACAAAATAGTAAAAAAAAAAAAAATCACCCCCCACCTCAACCAAATACAGGAGCAAAATCAGGTAAACAACCTTTAAACACCTTAGATACAGTAACTAGGCTAGAACACCAAATGAAACCCTTTGGTTGTATCATGAAAGACCATGTACACCTAAACTCAAACATTTCATATCGAAGAGTTGCATTCTAACTTTCAGTGCACCGGTAACACGTGCACTTTATGTAACTACTACTGCTTTCTCACAGCAGAGATAATCAGAGGATGAGCGTTATTCTCATTTTGTTTAAGATGTGGACTGAAATATGGGGAAATATCACCGCTGAACAAACACTCACTAAATGAGTAGATGTGAGATCGAGTCATCACATCGTAAAAGGACAACAGACCTTCATCATAATCCACAAACACCCCCACCTTCTGAGGTTTCTCCGTCAGTGAGAGGCTGGTGGGCGGTTCTGTCAGGGCTGCGTACTTTTTATCTTCGTAATGTACCATAACCCAGTAACCGTTATCTGGCTTCAGCGAGAGTTTCCCCGTGAGGTTTGCATCACGTCTTGCCACACCCAGATCCCACCCTGTTTTGTTGCGGACCTCCACCTCCCAGTACGACTTCCCAGAGTTCAACCTGTTGAGCCCCAGGATGCTGCCGAACATGTCAAACCTCTGTGGAGCATCAGGAACTATCTGGTTCTTTCCTCCATCTCTCACTGTTTTCAAATCAGGGGAAAGAACAAGGCACCGGTGTGCAGAGGCTGGATCCAGCTTTACATCCACTGCAGTGGAGGAAAAAAAATGGAAATAGAATGACGATGCACTTCATTTCGGTGAAACTGTAATACTACACATACTGTATGTTGATGTTTAGGAATTTTTGTTTCAATTATTAAACTACAGCAGTCTTCAGATTCAGCTGAGCCTCAACTAGTGCAGAAAATGTCCATCATTCTTCTGTGATAGAAGGATCAGTTTTTAGTGGGGTAGTGAAGGTGAAATATTGATCATTTGGTGTTGGAAGGTATATTCCTTTAAGCCATTTTTTATAACACAATCAAAACTTACACACAATATCGATGTTCTACATGTAGAAACATATCATTTTGTGAAACAAGATCACAGCTTTGTGATAGTTACTCCCAAGAATCAGTTGTTTCAGGAAAAATGCCCTAAAGAAACATGTTTATATTCAAGTGACACAGTGGATGGTTTGGTAAAGAAATTGTCAGACTTGTTGCCCGTTTACAACTATGTGTCAGTGTGGTCCAAAACATAAAGGTGTGCTCATTGGGATTAAACTTGAAATGCACTCAAATGTTGGTGGTCTTGAAGAAAAAGAGCTGAAAATCTTCAAACGTGCTCTAAGAGAAAAAACTTCAGGCATATGCGCGTAGAGGAGCGAGAGTATTTGGGAGTTTTGATAAAAAGCCTTTTAAGGTTACGTGGCTTGTTCATGCCAATTTAAAAAGGCATGTTTTAACATGCGGGTCTTCTTCAGGCTGGCAAATGAAGAAAGTCACTGTGGGTGAGACTTGGTAAGACAAGCCATGGTCCTTTTAAGTATATGCAAGACAACATTATCAGTAGACCATCCAGGTATATTTCTGCCTCCAAGACAGGTGCACATATTACAATCTGTTGTATCAAAATGACAGTGCTTCCCAACCTTACTGTCTTGTGATCCTTTATATCCAATATCTACTTGATTGACCTCAGAATCCCTCATACTGTACAGTCATATTTTGGGTTGTGAGGCAACAGTGGAGGAAGTTTAAAAAGTGCATTTTCATTCAGAGTTTTAAGGTCAAGAGGCATTCGACAACACCTGAGCCTGACTGCTTTATGCATGCACTCAGGGGGTGTCGCCTAACTGGGTAATTTGGACAACAGGTGGAAGATAATGAGAGTCATTCCAGGAGTACTTCCAAAATATTTCACAAACCAAACAACTAAAACCCTATGGAAGTTAAATTAGGATAAACATGATCATTTACTCATATAAAAGCATAGGCTATTATACAGTAAGATTTGTATTGAAATACATGTTTCACAATAAAGGAAATAGATTTCTTCATTTAGGTTTGCATTACATTTGAAAATCTGACAGGTCTCTCTCTGGAGGAGTGTGCTCATATGCCTAATATAGCAGTTGGTTTGACCCATTCCAAACCCTCATTTCTTGTTAGTCAATCATTATTGTTACGTGCATATACATTTAGCTTTTTATTGCATACATGTGTTCAGAGATTCTATCCTTAAGGCATCTTTATGTGCATCAAGACGATATACCCGCAAAGGTGGCGTTACAGACATTTCTCAGATTCTATGTCCTTCTGAAATCATGAAATGTAGTTTCAAAGACATTGGAGGTACCTAAAGGAGCTTGCTGAGCTTCTTTAGCCACATACATCCCCTCTGTGTGCTGAAAGATAACTTGTGCTAATATTTATTTTATGGTTGGGGCTCATCTATAAGACATGAGGGAGAAAGCTGTTCCTAAATTGGGGTTACTTTTCAAAAAAGCCCATTTGGAATGAATAATTAATCTATTTGTTTGTGTGCTGTACTGTGTTACATACAGATAGATACACATGTTTGAGTCTTATGTAATCAACCACTACAGTTGATTTGTCAGTCTTTTTTTATAATCCATTGATATCATGTTATTTATTGGCTCTATCTTTGAGTCAATGTGAGGACTATCGGCCTCTACCTCAAAGTCTGTTGTATCACATATTTGCCTTCATCTTTGAAACTGCTCAGTATATTTCTTTTTAAATGGGGAGGATGAAAGGAATGGTAGTGTTGTGCACACTCCTTTCATATTTTCAGAACTTAATGCAACAGTATATCCTAAATAAAGAAACTGATTTCAGACCTTTTTTGTGGATTTATTGAAATACAAGTTTAATCAGAAAATAATCATGTTTAGCCTTATTTAACTTTTTTCTTGGAGTTTTTTAGTTTAATTTGTGAGATTTTTGGGAAGTACTCCTTGCATTACTCTCACTATCACCCACCTGTTGTCCCAATTACCCAATTAGGACACACCGCTGACAGTTAAACTATCAACTAAACTAGTTGATATTCTTAATTGTCATGAGCAAGCCATGTAACCTACAAAGGCTTTTATATATATCATTTTTATTTGTTTTATTTTTACGGTTTAAAAGAAAGCCGTTTTCTTTTAAACCGTAACCACAATTGTTCCCTAACCAAAATGTCTTCCTGTTTAATAAGTCAACATTGTAATGTTTTGAGTCACACACCTGCAAATGTGGGAATCCTCTTGAGTTCTGTGGAAAGAGAAATTGTATTCAAACAACTGACTATGAATTAAATACAGACATGAATTAACTTAAACTTGAATATACAAACCTTGATAAACTTAAGGCGTACTCACCAACAGACGAGAGTTTTTCCAGTTTGCGGTGAATTTCTTCCATCATGTTTGATGTTGCAGTTCTTAGCGACCCGAGGCAGAATGAAGTGTCAAGAGTGACATTTTTCCAATCTCGATATTCTTTCAGGCCTGGAGAAACCTGTGTGAGAAATGTCCTTTAATCAGTATAAAATCATTTTAATGAATCAGAAATACAAAACGGGTGGAAAAATACTTGAGCTGAGAGTGCATATTGGTTTAGCTTCCCCCTATCTGGATATTGTCCTCAGATTCTGACATCTAGCAGAATAAAAGCATAATGACTTACTCCAAAAGCTTGGATGTCTCACCTGCAAGTCTGGCTTTTTGTCCAACTCATCAATGGTCTTTTTGAGTTTGTCAATTTCATTTTGCAGCTTCTGGACTAGATCTTGTGCCACTCTCTTCACTCTCTTTCTCCTTAAAATAGCATACAGTACATCAGGCATCGGTTAGATTTATTTACTGATTATTCACCTAACTGTGGTGTTCATATCGTATATTACTGGTTTATATTCTGAGCCATGCATGACTGACCTCTCGTCCAGAGGTTGAAGGGCTTTCTGCCGTGTGTTCTCCACGACTCTCATCACCTCTGAGAACACGTTGTTGATCTCCAGCCATTCAGCATCCAAGCTGCCCTGAAAAGAGTAGCGGACAGTCAGAATGTTAAAGAAACGTTAATCAAAACTCAAAAAGTAAATAATCTGCTGCCGCTCACCTTGCAGGTTTTTACAGATGATGTGACTTCAGCCATCTTTTGTTCTCTTGTCTGAATTTCCAGCAGTAAATCAGCCCTCATCCTGTCTTGCCTCGCCTTGATTGAAGAGAAAAAGTACTTATTGGTATGCACACATTGTAGTGACCACTTGCAAATATTTATAAAAAACAAACTTGCTGGGTAAATGAGCGGTCCTCCACGGACAGAAACGGGTGAAATGAGAAACGGCGACACAGACAGCAAATGGATGAAACACGTGTAACTGAGACCATTGTGTGAAATAAATCGAAATATTGCCTCTTATTGATGATATGAAGAATTCACAAAGACATTCTTACAATAATAATATCCTACACAAACACCTGTTTAATCTCTCTGCAGTGAAAAACAGACACAAAAAAAACAAAAATGAAGATATATTTGCAAAAAAAATCATATGTTCTGTAGCCTAATCATATTGGCATGTTATGGAATTTATTCTCGTAAATAATACGATAAACAGGACAAATAGGTCTAATGTTTACACTGATGCTGTTTTCGATGCCTCCGTCTGGTGGAGCACGTTGTTTTAATGTGGTTATCATATACAGTATAGTGTTTATGGCTTTAAATCGTTTTATTTTTGTTTTAAATGTTTGGATTTATTGTCGGTCTAAAACAAAGCCGCCCAATTTGGTGCCCGCGGGCCAAATTTGTTTTGGCCCGCCATGGATTTGACATGCTTATGCTTATTCTCCTCTTATTTTAAAATTACTACGAAACGGCAATGTACTGCACAGTGCTGGTAAACTTCCCATTTGAATTACCTACATACATTTTTATCTATGGAGAATGAATTCCATCCAGATACATTTTGGCCCTTCTTATGAAAGAATATGGGCACCTCTGGTCTAAAACATGTTTTAACCATTCTGAAAGGTTCAATAGAAATAAATTTCGACTAATTACATGTTCCTTGCGCAGAAGATGAATTCCGACAACTTTAGCTTTTTAGATACAATCAAATTGATGGGTATAAAATGGCATGCCATCACCATGCCTAATGACGCCCAATGGCTGATTTTGCACTGTTGGAAGATATAGCAAATGAAGACAGACAGCAAGAAGACTTGCTGACAAACGAGGACTATCCTGTTGGATCTCTCTGCTGTTTTGGGCCCAGCTTTACAGAGAGGAGCACTCGGTGAAACCACGCCGTGCCGGTCCCACTTTAAGAGGGGTCAGCTCTGGTGTCCCGTGGCAAAAACACTTTTTCGATGTAGCGCTAGGCGCTTTTTCTGCATCAACTTTAATATTGGATCATTTATTTTTAAATTTGTGACGTTAACTGCGTCTGCAACATGTTGCCACTCTATAGCGTTTTTGGAATTAGTAATGCCCACACTGTGCCCTCCAAACATCTTATCCTCTTTTCCACCTCTCCAAAAAGAACTAGACTTCACATTGAGTGAAATTCCTTTTCTTTGTTTTCCTTTCTGCGCATGTCGTTATGAATAAATATTAATCAGGGGCGTTTCACTGACTCTTTATAGGCAACAATGGGTGTGACATGAAGCTGCCAAAGCTGTGCCACATTGACATTATTTTTTTTTTTTTATATGTCATTTAGCTGACTCTTTTATCCAAAGCGACTTCCAATTAAGTGCTTTCAACCTTGAAGGTGCAAACTCCAGACAAGTAGTAAGTGCAAGTACATTAGCTTTAAATAAGCAAAGCTACAAAGAGCCATATGAAAGTGCAGCTTCAAGAATATACAGTATCTCACAAAAGTGAGTACACCCCTCACATTTTTGTAAATATTTAATTATATCTTTTAATGGGACAACACTGAAGAAATTACACTTTGCTACAATGTAAAGTATTAAGTGTACAGCTTATATAAGAGTGTAAATGTGCTGTCCCCTCAAAATAACTCAACACACAGCCATTAATTAATTGCCGCTGGCAACAAAAGTGAGTACACCCCTATGTTAAATTCCCATAGAGGCAGGCAGATTTTTATTTTTAAAGGCCAGTTATTTCATGGATCCAGGATAATATGCATCCTGATGAAGTTCCCTTGGCTTTTGGAATTAAAATAGCCCCACATCATCACATCCCCTTCACCATACCTAGAGATTGGCATGGGGTACTTTCCATAAAATCATCTCTCAATGCAAATCAAACCAGCTATTAGGCTAACTGAAATAAAACCATGCCAACTTCTAGGTATGGTGAAGGGTATGTTATGATGTGGGGCTATTTTAATTCCAAAGGCCAAGGGAACTTCATCAGGATGCATATTATCCTGGATCCATGAAATAACTGGCCTATAAAAATAAAAATCTGCCTGCCTCTATGGGCATTTATCATAGGGGTCTTTTGTTGCCAGCAGTTTAGACATTAATGGCTGTGTTGAGTTATTTTGAGGGGACAGCACATTTACACTGTTATACAAGCTGTACACTTAATACTTTACATTGTAGCAAAGTGTAATTTCTTCAGTGTTGTCCCATTAAAAGATATAATGAAATATTTACTAAAATGTGAGGGGTGTACTCACTTTTGTGAGATACTGTATATATATATATATATATATATATATATATATATATATATATATATATATATATATATATATATATATATATATATATATATTTTTTTTTTTTTTTTATTTTTTTTTATCCGAGGTGCAGTCGGAAGAGATGTGTTTTTAGCCTTCGTCGGAAGATGTGTAGGCCGTCCTGATGTCAATAGGGAGCTCATTCCACCATTTAGGAGCCAGGACAGCAAACTGTCAGGATTCCGTCTAGTGATTTGTTGTCCCTTGCTGTGAGGGGGCAGCAAGCAGACTGGCTGATGCAGAGCAGAGTGGAGTAAATTGTGATTTATAAATAAAAACCATGGGACGTGCGTGCACACGGTTTTATAAATCAGAATATTTATTTTCGTACTCACATCCTATGTTTCATCAGTACGCCAAATTGCCGCATGGTTTTATAAATGAGGCCCCAGCTATTGGTTGATTTCACTGAAAACAACAAATGTCAACCTGCTGGTGGACTAGAGAAAACAAATCAGGCACTAGGATACAACATCTGGTAACCATGAATTTCTGTACAAATTTTTCTGCCAATCTATCTAGTAGATGTTGAGCCATTTCACTGAACGAGAGAAACATTTGATCTCATGGTGGCGTTAAATAAAAAGTCAGAGGATCACCCAAATCAGTAGGATTTGTTTTCTGGGGACAATGAATCTCTAAAAACAGATATATGCATTTGAATGCAGAACATGTAGGCCATGATGTTGGTATCTAAAGTGTTCTGGTTTTCTGTTTGTAGTCCATTTATGGTCCAAGCAGTATTGACCAATCACATTTGAGCGAGCTTTGCGCAAAAGAGACAGAATGCATTGGCCGTAATGCAATCACAGAACTCATCGGCTATCGCCTGACGCCAATTTCGGTTTTATTAGTTTAACATTTATTTATTTGTGAAACAGTGTGGTCGTGGAAGTCGTCTCTCAACTCCATTTGTGTGTCTTAAGTTGCTGATCAGACTATAAACAATGACCGGCGCACGGAAGAGAGGGTCTTGGCCCGGATATACATTATCTGTTGCCCACAGAGCTCAATCTTCCTCAGACTGATAGCCTATGGGTTCCGCCATTAGGGGGACCATAAATATCTCGACCAAATTTCATGGAGAGTCATGAGTGGTGTGGACTGACTGACCAACAGACTGACAATGCATCCCTTCAGCCACACCGCTAGTTTTGGCTAATAACAATACACTCTGTTAGTAGAAGTTCAGTACCTTTTGCCGTTTTTGAGCCTCCCTCTCTAGCTCCCTCTCCTTCTCTCTCTCTTTCTCCTTTTCTGTGTCATTTGGTGGGACTGTTGTTTCCTGAACTGTGGTTGTTGGAAGATCCCAGACCAGATGCCCCACCTAAAGGATGAAAGCACTCAATGCAAGCTGGACCAAATTATAATAAATGGATCTATTGTAATCAAATTATAATAAATGGATCTATTATAATCAAATTATAATCAATGGATCTATTAAGGAAAATATATTTGAAAGTGGTGCATGGTTACAAAACACAATTCTATAAAATTATATCCAACAGGTAAAAACTAGTTCTATGCAAATGCATCTGTACAAAAGAAGTGATTCACAGGATAAAACTGGAATTGCTCTCCAGCGCGACATTGAAACAAGTCGAGACTCTGCTGTACCTGCTGCGCACTGGTGGAGAAATCAAGCGCTCGACGAACGTTGGTGGTGGTTTGATGTGTTGTGCTGAAGTGCTGTGGAGTTTCAAACACTGCAGAGAAAGACGTTGGTGACCGTCAAACAAAGCTATTTTGAAACGTCTCTATATGTTGTTCCAGTTCTGAATGAATTACAGTGATAGAGCATACGCTGTTGGTCGGTCTGCTTCACTGGGACTTCTGCGGCTGTGGGATTTGCTTGGCTGCTGAGGATCTGAGACACCGGCATCAGCAAAGGCTGTCAGAGAAAAGTGGAAGATGAGATTGTATGGGTCTTACTCAACAACGCATTGTTAACTTTTCCTGATCACTCAATATTTCCACGACACATCAACCTGTTTTTACATAAATCTCTTACCTGTACCTGTGCACCATTGGCGAAATCAAGCGCTCGATGAGTTTGGTCTGAGAATGTGACCGTGTGCAGAGATTGCTTTTCATTTTCCATCACTGTAGGGAAAGAGGACGGTTAACTGTTAAACACAGCTGCATTGTGTAACTCCCAGTAATGAAATAAACTATGATTAAAATGCATACTTGATTTGATCATCTTTAGTACAGTTTCTGTGTCTGCAGGCCTCTTTGAGGTGGTGAGGTTTGAAGACGTAATCTGTCCGAGAGAGGCAGGAAACAAGATTTTAAGGGTTTTATTTGGCGCTTACGTATATCAACTTAATTTGTTAAAAAAAATACTCTTACATTAATTTGTTCATTCAACATTCCATGCCACTCATCTGTGTTTATCAACCTTGCTGTCTTGAATTCAATTATCCTATAACTCTAATATCCATAATGATTTTTGTTTTGATATAACAGATAACTTATAAACAAGCTTTGTCCTCAATTGATAATGCAATTCTTTGCTTGCATATACCTCCTTCTTGACTGGAGTAATCCCATTAATTGGTCCACTGTCCTTTGGAGGAGATTCTTCCAAGTAATTTCCCCAGCGGTTCTGTTCACTCTCTTGGATCCTCATTCCCTTTGGCGTGCATCCCATCATCCCCTGGTGAGTTCTCAGGCCGTGGTAGGTCGTAACTTTGGACCAGCCGCAGCAGTTGCAAACCTGGAGGCTCATGTCTGATGAAAAGTCTGTTTAAGACAGTATTGAAGAATCAATTTTCAGAATACTACATAAAGCCTACCGAATATCTCTTTTGGAGAAAAAACATATTTCCTCAAATAAAAAAGAGGAAATGGTTCCTTTTTCCAAGTAGATGCTTTATTTAAAGCTGCAAAAACACAGCCATGTTATAGTCAGTATTTAGGAGAAAATGGGGAAAACCAATATGTGGGGTCATTGTACTGTGAAGTTAAATGGAGTTAACACTGATAAGGTGGGGGTGAAAGTAATGACTACATTTCCTTTCAGGGTTTCTTAAATCCATTGGCTGTCCAACAAAGAAGACATTTCTTGTAATGAGGTTTTTGTTGGCCCACTCTTTTACGACTCATATTTCCTACATTTGTCCATTCGCAGCAGGTAAATTAGAGACACTGGTGATAAAGATAGTACATAACTAAGGACCATAGATGAATTCAAAGAAGAATTGTGTCCTACTCACCAGACTTGTAAGAAGGGGTGACGATATTCATCAAAGGATCTTCTACTTTGATTGGAGGTGCCATGAAGGTAAATTTAGGAATGTAAGTGGTCAATCTGAATTGGTCACTCTCAGGGATACTCATTCCCCTCGGTGTGCATCCCATCTTCCCCTGGTGAGTTCTCAGGCCGTGGTAGGTCGTAACTTTGGACCAGCCGCAGCAGTTGCAAACCTGGAGGCTCATGTCTGATGTGTTGAGTACCTGTAGAAGTTAAGTGTACATTTGTATCCGTCAAAGATGGGTTTCTTTTTCATGCATTCTTCTATTATGTAACAGATTTGGATGGAAGGATGGAAATTATTTATTTTTGCCACAAATAGTGTTTTTTTTTGTGGCAGAAAGAATTTTTTACCAGTGTCCATCGGAGACTTTTTTGGTGCATCATGTCAGTTTGCTTTTGAGTGCATAGGCCTACCTTTACACATTTTAAGCAGATAACCTTTTGTCTTTAGAAGAAGGTATGTACACATATTTGAGTGTGAACATACTCTGTTTTGTCTCAAAGAATAATTCCCATTTATGTTAGATCTACTGTATAATGTCTGTCTAAGTCAATTCATTTCTTTCATATCAGTGGTTATTTATTTGTCTGTGCTGTTTGCAACCTGGATGTGTAGGACTGAGATTAGACAGTGTTTAGTCGCCCTCTAGAGTACTGTGTAGTATGTACAATACTCTAGAGTACCACTTTACCACTGCTGTGCATGACACACAGCCAGACCCAACCAGGAAACAAATAAGGAATAGAATTATTTTTTTACTGCAGAAAGTTAGGTGTCAATGTGGATAACCTCTCCTCTAAAAAAACTTTGTCAGTGTCATTAAGAGGCGCTTTTTAAATGGGATTAAATCGAGTTTAACTGATGGGAGAAAATCTTGAAATATGATGAGATAAGATCAAACTGTATTGATTCCAGGAAGGGACATGTTGCATTGCAGAAGCACAAGAAGAACAGAGAGGCACAAGATACAGATGAATTGAAAAAAAAAAAAAAAAGATAAACCAAAGTGGCATAGATATTTGGGATAATTATGTATACATTAGTATGTTTTGCATAATAAATACATCAATCAATGTGAAAAATAGTTAAATTAAACATTATATCAATTGTGAGTGTAGGCTATACGTGTTTATACTGTATAACGCATGCATGAATAAAGAATACAACAATACAATAGCATATAATGAGAATCCTACGTAATAAAAATGTGATATAATACAACCAACAGCAATAGGCCTACTAATAGTTTGTATATACATATTTCCTATATACTAATTATTCAACAAATACTATCTGTGTAAGATAAGTTGGCACAAAGTTTGGCAATGCACACATAGCATCGCTTTAAACCAATCAGAAACCGTTTTCGGCATTGATACCCTATGTGGACTAGAATCAGTTAATATCAACTCTGACAGTAGAACAAAATATCATAAGTATATATAATATAACTTTTATCATAAGAAACTTTATTGATATTGTAGTATCTAACGAAGTCTACTTCACACACAATCCCCACTATGTTCCGTGTATTTTGTACACACCCTGAAACCTGTGTTTTACCACAGGCCACCTTATTTGCATTACTGCCCCGCCTGTCAGCCACTACCTGTCTACGTTGTTTACACTGCTGAGTGTTATACAACCTGGGTATAGCGGAACACACATCTGAAACCGTTCTTTTTGACAAACATTTATGTTTGAATAATAAAATAAACTGCCCTCTAATGACTTTTATAAACACGTCTTGAAGTGAAATTCCTTTGAGGCATAAACGGATTTTAATATTAGGCCTAATATTTCCCTTTGCAACTGACATTATATTTTGCCAAACAGGAATACTGAGCATACAGTATAGCGTGTTATGATTTTTTTTCATGTTGCATCATAATTCTAGACATCGCCAGGTGCTTACAGTTAAAAAAAGAAAGAAAGCTGTCCAGCAACAGCTTACCTTGCGCTCTTCAACCTCGACGCTGCTCGGAGTGATCTGTCTTTCATTTCCCGTTTAATTCTCTTTCTATCCGTTCATCAACAGTTTCAGTTTCGATTCAGCCAAAACTATCCTAAAGCTTTTCCTTTAATCGTCCCACGCGCGACTTGCAACACAAAATGACGTGTTATTAAGCAATACTCATCTATGTGTTGAGCTTACATATGATTTAAAAAAAAAATAAAAAATCACAATAATGTATGGTTTAAAAAAGGTGAACAAGGAATCTTGATTTTCCCTGTGCACTGACTAAAAAGGTAGTAGCCCAATAGGCCATACTATTGGGACTGCATACAGTATGCTAAATACTTCGAGCTTACACATCTCTGACATGTTTATCTGAAAATATTTAAACATGTACTGTATAATGATTTCAGGATTAAATTCCAGTGGTGGAAGAAGTACTCAGATCGTGTGTGAAAGTAGCAATACTACAGTGTAAACAAGTACAAGTCCTGCATTCAAAATGTTACTTGAGTAAAAGTACAAAAGTATTAGCATCAGAATATACTTATAAAAGACCTCAATATGCAGAATGGCTCATTTCCATTCCATTATTATAATTAGCAATGCATTAATGTAAGTGTCACTAATGTTGCAGCTGGTAGTAGTGGAGCTCATTTCAGCTACTTTATATACTGTAAACTTCACGGTTAACTTCATCTGTCACAATATATCACAATTCATTAGTTCATTTTTTTTTAATAATAATCTAATTCTACAAAGTAACAAGAAACTAACTAAAGTTATCAAATAAATGTCAGAATCAGAATCAGAAATACTTTAATAATCCCAGGGGGAAATTATTTTTGTTACCACTCCAGGTATACAAACAACATATACAAACAACATATATTATCCCGACTATTTACATATATAATAAAAACAAAATACAGTAATAATAAATAAAATATGAAATATGAAATGTACAGTGTTAATGTGCAAATAGTGGAGTATGTGCAATATTTGCCTCTCAATTGTAGCAAAGTATAATGTAGCATAAAATGAAGATACTCAAGTAAGAGTACTTCAAAACTGTACTTACTGTAACTACGGTACTTAAGTAAATGTATTCAGTTACATTCCACCACTTGTAACTTTACAGTGAATGAGTTTAATAGAAGGACTTCACTTTCCATTTCACCTTCATAACAAGCAACCGAGAGAGGAGAGGGGAGGGGTTAGAGATCAGACTGATGATGTCAAAAATGAGTTGTATATGCACAATCAATACTCACAACCACTCACACATGAAATGCACATCAATACACAATTGTAAACATCAGAATAACCAAGTAACACATTTGTAATATTATACTGATCTTTATCAAGACTGTAACTTTTGTTGAAGTTATGGGATAATGCCAAATGCCTGTTTGAAATGTAGCTCAACAGTAGTTTAGCATTTAGCTAAAATACTTATATTTACTAACAGTAACACACACAGAGGAAACACATTGCTGATTATATAGAAAACCCTTATTTATACAAAAACAATATCTTTTGAATACAGATATGTAGAAAGAAATTGCAGACAATGTGAACTCAACTAGCTTAGACTAATTTCTTTGTATTACATTAGGCAAATGTTAGTTCAAAATTAGGCAAAAGTTCAGCTTACTCATCTTGAGGGTTATGCATTTATCAGACAGCCAGAGCCTTAGCCAGTTGCATTATAGGAAATGTAGGAACCAGTCTTTTGGAGCTTGTAAAGACTAGTTCACCAGAAAGGGTGGTGGACTTTAAAGCCAATTGATTGAGCCGCACGATTAAATAATTTAATCCCCATTCAAGTGAGTGGAGCGCTAAACCTGAAGTACCAAAGAAGGCAGAGGTCTCAAGTGCACAGAGCTCGCCTTAAACACTGGTTCCAGTCCTTATAATATCCATAGTTAAGACAGGATATCTGGTACACTGCTGCTTTGATTTTGGCTTTTCATCTGTCTTTCGTGTCTGTCAACAAAGCTTTAACAAAAATGCTAACATCAACCATAAAATAAAACACTAACATTGGCAATGAAAAAAGTAAAAGGCTGCAAAAGGATGCTGCGTGCGCGCACACACACACACACACACACACACACACACACACACACACACACACACACACACACACACACACACACACACACACACACACACACACACACACTTATAATAACATACATAATTACTGGTGTTTTACAGTTGAGATAATCAGAGAGTTAGCACTTTGACCGTCTCCTTTAAGGTGCAAACTGAAATAGGGGTAGATCTCTCCAGTGAACCAACACTCAGTAAAGGAGTAGATGTGAGATTGAGCCGTCACATCGTAGAAGGACACGAGACCTCCCTCGTAATCCACAAACACTCCCACTTTTTGTGGTTTCTCTTTCAGGGAAAGACAAACTGGTGTAGCTGTCAGGGCTGTGTACTTGTTTTCATAATGTTCAGCAACCCAGTAACCGTTGTCTGGTTTCAGCGAGAGTTTCCCCTTACAGTTTGCACCGCCTCTTGCTACGCCCAGATTCCATCCCGTCTTATTGCTGACAATAACCTCCCAGTACGACTTCCCAGAGGTCAACCTGTTGCGGCCCAGGACGCTGCCAAAGCTCCCCGGAGCATCCTGGTTATCTCCTCCGCTACTCACTTTCTTCCCATCAACAGAAACAAGGCATCTGTGTGCGGTGGTTGGATCCAGATTTACATCCACTGCAGTTAAGATGAAAACAATACAACAATTATATAACTGTGCAGAGGATTCAGTTCCACATATTTTATAATGGATTATGGCGGAGAAGAAGTACTAGGATAAATTTGTCCATGTAGCAAACCAATGGGTCACCAATCAAACCCAAAACAATGGGCTGACCCAGTGTTATTTTCATTATTACAATTATTGTTACAAACTGTTAGCCCATTTGATGATGATGTTAGCCCTTTGACTGATACTTTGCAAACATAATACAATAAATATATAGAAATATAACATTAGCTATGTGCTAAGAACACTTTCTTCAATGTCTCTAGAACTTGAAGAATACATTTCTTTTTTTTTTTTTTTTTACAATTTGAAATACGTACCTGCAAACTTAGAAATCCATTTAAGTTCTGTTGGGAAACATACATTATTTTGTTAGTTAATTAGTGACTGTAAATTACAACGATTGGAACGCAAAATACAAGACAAATGAGATGTAACGATTGGTAAACACATGGACTTGCCAATAGCGGAGAGTTTATCCAGATTCTGTTGAATTTGTTCCATCATGGTTGATGTTGTAGTTCTCAGAGTGGACAGTGAAAGGTCAAGGGATTTCTGCTTAGCATCCTCTGCAACTCTCACCACTTCTGAGAAGACACTCGTGATCTCCAGCCGCATAGCTTCTGAGCTGCCCTGAAAAGGCCAATGTAGTGCTTTGATTTAGGTATCAAGTCATATTTGGGAGAAAATACAAAACTTAGAAGTTCAAAATGTTGCAGCTTACCTTACGGACTTTTACAGATGATCTGCCTTGAGCCACCTTTTGTTCTCTCGTCTGGATTTTGTCCTTTACAGCTGTGTCAGCTGCATTTCTGTCTGGCCTTACCTTGATTTATGTTAAATAAAAAGGCTTTTGAGTATGGTATGTCACCTATACAATCATATGAAGTTGAAATATACTTACTGTATATTGCTATCCTAATTGGATATATAGTTTTTAGGGTTAGGTTATAGTAATGTCTGAGTGATACCACTAGCATGACTATTTTAGCATGCTAATATGAATTAGTACTAAACAAAACCGACATTGCCATCCCTCGAGTAGCACTGTACTGTAGGTGAGTGTTTTTTTTCCCAGGATGGAGAGGGCATGCCCGGCTCTACTCTGCCTTACTCTACCTCCGATTGGCTGACCCTGACATTCTTACCTGACCCTAACCAATCCCACTCCTCTTGCCTAAAGCTAACCAACCAAACAAATGGAGACACGTACTGGCCAGTCAGAGGGGGAGTAAGGTTGGTCATGCCTTCCCCATACCTTTGCCATCCTAGGAAATGAAATAGTAGCTATAAACGGAACTAAAGAGGCACTGGTGCTGTACCTGTGTTAGATTTTGGACCTCCTTGTCTTTCTCCTTTGGGTGGACTGCTGTCTCCTGGGCTGTGGTAGCTGGAAGCTTCTGAGCAAATAGTTTCACCTGAAATTGAAAATAAGTACTCGAGTATCCAACTAATTAACGATCCTAGCAACCACCTAGTTACCTCGTCAAACACCCATGCAACCACCCCTCTACTAACATCTCAGCAACCACCTGGAAACATCATAATAAACAAGTAACACGTTAGCTATTACTTGAATTATCACATGAACACATTGGCATAAGATAAAGTTAAGTTGGCCTGCGCGTGATTGACTTTTAGTGGTCAACAGAATTACATAATTCATACTGAATTAAATCCCACGGTGTATTATGTTTCCTACTTTCTAGTGACCTACCTCAGTGACGTGTTCTACAGAGGGTCTAACCTGTGACAGTTTTTCCTCTCTGTGTTTCCCCTTTAGTCGGACTGCTGTTTCCTCACTTGTAGCTGAAAACATCCGGGCCAGTTCCTTCACACTCAATGCAAGCTGTACACCAATAAGTAATGAAAACAAAAAGACCTTTGCTTATTCTGAAGAGTGCAGTAAAGAAACATTAAACCCAAGTGTGCATGTAACACTTTGGTTTACATGCTGTAATATAATAAAAAGGGGCAAATATCAGAAACAGATGGGCAAAAGCAAAGTATGAAAAATGTGTATTAGGCTGAATGTCTTTTAAGAAGTAGATTTGATCTACAGGCAAGACATTCCAGCAAGTCAAAATTAAACTGTACCATTGTGCCAGTGGATGAATCTATTTTAGGATCCTCAGTTGTGGCTTCTCCTGATGCAGAATTCATTTGGGTGGTGGCACTTCTGGTATCTGGTACATTCTGTCAGAGAAAGGTGGAAGGGTTATAATATTTGAGGCATTTGGTACAAAATGTCCAAAAATGAATTTGTGTATTCAGCTGCACCAACATTTATTTTGTATTATTTTTATATCTATTCTATGGCTGAAACTAATGATTATTTTCAGCAATTAACCTGCTGATTATTTTCTAGATGATTTAATTTATTGTGGTGCGCAAGTAAGTGTGGGTGGAGAGAGAAAAGAATACTGGGGGAAATCACTGAACCTGCTTTTGATTTTTGTCCAAATAGTCGAAAGCTCATTTTGATCGATTTTCGATTTAAAGTTGTTCGATTTTAAATGGTAACAACCCTGATAGAGGCACTAGTACTGTACCTGTGGTAGTTTTGGATCCTCCCTGTCTTTCTCCTTTGGCTGGACTTCTGTTATCTGGGCTGTGGTGGCTGCTGAAAGCTTCTGAGCTAATAGCTTCACCTGAAAGATATTAAGCACTCACATATCCAACAAATATACACCAACATGATAAGATATGATAATAGCTAATGCTACTGTATGAAAGGTAGCACATCACAGCCCAAAAACAAGGTCACAAAAAATGTAGTCTTGCATTCCCAGACCTTCCTCCGCAACACTGCGGAGGAGGGTCTGGCTAGTCCACACAGCATTCCAAGATGGGAGAGAAACGTGGTCTGGTTTATTGGCATTTCTTTAAACCAATCACAATTGTCTTGGGCGGCGCTAAGCGCCAGACACAGCCACGGTGCCGCTGCAAAAAAGCCTCAGGAAGGAACTTGTTTTGGTGGAACGTGTTAGTTCAAAAGTTGTTTTAGTCGTGTGAGAAAAAACTCATATTGGACAGATAGTCTAGCTAGCTGTCTGGACACTTGCAGAGATCTGAGGAGCAGTTAACCATAGTCATAAATCCACCAGAGTTTAAAATTACAACACAAAGAAAGCGGAAGGTAATGGACATCTGGGCAAAAAGAGGGACATCCGGCGGAATTTTCGGCAGCAACGGAGCAATCCCGGAAGTGGAACGTTGTTTATATAGACTACAAAAAATGAAACCGGAAAATGGAACATTACATTGATCATTTTCTGTATTTTAGCAAATCTGGCACCTCAGTGAAAGAAAAAAATAAGATTTACAGAGTAAAGACTACCTGTGACAGTTTCTGTTCCTCTCTGTGTTTCTTCTTTGGTCGGACTGCTGTTTCCTGGGTTGTGGTGACTGAAAACATCCGGGCCAGTTCCTTCAACTGAAACATGTTAAACACTCAATGCAAGCTGGGCCTAAATGACGACATCATAACCTTTGTGGTGAAATTAGTTTTGCTCCACATGACATTCAAATAAGACAAGATTCTGCTGTACAGGTACCTTCATGCCAGTGGAGAAATCAGGCTGTGCAGTCTCACACACTGTAGAGAAAGAAGACAGCAGGATTATTTAGCAATGAAGAAGAACAACTGAAGAAACCATACTACTTAATACTAACATATATTTATTATTAATGTTTAGCATGTTTGTGCTGCTGCGTGTCCCTGTGTGTGTGTAACAAGTATAGTGTATTCGCGCTGTGCACAAGCCTAGCGCATTTTACTAATGCGCTGTTAAAATAACAATGAAATGCTGCGTCACTGACTTTAGACCAGGTTTTTGTTGGTCAATGGCACGATCACTTCCCGCTGCCTCAAGATAGCAATATGCCAAGAATTCACCTTCAACACACCTCCCTGTAAGACCATGGGTGCACAGATGGGCGCAAAGATGGGTGCAGGTGCATTTGCTATTTAAACGACGTGGGCGCTGGACGGGAAATTGACAACTGAGTTGGTCTTAAACTAGCAAAGACACTTGCGTCGGGCTTTGCACTGCGCCGGGTGCAAGATAGGGTCCAAAATCTAGTTTTGACTGAATTATAATCCTGTACGTAAGTGATTTGGGCCCCTCCTTGATTGTGGCTGCTGTTGAAGAGTCGATGCTCGGTGAAACTGGCACATGCAGGTTTAGGTTATCCAAATGTGTCTAAAGGTTGTAAAAGTGAATACTTGTCAGGGTTTTACATGCATAGAGGAATTTTTGGCGCCTCCCAAAGATGTTTTAGCCAGCCCCAATAACAAGAATTGATCCTCTCTGTGTTTAAGAGCAATTTACCAAACAACCATCGAACAAGCCGAACATAAACTTGAATATGAGAGCTATCTCAGTTTTCTCTCCAGAGTTGGGCTGTACCGGACTCTCCCGGTGACTTATTTAAGTAATATTATTTTTTTAAGCAGTTTTGTTAATTGGGGTTATATTGACTCAAGCATAATATACCTTTTTGTTTATCACATTGTCAGAAATAACAGGAAAATGCATAGATTTTTGTCAAATTAGGTAACACAGACTCATTGCTTTTACTGCACGCGGACCGATCATGCTTACTGCCATGTGTAGTCCCCCCCAATGGCCCATTCTGTGACAGGAAAAACCCTGCTTGTCGGTCTACTTGTAAAACACAATACAATAGAAGCACTTGTGCTGTACTAGGCTTGTGCTGAATTGCTTTTATCCTACGCAGATATTAAGGCGACATACAGTACAGGGAAACATCTGCTGAGTAGGGGTCAAATCTGTTGGCATTGAATATTGGGTAAAAGTTACAAAACACTGTCAATGAAGTCAAAAATGACGCATTTGTCACAACAAGGTCTACAAATACTCATAAGCAGTTGTAAATAAACTGAGTTCACATAAAGTACTAACCTGACTCCAAGCTTTCCCATCCTGCACCTGGAAACTTTAAAAATGAATTATAGAGCCTTAAACACTTAAGAGTTTAGTACCTGTGCCCATGTTGGATCCTCTCCCTTTAGGTTGGACTACTGTTGCTGGGTCTGTGGTGGTTGGACGCTCTCTGACCAAACTCTTCACCTGGAAGATGTTAAGCACTCAGTACTAATAGAATACTGATGGAAACCATTTAGCCCATTAAAACAGTTGTGCATATCACAATCAACAAAATGTTAAGGAAAAAACAACAAAAAACAAGGCAGATATAAGGATAAAATACCTAAAAAGGTGCCTAAAATGCTTGAAAATTATAACATATCTATGTATAAATAATGTTGGGCGGCCAGATAGCCCAGTTGGTGGAGCAGGCGCCCATATATAGAGGTTTGCTTCCGGACGCGGCGGGACCAGGTTCGACTCCGCCCTGCGGCCCTTTGCTGCATGTCATTCCCCCTCTCTCTCTCCTGTCATGTCTTCAGCTGTCCTGTCAAATAAAGGCCTAAAATGCCCTGAAAAAATAATCTTTAAAAAAAAAAAAAAATGTCTAAAATAAAGTCTAGTACCTGTGATGTGTGATCCCTCTCCTTAGGTCGGACTACTGTTATCCGGGGGACAGTTGGACGCTTCCCGACCGATTTATTGACCTGAAAGATAAAAACCGAATAAGATGTATATTAGGGCTACACCATATGAGGAAAATACGCCATAATGTTGTTAAATATCGTAATTACTTGCAATGAATTTACAGATAATACAACACATTGCATGCTGAATGAAAGAAAATAAAGGAAATTATTTTCAATATTGTTTTTTGGAACATTGAACTGAACACAAAAGGCACCAGCACATGGGTGCAATATCGTAGTCTTTCCTGATGCGTTTATCGTTGCGTCTGGATGACTCACTATAAAAAAGCGATATATTGTGTAGCCCTAATGCAAATTCCATTTACATTGTTAATACTCAGCAATTAAACAATAAACTAAGGTAAGGTAAATATAAAGAATAAAACAGCTAAAAACAAACTTGGTTTCATTTCACAGAATTTCAACAAAATCTGCTTTACCTGCACACCAGTGGAGAAATCCTGCAGCTTTGAGTTTGAGGCTGTATGGAAAGACTGCTGTGGAATTGCTAAAGCTGTGGTGAAAGCAGATGGTCAGTCTCAGCCTTAACTGCTTTTTTTTCAGATTGTTACACAAAATGTAGTTTTGACTGAATTATAATCCTGTACGTACGTGACTTGGGCTCCTCCTTGATTGTGGCTGCTGTTGCAGAGTCGGTACAACTGTTGATGCTCCAATTCCCTGTCATCTCTCTACGGTCTGATTTCTAATAAAGAAAAAAAAAAATCTAATTTAAAATAGTAGGTTTAAAGCTACAGTGCGTAGTTTCTGCTGCCCCCATGAGGAATTCTAAGTAATGACAACAACACTGTCGTTGCCTCCACATGATACAAGCCTTCCGTTATCGCGCACCCCCCCCCCCCCCCCCCCCCCCTTCACTCGAGTTTCTGCGCTCAGAAGTCGCCGGACGACACCAGTTTCTGAACATAGTCATACTGAGAAATACAGAGAGAGCTCTGTGGAGCTGATGGTCTTAATTAGCTTGGTAGCAACTCATTGGCTCAATGGCTTGAATGTAAACGGACGTTTATTAATATCAAAAAGTTACGCACTAAAGCTTTAAACAAGGGCTGTCAAACGATTAATTTTTTTAATCGCGATTAATTGCTGAATTTCTATAGTTAATCGCGATTAATCGCATATTTTATCACATGATTAAAATTCTATTATTTTGCATTTCAGAACAGTTTTTATGTACATATTAACAATGGAAAGCATTTTTTACCAGTGTATCTTGATTGGGAATCAAATGAATGCAAAGAAAGTTACTTTATTAACTTGATTTTAAGATTTGTATTTGCTTATTATTTATTTACTGTAAACAAAAGAAAAATGTGTGAATCTGTCATTATTGCACAATTCCTCCAAGTACCTAACTAAAAAACAAAAAAATCCCTATCCTTACTAGAGTCAATATAGTGTTTAGTAACTCCTAAATAATGTTGATTACTCACTGACGTCCAGTGATCCCCGGTTAATGAGACAGCGTTTGCAGCACCTTGCAGCAGTTCCAGTTGGGCTGCTTTCTCCGTGTCATACAGGCTGTGTATGTGTGAAACTACTGTCCCCCTCGACGGCAACGAGACGGGTCAGAACATGCCAACCGTAGTACATCTACGATGCTGCAGTTAGTTGCCACCCGTTTCGCAAGAGCTGTAGTAATTTTTGGGGATTTGGTTTCATCCACAGGTCGGCAAGTAGCACTCTCCAAAATACTGCTTAGCTCCGTAGGTGGTAGCTCAAGCTTGACGTGCTTCGGTTATATTTTAATTCGGCCTTACACAATGTGCATATGGCTTTCGACTTGTCTACGAGCCGTCCGGGAGTTTTGGAAAATAAAAAGCTCCATTCAGAGTTATTGCTGCTGTCTTTCGCCATCATGCCTGCAGCCTGCAGCAGCAGGATGTGTTACGAGGAAGTGGCAGCTTGATGATAAGTAACGGTGCTGCAAAGGGTCAAAATAGTAGCCTGTTAGGCACGACGCAAAGCCGAGTGAAGCGTAAAATAAATTAATAAATGCCGGCATGCGATTAAAAAAAATTAATCGTATCGCGTCGGCCCTTAATCGCATCGTGATTAACGCGTTAACGCTGACAGCCCTACTTTAAACCAAACAGTTAAGTACCTGTGATAATGTTTGGTCCTTCCTGTCTTTCTTCTTAGGTCTGACTACTGTCACTGGGTATGTTGGTGTTGGATGCTCCCTGTCTGATCCATTCACCTGAAAGATGTTAGTTTCATGTTATTTTTCATACATAGTCACTTCGAATTCAGAGAATGTGAACTATTCATATAGATGTTTTACTCGTGGATGGATGGAGGAATCCTGCATCTGATGGCCTGCCATTGAGTTTGTGGCTCTTTGGGAAGAGCGTGGTAGAGTCGCTGTAGTAAAAGAATCAGTCTATGTCTCAGCTGCTTTATTTTTCAGATTGTTATGGAACATCTGGTTTTGATTAATTCTAATCATACGTACGTGTTTTGGGCTCCTCCTTACATGCGGTTGCTGTTGCAGAGTCAGTATGGCTCCAATATCCTGTCACGGCTCTACTATCTGTTCTCTAATAAAGGTGAAAGGTCACTAACAAATACTAGTATAGTATTGAAATACTATACTAATATTGTTCATACTTTGACACTTATCAGTCAGAGAATTTGAGATGTTCATGAAGTTTTACCTGTGGATGGGTGTAGGAATCCTGCAGCTGATGACCTGCCTTTGGGTGCGTGGCTCTTTGGGAAGAGTGTTGTGGAGTTGCAAAAGCTGTAATGACAGAATATAATCATTCTCTATCTCAGCTGTTTAATTGTTCAGATTGTTATGCAAAATATTGTATTGACTGAACTATAATCCTGTACATACATGATTTGTTTTCCACCTTGATCGGGCATGTTTTTTCTGCAGAGATGGTACGGCTGTTGGTGCTTGGCCGCAATGGCGCATTCTGTCAGGTTAAGGTGGAAAGTTCAATGTACTTTGATATTGTTTGACACAATAATGATCTAGCACTGCTAAAAATATTACTTTTCTAACTGAACTTTGACTGGTTGCCCATATACAGTATCCCTCTAGAATGTATACCTCCTTCTTGACAGTCGTTCTCTTAGCTGGCTGATGTTTCCTTTGACCCACATCTTCCTCTTGATTGTTCCAGTCGCACTGCTCTGTCTTTGGGCTCCTCGTTTTCTTCGGCGTGCATCCCATCATCCCCTGGTGAGTTCTCAGGCCTTGGTAAGTCGTAACTTTGGACCAGCCACAGTGACAAACCTGGAGGCTCATGCCTGAATAGTAGTCTGTTGTGTCTTTTTGAGACATAATTGGACAGTTTATTTTTTTGATCACATCTATTATTGGAAGATTTAAGGTGAAAATTAGACTAAATAAAAATGTTAGTTTAGAGTGCACTGGAATCACACATGCACTCAAGAATATTTGTGCAAACTCACCACTCTTGATAGAAGTGTCAAAATCCAGCCTGAAGTCTTTTTGATTGTCTGTGAGTCCCACATGTCCCCACATGTACTGCTGTTCATTCGCTTCAATCTTCACACCCTTTGGCGTGCATCCCATCATGCCTTGGTGGGTTCTCAGGCCCTGGTAAGTCGTAACTTTGGACCAGCCGCAGTGACAAATCTGGAGGCTCATGTCTGAATAGTAGTCTGTTGTGTGTGTTTGAGACATAATCAAAGAGTTGATTTCGATCACATTTTTTATTAGGTGAAAACACAACATGTATCGGCGGAAACTTTGTAAAAAAAACTCACCAGTCTTGATAGAAGTGTAGAGATCCAGCTCAAAGTCCTTTTGATTGTTTGTGAGTTCAATATGTCCCCACATGTACTGCTGTTCACTCTCTTCCACCTTCACACCCCTCGGTGTGCATCCCATCTTCCCCTGGTGGGTTCTCAGGCCTTGGTAGGTCGTAACTTTGGACCAGCCGCAGTGACAAACCTGAAGGCTCATGTCTGTTTTGTTGAGTATCTGAAGAAGTCAAATGCACATTTTTATCCGTCAAAGATGGGATTTTTTTGTTTATGCATTCTACAGATTTAGAAGTAGAAGCGACAACATTTTAGACGCAACAATTGCTTCTCAAAATTTTCACTGATTCATTGTTTTTAAGTCATTTATAAAATTACAATTTCTCTCTCCAGTTTCTCTAATGTTAGGACGGAACACCTAAGAGTTTTGGAATGCAATGTCTATTTTCTGACACATATTAGGGCTGGGCGATATGGAGAAAATCAAATATCACAATATTTTTGACCAAATACCTCGATATCAATACCACAACAATATTGTAGTGTTGACTATTGGTGCTTTCACAAAATATTTACACAATAAGATTTTTGATAAATAATTATCAGTTATGTTGATATAATGACTAAGTGGGTAAAGGCAAATAATAGAACAGTTACAACAGTCTGGTAAGTTCAGAAAATGACATCACTTTACTGTAATGCAGCCTTTAAAACCAGGAAAAGACCACATTTATGCCATATTACGATATCCAAAATCTAAGACGATATCTAGTCTCATATCACGATATCGATATAATATGTATATTGCCCAGCTCTAACACATATTAGGGTTTCTACAGGTTTCACCAAGTCAAATTTAAGACTGTTTAAGACCTTTTTAAGACCATTATGAATACAATTTAAGACCTATATCACAACATTAAAAAAAAGTCAGAAGTCAGATGTCAGAGTCCATTGGCATTATAGGACTGGTGTCTAGATTGGCTGCAAAATAAGTTGCAAGTTGGTCTCATTTGTAGTCGTAATACAGCAAATAATATTTGGACTAGCGACAGAAAGAGCTACAACCCCACAGAATTAGAAGAAAAAAAAAACATTCTAAAGCGATGCAGGAACATTTCAATGAGCATTAGAGGTAGCGTTACATGGATGTAAAAAAATTAAGACCTGTTGAAAAAATTTTAAGACCTAGATTCAGCGAATGTAAGACTTTTTAAGGCCTAAAATTTGTATTTGGAAATTTTGGACACGGCGGAAACCCTGACATAAAGGCATGTGCATGGAGAAAATGATCATGATTTGCACCACCAAGAGGCTTAGGGTCAAGTTTGCAACAGCTGCAGTGTCCTCCTCTCTAGTGCTGTACTTTTCATACTCAAGGGATCACTTCCATCTGTGCAGAGCAAATACTAGAATGCTCTCCTCAGATGGACTGGACATACAGGCCTTTTATTTTTATATGATTTACTGGAGTTGGATGCAGAGCTACTTAAAAACTTCAGTCATTTTTACAAGAAAGTTACTTTGCCATAAATTCTCTTGAGGGAATGAGAGAGAGAGCGAGAAAAATATCCTGCTCTGTAAGTTTTTCCTAGAAAAGTAAATATGATTATCCAGCAATAACTGAGTCATCCTGATTTGCTCTGATTTACTGTTAAGAGTCATTACAATACATTTCTTTATACAGTTCTCAATTTCATTCCAAGGGCCATACCACTTTGACTGCAACTGTCAGCAACAGGAAACTGTATTTCAATTAAACTATTTGTCCTTTCAATAAGAAACATGAAATTCTCCCCTCTGGACTAAAAACCTAAAAACTTAACTACCATATGGTAGTTCAGTAAAAGCAGCTAATTAAAGGCTGTTAATACATGATGGGTAAGGCTACTTACCAAAACGAATAAAAACAATTAACAGACATCTCTCCATGGGCTTCTTAATCTGGCCGTGGCACTTAAACCTATTTAATATCACCGCAAACATCACGAAGACCAAAATTGACAACTTTTCCGTTATTTTGAACAAGCCTACCTGTTATCCATACCATTTTCAGCTCGTTAAATAGCATAAAAAAGAAAAGCTATTGCATACCCTGTGGTCCTCTTCTGTTCAGTTGTTCACAACTTTGATGTTTGGAAGCGTACTTCTTTCTGCTTTCAGTTTCATTTCTGGGTAAGAAAAGTTAAAAACCCGCCAACCGCGCGTTTTTTCGCTCAGCTCCAACAACCCCTGCGGCTTCTCCTCAGCCCAGCCATGATTCATCAAAATGTTGCACAATAAATAACTATTCAAGTGGTTGAGTAAAAACCTCACGGAGTGGGAGACAAAGAAACTTGATTCAATTTTAAAGTTGAGATATTTTTATTTGTATTTAGAGGTTAAAAAAGAAATTGTAATGACAGCACATTTTGTAAATCAGGATACATTGAATGTAGTGGTGCAGCACCCCCACCCCCCAATAATAAGTAATTAAATGCATGTGTAGGCTACTAACATTCCCAAAGTTACCATATACTGTAGGTAAGTTTTACACATTTGCTTTTACAAATTGTATGCATCATCTATCATAAGTCCTATAAGTATTGTATTCAGCAAGTTGTAAGAGGCACCATTTGGTCATGCATTATAGTGAAACTGGAAATGTCACCCATGAATGAACTGACCTTACGGGGCTGCACAACTTTCATAACATTTACCATGACCATAGAAAATAAACATTTATAACTTGCATATAGACATTTATAAATGTTGGCATAGTTCTGGTAAACACATACTCCCAACTCATCAACTACAGCTGCTTGATCGCTGAACCTAAGCTTTAACCCAAAAATACGGCCTGTGGGCCAGAACCGGCTGGCCATAGAGTCCAATCAGGCCCACTGGATGACTTTGCAAAGTGTGAAAATTGCAGAGAAGTACTTCATTCCAATTCCAAATTGACCACTTTAATCTCAGAGAATATCCAAGTTCTTTCTACTTTAAGCTTAGAAATTCTGAGTTTTATTCTCAGAATATTACCCCTCTCTCCAGGGTCCATTACATTATTATTTTTTCCTACAATGGCCTTACAACGCTGTCGTAGCAGAAGCAACTTGTGTTTGCTAACATCAAGCTGACAAGAAACTCTGTGGCAGATAAAGTTTCTGATCTTTCTGAAGTGGTTTACTGGTCTGGCCCACTTGAGATCAAATGAGGGCTATGTGGCCCATGAATTAAAATTAGTTTGACACCCCTTGTTTAAACTATGATGCTCTGCGTATCCCTCTAGTGCCAAATTGCAAATTTTTTTTTTTCAAAATAAAGTTCAGTGGGGCAGCCTCTGGCTCACCCAGTAAGAGAGCTCGCCCCATGTTGGCTGGGTCCTGCAGCGGTGCAGGTTCGAATCTGACCTGCTGCACTTTGCTGCATGTCATCCCCCATCTCCCTCCCCCTTTCCACTCTATCCGCTGTCAATAAAGAGAAAAGCCCCCCCAAAAAATTATCTTTAAAAAATAAACTTCAGTGTTCACAGAAACACCTTGGCTTTGTTTTCTGTAGGCAACAAAACTACATGGTTATGTTTAGAACAATAAATATTTTGGGTTAAAATAAGTAGCTTATGTTTGTTACGTAGTTAAGTACGTTTAGATTTGGGGATCAACTTGGTTATAAAAAGATCAGTCAGGTAAATTTTGGTTTCACACAGGACATGAACAGCAGTCTCCTGTGTGAAAATCCTGTGTTTGTTTGACCCGTCCATCGAACTCAGACCTCCTCCTTATGCAGACTTCCCTGCTCTTCGCAATTACGTACCTACAGCACCTTTAATTATTTATTCCCGATCCATTTAGCCTCAAAGAGCAGGATTCACCACAAATTCCCCCTCCAAATTGTACGAAACTACGTTTTTGACTGGGCCAAACCCACACAGTCTTCACAACATTTCCATGTCCTAATCATAATGTTTCACACCACAAATAATCAAAGGATCAGTGTTTTTCCCATCTTGTTTTACATGTGGACTGAAATATGGGAAGACCTCGTCATTGAAGGAACACTTGGTAAAGGAGTAGATGTGAGATTGAGCCGTCACATCGTAGAAGGACACGATACCTTCCTCGTAGTCCACGAACACCCCAACTTTCTTAGGTTTGTCTTTCAGGTAAAGACAAACTGGCGGTGCTGTCAGGGCTGCGTATTTATCATCTTCATAATGTACGGTAACCCAGTAACCGTTATCTGGGTTCAGCGAGAGTTTCCCCTTGCGGTTTGCGTCGCCTCTTGCCACACCCAGGTCCCAGCCCGTCTTGTTGCTGACCTCCACCTCCCAGTATGACTTCCCAGAGATCAACCTGTTGAGCCCCAGGATGCTGGCAAACAGATCATACCGCTCCGGAGCATCATCTACTTCTTGGTCCTCGCCTTCATCTTTCACTTCTTTCCCATCATCGGAAAGAATGAGGCGTTGGTGCGCCGTGGTTGGATCCAGCTTTACATCCACTGTTAATTACAAGTTGAAGATAATTATGTAACATGAGGATTCGATATGTGGTGGTTGTATCACTCTAAATAAGAAGAAACAGCTGGATGGAGACAGATAGATACTCCGTCACATGTAGCTGAACTAACCAATCAGACTAGCAAAACTTGGACTCAGGTAAAGGAAATCCACAGAGGTAGATTCTTAACTGCTGATGTAAATAATTGAATATGTAGCCTAAATATGCAAGTACTGACTGTTTAAACACAAATATGTAAATAGTAAACTGTATAAACATTGTAAATACATTTTTGTAGATTCACTCAACTATATGAATACTTTGCAAATCTTACAATTATAAGTTGTTATAATTATAAGTGTTTTTGAAAAGATAAGTGTTTTTGAAAGATATTTACAGGAAGAAACTGATCAAATCACATACCTGTAAACTTTGGAACTCTCTGAAGCTCTGTGAAGTGAAGAAATAGTTTTAGATTAATTAAGTCAAACGTTTAGCTTTTGACATTTACCGCCATGATTGAACTCTTACCAATGGAGGTCAGATTCTCCAGTTTTAGTTGAATTTGTTCCAACATGTTTGTTGTGATTTTTCTCATGGTGCCGAAAGACAGCGATGTGTCGAGCTCTACCTCCGTCGAGTCATTGAGGTTGTTGGGGTCTTGAAGAGATGGGTAACTCTGAGACAGGGGGAAAGAGAGAGAAAGAGGAGATCAACCAACAGGATGCAGAGACAAAGATCTAATCATACAAGCTGCGTTGATTTAGAGGTAATTTGATCAAAATACATTGTGCAGCTCTTCAAAAGACACACTTTCTCTTCGTCTGTTAAACGTATAGGAGTCGAAAATGGTTCATTTTTCTCACCTGAAGGAAAAGGATGTGATCGTCAAGTGCATATATATCGTCCAGCTCAGAGATGGTCTTCTCAAGCCTGTTGATCTCAGCTTCCAACTTCAGTTGGATGTCTTTTGCCTCTTTCTCCACCGCCTCCCTCCTGTCCTGTACTGGCTTAAGAGCTATCGCATGGGCTTCCTCCACAATGGCAATCACAGCTGTGAACACATGCTCAATATCCCACCACTCATTCTCCAGCTGGTCCTGAAAATGGAAGAAAAGCAAGAGTTGTCCATTTGACGGTGTAATTTTAACCAATCAGGGAGCTTAGCATTTATGTGGGACACTGTACAGTTGTTCCAATAACTGTTATACTGTTTTGAAACTTGCTTGGAGGACTCATCTGATTGGCTCGTCAATCCAGGTAAACCTATAGGATCTGTAGTGGTTGTATTTTTTGTAACTTACCTTGCAGCTCTGAAGAGATGCATTAATCTCATCCGCCCATGATTTCCTCTTCACAATTTCCTCCTGTAACTCTGCCTTTATGTTTTCAACCTTTGCCTGCATTAAACAAAAAGCAAGTCAATATCCCAACATCAACCCTCGTCATCATTTGCGTACGTCTTTTTGGTGTGTTTGCAACTCTATTATTTTGTCCAACATATCACAATGGATTAAAGTAAATGTACGCTACTGTCAAGACTAGATTAAAAAATGTGTAAGGCCTTATATGCTCATTCACCTTCTTTTTGACCCATTCGTCTTCAGTAGGAACAACCTCCTCCTGATCTTCTTCCAGACAAAGTACACAAATGCATCTCTCTCTCTTCCTGCTGTACAGCTCCAAGGGGCGTCCATGCTTCAGACAGGCCCTCTCATCCAGGTTCTCCACAGGTTCCACCAACTTGTGGCCCTTCAACCTTTCAGTTGAAGAATGATTCTCCAGGTGGGTAGAACAATACGAGGCAAGACACACAAGGCAGGACTTGTTAGCCTTCAGCTTCTGCTCTGTGCAAATGTCACAGGCCACTTCACCGGGCGCCAGTGTGTTCTTATCGTCTTCCTCCTGGGTCTTTTTCACCTGTTCGGCAATGCTTCTCAGGACGATGTTCACAGCTGGGATACTCTTCAGAAACTTCTTGCATAGGGGGCACAACCTTTCATTGTACTCGCAATTGCGGTCCAAACATTCCTTACAAAAGGAGTGGCCACAAACTGTAGTGACAGGATGCACAAACAGACTCATGCAGATAGAGCATTTCAGATGTGTCTCCATTGAGACAGTCTCTCTGGGTGATGGTCTAGCGGAGGCCATATCTGCATAAAAAGAAAATTATGAGTGAACGGACTTCATTGTGAGTGTATTGAATTAAGCAAGCTTGCAATTATTAATTCATCTTCTCATTTGTAAGAGGAAGAATGTTTTAGTTCTTTCAAAAGCTGCATAGTCTTGCTTTAAATTGTCATTTGTCAACTGAGCAACTTACGTTTAACATATGTGTGCTTTATGCTATAAGTACATGCTTTTTAATTTGGAAAAATCAGCAAGATGTCAGCACATCTCATCAACCTACTCTAATGGCCAATATGTACACTGCTTACCTATATTGTGCATTTTTTAAATTCTTACTAGTATTGTTTCTGTTTTCTGCTAACCCATTAAGAAAGTGAAATATTATAGATGCAGATTGTCATTGTATTCTAGTAATTTAATGATTTCTTCACTAGTGGCTGACATGTATGGATTTCAAAACTCTTTTTTTCCACCCAAGAGGATTATGTTCTACTGTATGAGTGAAAAAAATGTTCCCGTACAATGAGAGTTTCTACAACAAGCCACTATTCTATAACATTTAGGTGAAATTAAGACTAAATACTGAATGGAATGAACACAACGTGTACGCAACAATCTTTGTGCACAACTCATAAGTCTTGAAAGGGGTGTAGACATCCAGCTGTAGGTCCCGTTTACTCTTATCAACTTTCACACCCGTTGGCTTGCATCCCATCTTCGTCTAGTGTATTTTCAGTTTATTATAGGTCGTAACTTTGGACCAACCACAGTCACAAACCTGGAGGCTCATGTCTGAATAGTTGTTTGTGTCTGTTTGATACATACTGTAATGGAAGAGGAATTACTGGTGACACTACAAATAGCAGAAAATTATGAAAGGGTTCAGGAACAAATAAACTCCTCCCCAAGCCACAGAACTTTGAAGTAATGTCAAATGTATCGTCAAGCCAAAATATTTAAAAGTATGCAATACGATGTAGAGTGTAATATTACCTTACAGCTATTGAAATGCTCCTTAGCTCGCCGGCTTCTGTCTCTTTCTCTCTCCTTTCCCACCTAGTGTGTGGGTGTGTATCCTTCCTCTGGCCCATCCTCCCTGTTAGGTTTCATTTCTGGTCAAAAGCTATGCCACTTAACTTCCTTCACTGAAAGAACTATGTGGGCATACAAATGACTAACCAAATTATGTTTGTCTGGTGCAGGGTGTGTTGCATGTTGAGCAAGTTTAAACCGATCAAATATTAGAGTCGCCAAAATCGCGATTACAACTTTGCTCAATGTTTGACTGGTAAACTGACAATGATTAAATTCAATAAGGTTAATCGTCAGTTTCTGAGGCAAAAGCATAACCAAGTTATTTTTACTTTGTTTTGCATGAATACAGTGATTTGGGTTTGACATTTTATTAATTTGTCCAAAAAAGGACAAAACAAGCATTTAAACACTGAAATACTGAACTGCACGTGTAAAAATAAATTAGCATTGCACGTTAGCATATATCATTTTATTGACAGGTTCATTTCTTTACAAGGTGCGTCATGTTCCAGTACATTACGTTATTGAACAGTTTTGTGAAGAGGAGTGAGCTTTGATGTAAGCATACATACTGAATGACTTATTTAACTCTGGGAGAGGGTGGTCAATTGTCCTGGCTTCTGTAACTAGGTTAGTTATATCTTTTTATTTTTTATTTTATATCATTACTTCAAACTTGTCAAATGCAGCGTTTTTTCCCCCCTTTCTGCGTGCTTATACAGGCTGATTTCCACAACACATGCAAGCTCACATTGTCCTTGAAATAAAGTACATCATCCACCCAGGCATAAGTTACATTCATATAACATACTGTATTCTCGCAGTGAATCCTCCTGAATCAAGTTGAGTTGTTAATTTTTTTTAATTTTATTTCTTCTACTGGATTTAGGCAATTGTAGTTCTTGTTTGAGTTGTTTTTATTTAAATCTATACAAATCATTAATATTTTATTTGCACATATTGTTTAAAAAATGCTAAACAGCTCAGCAGGTACATTCAAATGAATCTGTTAAAATAAACATTTGATATTTTGAGACACTCATTTGTTTTCTGGCGATCAATACCACTGCCATATCTGTCCACTAAATGAAGCTACAGCTAGTAGCCACTTAGCTTAGCACAAACACTGATGAGTACAAATGAAATGGCAAAAAGTTATTACACTTCAGTTTTTGTAACAAACTAAGTATAATGTGTTAATAGGTATAGATGTTATGCTATACTAAGATGGATGTAGCCCTACTATTTAATGGATGTGGTGGGGGCATCCATCTTCTCATCCATTTCTCCACCACAGAGTAAATAAGCGGATTTCCCAAAAGGTCGACCCATTCCTTTGAAGCAAACACATCCCACGTATGCTGCTGAAAACTTTCCAGTGCTCTAGAAGGTAAATCATCATGCTTGTCTAAACGTTAAGATGGAGCAGTGTAAAGAAATGTCTGTAGAGACGAGAGTGTTCATTAAAGGAACAGTGGAAATGTTTAATGTAACAAATACTGCGTATTAAAACAAAAAAATTGATTTCATTGAGCGATATGTTGACTTTCGACCATGGCGTAAACCTGTAGGAAGTGGAGGTCGTCTTCAGTCTGTGAGAGCTGCTCCAGCTCAGTGTTTCTGCTCTGCAGCTCAGAGATTTCTTCCTCCAGTTGTCTGATGAGCTCTTTATTTTGTGCCCATGCCTCTTCAGGGTTTTCTCCACTAGAGAGCTTCATTTTGTCAACTTTACTCAGTCTCTCTTGAATGGCTTGCTGAAGTTTCACCCTTCTCCATTTTAGCTTAACCTGTGGGAAAAAAAAAACATTTTGTCAGAACTGCAGTGGCATGTAACAAGCTGCAGACAGTGTACATTACGTAAATAGAGACCAATGCTGTTGGAGTGATTTTAAGAGACATAACTTTTGCTGAACAGCAGCTAGTGTCTACAACTTAAAAGTCTGTTGTTGACAGACAGAAAAATAAGTATGACATATTTGCTGAAACTGTCACTATACATGAGACAGATAATCTGAGAAATAATCTTCATCTACCTCCCCCTAGAAAGTTTGCTCTGTCGTGCTTGGTTTTGGTTCGACTGTGTAACACTGCGGCCTTGTCACGAACTCATTTTACAACTTAATAGTAATTAATAGCACCCAAATAGTATGCTAATAAACCAATACTCAGTGTAATTGTTGCATTGTTGTCTGTAGCGTTTAAACTCTGAAGCATGTTGCAATCCCGACCACAGCCCCCAATTACTGATGTCAATTTGGTCTTATAATTATTCCTTTGACTGATGCAAAACAGACCTGCTTTTTACTGAACGTCTGATCTACTATTTCCTTTTCAAATATGCTGTGGGTTTGTTTTGTAATCGGGATGATTATCAAATGAACTGTGGTATTTTTGTATAAATATGTGATGAAACGAGGACATGTTTGAAAAAAAATGATGTCACGCCAGTGGTTTTCTCCCAATCAAGACCAGATGTCCTCTAAAAGTTGTATCTTACAGTCATAGTAAATTATGTTTATAGTTTGAACCTCTGTGTTCTTTGGTTTTCTTTCACTTTACAGAAGCGGTCTAACAATATGCATTACGAGAAATAGCTAAAATCTCTTGCTTAGCTGTCAGGTTATTGAGTCTCATGAAAACTGGAAAAATAAACATCGCTTTTGTAAAAGGCAGTGTAGAGGCTTCTGCATTGGTTTAATAATGAGTTCCCTGTTGAAGTGATTTTAAGAAAGACAACTATCGCTGAACAGCAGCCCGTGTCTACAACTTAAGTCTTAGTTGGTAACGTTTATAAAAGTATGTTTGACATATTTGCTGAAACTGTCATTATACATGATAATCTGAGAAATTATCTATTGCCTCCCCCTAAAAAAAAAATTTGCTCAGCAGTGCTTGGTTTTGGTTCAACTGTTTAACACTGCAGCCTTGTCCAAAGTCATTTTACAGCTAAACAGTACACCCAAATAATATACTAATAAATGGTTTCTAAAAACATTTGAGACAGGAAATAGGCAATGTAGTAACAGGATCTTGATTCATATTTGATCAGCGCTGCCTAGTTTGCCTGCATCTCATGACCAGTCATTGACACTGCATTAAAGACTCCTCGGCTCCGATTGGTTGCCAGGATATAGTGACAATTTCAGCAAAAATTTTTTTTTATAAAAGTTACCACCTGCAGCTTTAAATGACTTGCAAAGTCTAATATTTGGGCTGACAAAGTTGCTGTCCTTTAAAAAGGAATACGCAAATGTTTCTAGCGTTACAAAAACATAACTGAACTCTTTCATATTTCCCGGTGTGGTGCTTTTATTAGACCTTACCTTCTTCTTTGCAGCTTCCTTGTTGATAGAAATGATGTGATGGCCCCTGTGTTCTGTCTGGGCGCACGTGGCACAGATGCACGTTCGGTCACTCCTACAGAACCTGTTCAGCTGCTTTCCATGCAGTCTACACACAGAGTCCTCCAGGTTCTTTACCACACTGATCAGAAGATGGCGCCCAAGATCTTCACTCCGGTAATGTGGCTCCAGATGAGTGGGACAGTATGAGGCCAGACATTCCAGACAGGACTTGACTGCTCTGTGCTTCACTGGGCATAAATCACAGGGAACCTCTCCAGCTTTTAAAGGCTCAGCTGCATCCTCAGTCGGGGCACCAGCATGGAGTGTTTGGTCTGTTTTCAGCTGTGGCCTGGTCAGGAAAAAGGCCTTGCAGAGTGGGCACTGACAGGCCCCATTGATCCTCCAGTATTCGCCTATACAGCCCAGGCAGAAGCAGTGTCCACAAGGGAGGGACGCAGGGCTGGTAAACTCATCCAGACAGATGCAGCACTTTGGAGGCTCTGACATTAGGTCAAAGGGTTATGTCTGTGTGTGAATGTGTCAGAACATGCATGTGGGCAGATTCGCTGTGGTATCAGCATGCACAGATTATGTATTCCATTCGTTGTAGATCTGAACAGAAAACAAAGACTTGTTGTCCACATATGAATTACAGTATACTTCATCAATTTGGCTGACAGGATCCCAAAACAACAACGGTGACAAACAAGTTTGTCTCAGACTTTGTATCGCTTGAAAGTAGTTGATCTTTTGATACGGTTAGGTTAAGGTTATTTAACTGTATAATTACAATTCCTTTCAAGTAGGCTACTTAACAGTTAATAATATGCACCCAGCGAGAGCGAGAGCGAGAGCGAGAGAGAGAGAGAGAGAGAGATGAGCAGGAATGTAACTGCCTTAACTGCTCACATTTTCAAGTGGAAAGGGGCATGGGTTAAGGATGACGACTGTAAATGGTTAAACAGTAAATCATATCTAAATTCACGAGGGGATGAGTTTTGTCTAAAAAAGGTTCTCACGGAAGCCGCAGGCATCAACATAACTCCAGGTGCTCTGGTTCCCACCGTCCCAATTTGGAAAAATGTGGAATTCTATTTTTTAATGGAACATCTTAAATTACAGTTGTAAAACTCACTGACTCAACTCGCATCATAACCGTTTACAGAGGTTACAATATATACTTTATCAAGGCCCAAAAGTAACAAGTGAGGAATGGAAATCAGATTATACAGAATTAACATAAAAAAAGTCAATGAATATATTAAAACATTCTTTATTTAAGGCCCCGGTGCACAGCATGAGTATTGTCCCTTGTTGGTGGGAAAATACAACGTCAAAAAGTCCCAGCCAGGTATTCTAAAATTTATAACCTTTCAGCTAAGATCCTTATTCATAGACTGGCATCAATTCAAAAGAGTGGAGAGCATACTACGTCAGAGCAATGTGGTAATTTCAAAAATATTGCATCCCCCTGGCCAATCAGAATCAAGATACTGGTAAAAAGATTAATTCAAGATGGCCAATATAAGATCGCTACATTAAAGTGTCTTGCCCAAGGACACTTTGACATGGGACTGCAGGGCCAGAGATCGAACCACCAACCTTCCAATTGGCAGGCAACCGCTCTTCCACTGAGCCACAGCCACCCCATTAGTCAGAATACATACAGTTAAAGTATTTACTGTCAGACTAAAGTGCCTAAAAGTGAAACTGACTCACTCACAACGTACATTAACTATGACATCAAACTCTAGTTTATCAATCAACACAGCTTGTCACTTCCACTTGACTTTTTTTTTTTTAAACTTTACTTAAAAATACTGAAAATAAAAACAATTTTGACATACCTTTTGCTGTGCAGCTACCAGCTCGTCATTCCTGAGGCACCAACAGTGTTGTGTTGCACTCTTTATCAGTTAGTCGTTCCCCTGTATAGGTATAGACACACCTATCACTGCTGGGAAAGAGGGCGGCTCTGTTGGACTGTCATTTCCTGAAGGCTCATAAACTAATGTTCTCCTGATAAAGCAGCTCAGAATACAGTTGCAGCACCAAAAAAGGGCAAAAAAAACCCATCTACTGTAGAGGTTTATTTTAGTAATAATTTAAACCCGTTAATGCCTCAATTCACTTTTATTACCGTGAAAAAAAGTCAGTATATACAGTCCATTTATCAAATTAAAACAGTTTTCCAGCTAACTACCCACACAAGTACCGTTACTTCAAAGGCTAAGGAGGAAATTATTTACTAACTGCATTGGCTTGTAATTATGAAATTACATATAACAGTGGCTCTCCACCATTTAATAATTGGAAATGACAAATCCCTTTGCTAATCTGAATCACTTTGTTTAGTTGAATTCACAGATTAGTAGTCACTGACTACTCACATTTTTCCCCAAGCTAAGCAGTCGCATACCAGTTTAGTTTTTTCCGATCGCTATGACAGTTTTTTCAATACTTTTAACTTTCCTAAACTCTTAACAGTTAGCACAACATCCGTCCGAGGCTATACATTTAACACATTTCTTGTTGCTTTCACACAAAATACATAGTTAACAAATTTAAAATGCTTGAACTTCTTTTACACAAGCTCAATCAAGACCAAAACAATGGATTTTTACTGACCAATTTGCAAATGCTTTCACACTGCATGTCAGAACAGATAACATGTTTTAAACCTAACTTATAGGCTGAAGTCAAAGTGAACAGCTGTTCACAAATAAATATACCCCTCCATTTTATTCCATTGCTACTGAGAAACAGCTGATTGAAGCTATGCCAATAGATCAATCACAGCCGATTCCCATCTAGGAAACACTAAGGTGTTGAGGTTCCTTCAATCGCATGAACATATGTTACTGTAGTGCATACAGTAAGAGAGGACCTATTTGGGCTGTGTGGAAAAGGAACAATAAAGATGAACACAAAGAAAGTAAAAAATTGCTGTACGAGTGAGAGGAAGACGAGTACCAGGCAATTATGTCTTCTTTTTGCTCTGAAATGGGTCACTCATGTTTTTGTATTGAATTTCTGCAGCAAAAGAAACAAAATGCATGCATTTACTAAACGCAACAAAACAAAAATGTAGAGGTTTCAAGAGAAACTGCAGTGTAAAACAATCTATGATCAATACAATATACTATTTTATGACGGCAGACCTGACACAAAATAATGCAGTTTCTGTAATTCCATCTAATGTTTGTTTTGTATGTCATGGTGCTATGATTGACTAAATGTTCCTGTTGGAGAGAACATGTGTTAGTGTTTTGGAAGAATTATTTGATTTTGAGACATGTTTGCATTGTTTTGGTAGACCGTGTATTGTATTAGTGAATTATTGCATTTTGAAAATTAGTGTTAGTTTAGTTTTCAATATGATTTTGAGCATGAAATTAACCATTTTGTCAATTGTGTGTTGGTGCATTAAGAGTTTAGGAAAGTTGTTAAAAGTATTGAAAAAAAAAATGTCATAGCGATCGGAAATGCATGTCGTATGTACGTTAGTAAGTGAATGCATCACCATTCAGAGGCAATTCAGCATGTACAGGATTTAAAAGACAACATCTGCATTACCTGTGACTTTGATTCTGATGGTCTAATTTTAAAAATATGAAGTTTAAAAAAAAAAAAAAAAAGTCAAATGCTTTCTCATTTTTTATCGTTTTTCAAGCTACCATCATAAGCCCAATATGCATTTCAAAAACTTTAAACTTAGGAATCTGTACAGACTGGAACTTTCATATCATGACACTGGAATAAACTCATTAACTTGTACTTTGAGGAAACTGATGCGGTTGTATACATCAATGCTCTCAAAGCCACCTATCTATCTATCCATCTATCTATCTATCATAGTCTCGACGTTTAGACAGATCGGACACTGGAGGTTATCCTCCGGAAATGAAGCAAGGACACTGAAAGATGACATGATGGAATCTCTGTGGGAGAAAATGGGATTTGATTTATATGCTACGTAGGGCTGCACAATGAGGAAAATATGCGAGAACATTTTTGAATATTGCGATAACGAGATTACTTGCGATACATAAACAGTGTACTTAAAGTGTACTTAGTTCTGCCTTTCTGCTGCTTTCAGCATTCTGCTGAAATACAAGTTGCTTGTTGAAGTTACAAACAAATGAAAGGAAATTAACATTTTATTGAACAAATTAAACCACTAAATTTGTTTAAAAAGGCATCACAAAAAAAAAAAAAGAATGACAGTTACATTATAAAAGCAGTTTTCTACTGACATTTTCTTTAAAAAAAAAAAAAAAAAAAAAAGGTGCCCTGCCACACAGTTTTTACTTGTATTTTTTTGAAATATGTTAGGTCCATGTGTTAGTTTTATGTTGTGAATGTGAAAATGAACTGCTACCTCCTCTGTCAGCTCTAGCCACTGAAAATCAGGCCAATTACAAAAGCTGGTCAGTCTGACATCATGTTGCCTGAGCTCATTACTATTCATGAAATCGCCCAGTTGCGCTGGGTAAAGGCTGCTGACAACCAGGCTCTCATTGGCTAGCTGTTAAGCAATCAGAGTCAAGCAGCTTAGCTCGTTGAATATTAATGAGAACTGGCACAAATTGAGCCCAGTCTTCTATTCCACACTAGAATGGCTTGAAATAAGGTAACAAGGCATCTCCCCCCCCCCCCCCACACACACACACAAAATGTTACTAAGTCCATTGTAGAACTTCAGACGTTACCACAAAGTAATGAAAAAAAAAAAAAACATTGTGCAGACCTAATGCTACTATCTCAGTTTAAAAAAAAAAAAAAAGCTAAAAAGTTAAATAGGCCTTTGAAATCAAGTCATCTATATTGAGGTTGTTTACATTGTGAATCCTTACCTGCCCAATGAGTCATATTCCCGTGAATCAGCTTGTACATCTTAGTCCTGCATCCCTTGCTTACAGTTCTGTACTTTAAAAAACACAGAATGGCAGAAATCTGTAAAATGACTCATCAGACTGTGGTGGCCACAGCCACATAATTCATTGTTTAAGGTTGTACACACTCATCCACATAACCATATGTTCAGTTAAGTTGCAGTCAAAGTGAATAAAATCTGGTTTAGAATTACTTCATTAGCACCTAACAATACACAGTTTCACAGTTTACATTGGTTACCATTTTTGCTATTTAGTTCAATTAAAATAGGCTACAATTTGTAGCCCATATTAATTTATTTATTTATTTATTTATTATTTATTTATTTATTTATTTATTTTTATTTATTTTTTTTCTTGGAGTTACCTGGCTGCTGAGTTCTCTTCCTGGTGGAACAAAAGACCGGACAGAAGAGCAGTGCCTGCATGATTTTTTTTAAAGACTCTGAACTGAAGACCCACACAGGTGTTTCCAGTTAATCTGGCTGATTAGACCTCTTCCCAAAACTGTGCGGGTGTGTATAATATACTGATTGATTGACATCTTCCCAAGTCTCCTGTTAGCTTTGTTGCAGCTGTTAGGGCAGGACAAATGCCGTCTTTATCATGTTCTTATTGGTAGATGAAGATGTGTGACCAAGGGAAAAACCTAGCAACATGTTTATTTTAAAGCAACACTAAAGCAATTTTCCCGCTTTGGTCCCCCTACAGGTTGGAAGGTGAATTGTCCATTACCGCTGTCGTAATGCCTTATTATGTCTCATTCAAACTACAGATCCGCTACCCAATCTGGCAAACTTGCATAATGTAATGTAATGGACAAAATTCCGCTTACAACCTGTAGGGGGACCGAAGCAGGAAAAGTGCTTCAGTGTTGCTTTAAACTGAAGCGGCGGTACGTAGAACATCGTGTTGTGTGCGCAAGCGCTCTGCCTTTTTATCACCAGGAGTCTTTGCTAATTGGGTATCAGCTGTGACACAGCGGACACAGCCACCAAACGAGAGAAAGAGAACACACCTCAAAGCCCGTTGCACACTGTTTGCCACCGTTGCGGGGAAACATGTCGTTCAACCCGTTTCAAAAATCAACGTGCCCCTTATTAATTGCCGTCAAAGCTCTGGTCCACCTTCAACCTGAGCAGAGGTCTTATCAGCTAGATCTGAACACCTGTTAACCCCCAGCATTGGACCATACCAAATGATCGGACAGCAGGGGTGGGGTATCAGGGTTTCTTTCCTCCAATGTAAGTATTTATTGGTATGGTAAGTTTCTACAGTATATATGTCATTCATTTGTCATTTGGGAGGTCTGTTATTTATGTTAACATTTTTGTTTATTAGCCTTATTTTTTAAGTAGAGTTATGCTTTCTTGAACTCTTGTAAAGGCCCTAGGCCTATATGATTGATTGATTTGATATTTTTTATTTAGGCCTATGTGTCATGCCACTAAGTGGCCCATCCCACATGGAGTTACATGACACCAATACAACAGTAATTAATTCAACAGCTATATCTCTTTTTGTACTTTAAACCTGCGTTCCTTTACTGTTTGGTCCATGATACTGACTTTCTGTAGACCTTCTGTTACTCCCAGAGTCTCTCACAAGCAAGGCCATATAGTAATTATTCTGGTTTTTTTTAACAATTCAATACTCATCATTTCAAGACAAGCCATGAGAATCTGAGGCCGAGGCGGCTCCAGTTAATGTAGCCTAGTGGCTGTGATCAAGTGACATCATTTGACTGAGACAATTGAGAATATTTATTGTTTTAATTAATGAACACACTTCTCAAGTACACAACATGTACAGCATCAATCACACTTAATAAAAAATGAAACATGCAATCATTAAATCAACCTCCCCCCCCCCCCATTAAATCAAAGGTGCTGTTAGGTGAATGTTGTTTTTGGACAGAGGTAGGCAGAGGGGTTTCTCTCTGCTTCCAGTTCTTATGCTAGCTAAGCTAAGCTAACTGGCTGTTGGCTCTAGCTGATGCTATATTTACCGTACAGACATAACAGAGATATAAATCTTATTATGTAACCCTTGGCAAGAAATTGAATAAGCATAACTTTATGTAACAAAGCGAAGAGCTTATTTCCTAAAATATCAAACTTTTCCTTTAATTAGTTAGTTTAGAGGTGCTGGTAGGTAGATGTTTTGTACGTATTAATGCTAAGCTAAGCACTTGCTAGATCTAGCTTTATAGCTAACTTATCTAACCCTTTGCAAGAAAATAAATATGCATATTTCCCAAACTATCCCTTTAAGGCTTTGTGGAACTTCCATCAGCTGATATAAATGTGTAAGGTATAATATATTTGTTGGGCTACACTATACATGTCATACAAAAAAACAGTATTTCATCAAAAGAAGTTTGGTTACCACAAAATACAGTTTTAACTTCCATAAGGTTTTTTTTTTTCCAACTTTTTTTAATTTTAATTTTTAATTTTAAATAGAATTTTTTAAAGAGAAAACAGAAAAACAGCTGGTGTCAGATGCAGCAGATGCAACGACTTTCATAAGGGTTTTTCCCTGTTGTTTTTACTGTCAAACTTGTCCTTATCTTTGTGTGATCAGACTTTTTTCCCAACCACAGGACAAATCCCGATGGAATAAGAGGCTCTGCCGCAGCAGTGCCCTACAGGTATATAAAGGGCAACGACTTCTTGTTCAACATCGAGGGGGGAGTGTTATGTTATGGATGTTGTTGTTTGTGTTGTTGACACAAAGATTAACTGCTCACCCAATTTTAGAACCTATGCAGCCTTTTTATGGAGTCCTAGGCTCTTTGTAACCTATAGGTGGCGTTGCTGTTTTATTTTTGACTTTATTTTAGTCTTTAAAACATTTAAAATTATATTTGGCTTTTAACTACCGTCGCCACAATATGATCTCAGCCTTTTTGGGATGTTCAATCACATTACTCAACAATTAATCTTTGAGGATAAGTGGTCGATTTTGAAGGATTTGAAGGAATAGTTAGAATCTTTTGAAGTGTGAGGTACTTATCCATAGTCAGTGTAATAGTTACAGTAGATGGCGGTCAGTACTCCCCCAGTGGAGAAGCAGGCAGGAGTACTGACACGGAAGCTAAGCTGTGTACTGCTGTGGACGGGGGCAGCGGCTAAACGTGTTTTAGCCACAAATGAGTCAATATTCGTTTAAGTGTACACTATAGTTAGAATAATTAACCACTTTACCTTAATGTCAGACAGCCCTGTGTAAGTTTACAAAAGGGAACTGAAGCCGTTGTATACAGTACATCTTCGCTCTCACCAAAGCCACCCTCCATAGAAAAAAATCTGAAATTTTACCTTGCGGAACTTGGGAGTTGCTAGTCTACCGCTGCCTCGATGGGTTAGTTACTTTGTGTTATTGTTCTGGTCATTTATTGTTTAGGTTGTTGGAGGGAGCGAATGAGAGAAAGAACAAATGCTTCGTCTCACATTGAGGTTATAACCAAAGGCTTAGATTTCTTAGCCCAGCTGTACAGATAGAAGTACGGGAACAGCTTCTCTGTGAAAGACTCTCCTGTGAAAGAATAAATGTGAATCTTCCTTTCGACATCATAGAAAGAGACTCTGCCCTCCATATAGTCCACATACACGCCTACACGTGTTGGCCTGGGACACAGGTGGAGGGCTGTGTAGGGTGTACAATGAACTTGATATTCAGAACACCTCTTTCCTATGGCGAAAAAGCCATTTTCTTTTTTCAGCGCTACCCTTGTTCTGGTTACCGTCTCCTTTGCAACACCGACGTCCCAGTTAGTTCTCAGGCCCACTTGGACTTCCCAGTAGTGACGCCCAGAGGTGAAGCCCTTCGTCCCCAAAACCATGGGACAGTCAAACCTCTCCGTGTCATCAGACGATGAGGGGCTTGCAGTTTTGTAGTACTTTAAATGTTTCCCAAATTCGGACACCACAAGGCGGCAACCCGCTGTGGCTGGGTCAAAGGTGACACACTCTGGGAAAATAAAGTTTAGTTAAAGCTCTCAACTTTAGTAATAGTTGAATTTAATCAGCAAGAAAAGTAAATTAATTGTATGTATGACCCCACCTTTGTACTGCCTCATCCTGGTCAGTTCTGTCAGAAGTGAAAACACAACAGTTATTGGATTGTAATAAAAATAGAGACATTCTTACTGGTGAAGCAAATGCAGCAGATCTTTACCCGTGTCTGTCAGGGTTTTTAGTTCTGAGAGGAAATTGTGCACAAGATGAGTCATGGCTCTCCTGAGCGTCTGCACGCACAGGTCTGGGTAAACCCTGATCTTAGACCAGTCCTTGGTGTCTGATATGGTGCTCAGGGCCTGCAAAGTCTGAAATGATTCACATACACATGATCATGAGTTTCCACTGGCCTATATGCAACCTTTTAAGGCCAACCATCAAAGCCAAACATTTTCTCCTAGTCATGTTTCTTGCTGTCTCCTTAAATTAATAATTAGACTATTTCCTAAAATATAAAACTACTCCTTTAATAAATATATAATATCTCTGGCTTTTCGGTCAACTTACAAAGTGTTCACAGCCACCTGTTTTTATACACATAAAAAAACCTTGGTGGAAACATTGGAAATAAAAATCCTTGTATCTCTCATCTTGTTGCAGGAGCACAGAAGCGTGGAAAATATACAAAAGAAGGGGAAACGGGGGAACCGATGACTTCAACATTGACTAACCTGCAGAAGGTGAAGGTGGTCGTCACTTTGTGAAAGCTCCTCCAGCTCACAGTTCATCCTCTGCAGCCGGGCGATCTCCTCCTGCAGCTCCTCAATCATCACTTTGTCTCGCTCTTGGGATTTTTCGATCTTCTTATCGATATTTGATTTTAGCTTAGTATGGGCCACTTGTACATGATTCATCAGAGTATTGAAGAGCTTATCACTGTCATCTACCTCTTTATTTGCTTTTTCCTATAATGAAAAATAAAGTCACATCAGTGTCACAGATTTACATGCAAGTGTAAAAAATTAGTACATGTACAAGTACTCACTCTGCTCATTTCAGAATATTCTGTGAATTCCTTTATTTTTTCCATTCTGTCATCAATCATCAATTTGATCTTTGCTTTCTTGGATTCAATGTTTTCCTAAAATATGAAATTTGAAGACAAAAAACGGTTTGATCATTCCATCCTGTATTCAAGATTCTGAGGCATTTAAAAAAATAAAATAAACATACTTTCTGTTGAGCCCCTTCTTCTTCAATAGACACGGTCTCGTGGTATTTGTGGTCTGTCTCCCTGCACAGCAGACAGATGCACACCTGCTCATCCCTGCAGAAAAACTCCAGGATCTTCTCGTGCTTCTCACATATCCTCTCCTGCAGGTTCTCCAGCGGGTCGATCAGCTTGTGTCTCATCAGGGAAGGAACTCTCAGATGAGGCTCCAGGTGGGCTTCACAGTACGACGTCAGACACCCCAGGCAGGACTTCAGGGCCTTGTATTTCATGTCTGCGCACACATCGCACTTCACCTGCCCCGGTGCAACAGCGCTTTCAGGTGTCTCAACTTTCCTCTTCTTTATTTGGCCTGAAATCTTCTCCATAACCATGTTTGTGGAGATCTCAGGCCTCATGTGGAATCTTTTATTGCACATCGGGCAGCTGCACAAATCACTCTTGTCCCAGTGCAGGCTGAGGCAGGTCTTGCAGAAGTTGTGACCACAAGGTGTGGTGACCGGGTCACTGAAGACGTTTAGACAGATCGGACACTGGAGGTTATCCTCCGGAAATGAAGCAAGGACACTGAAAGATGACATGATGGAATCTCTGGGGGAGAAAATGGGATTTATGTGTTTAAAATGTGTTCTTTCAGGTTTTTTGCCTTGTACTGAATACAAACACAACAGTTAGGAAAAAAAGTCAAGATAAGTCTTCGAAATCAAGTCTATTTTTAGGCTGTGTACAATGTGTGATGGTCACAGCCATCCTAAAAAGTGGTAACCTCTTTCACTCACTTTATTTTCTTTGGTTTATGCAGTTCTATTTGGTTCAAGAGTGGTTCATATAATTTCTCGGACACATTATACCATAGACGGGGACTCAAGTTCGAGACTTGGACTCGAGTCGCACTTAAAGGAACACGACGACTTATTGGGACTTTAGCTTATTCACCGTAACCCCCAGAGTTAGATAAGTCCATACATACCCTTCTCATCTCCGTGTGTGTTGTAACTCTGTCAGACGGCTCCACCGGTAGCTTAGCCTAGCACAGATCCTGAAGGTAATCGGTTCCAACTAGCCTACTGCTCCCAATATGTGACAGAATAACGCCAACATTTTCCTATTTACATGTTGTGATTTGTATAGTCACAGCCTGTACAAATATTCTCAGAAAGGCGAAGCAGTGCTACTCCTGCTACTTGGGCGGAGTGATATGCTTGCTCATGTGACCTTGTTATTTGTACATGTGTATCATGTGGACGTGCCGACAGTTTTGTTGTCATTACTTAGAATTCCTCATGGGGGTGACAGAAACTACGCACTTTAGCTTTAATTTTAGCAATATTTTCCTGATACCCTGAGTACCTCAAATTTGGTCTGTACTGTACTGTATTAACTTAAAAGTAAAGCATTCCTGTTGTTTTTTTTGTCATATTACAATAGCCTGTTTACACTGATTATATACCAAAAAACTAATCAAAGCTGATACTGTATGATAATAGATAAAGGAGTCAGAATAACATATTACATGTCTTGAATTCCATAGCTCTGCAGTGTTCTGAGCAGCCTAGATGGAAGACAGCAGGTGATACAACACACATAACCACGAGAGACTTGAGACTTGACTTGGACTCGAGCTCAAAGACTTCAGACTTGACTTGGACTCGAGCTCAGAGACTTCAGACTTGACTTGGACTCGAGCTCAGAGACTTTTGAGCTTCTCTGCATTATACATACATGCTTTTGTTTCAAACATTTACTTAGGTACAAATAAATTACTGGTCACGTGGTTTGGTTTTCACATACATTTACTTTATTTATTTAGTTGACAGTACCAAGGTATCTTTTGTGCCGTGGACTTGGATTTAGTTACTTTTTTTTTTGTTTGTTAACAGTATAATTTGCTATTTTTGGGATGAATAAAACCATTCTTTGGCTTGCTGCTTTGTCCCTCACACAATGTGAATCCTGACCCGCCCGATGAGTCATATTCACGTGAATCAGCTTGCACATCTTAGTCCTGCATAACATTCTTACAGTTCTGTATTTTAAAAGCAAAAACAACAGAAAAACAAAATTAGTCGTAAAAATTACTCACTTGATTTCTGTAGATCTTCTGTAACTTCCAGAGTCTTTCACAAGCAAAACCATATAAAAGTTATGGCACCACTAACAATTCAATACTCATCATCTCGAGACGAGCCCTGAGAAGCTGAGGCAGCTCCGGTTTCTGTAGTGGGTGTGGTCAAGTGACATCATTTGACAGAAATGAAACTTGAAATATTTCCAAAAGTCCATGAAGCCAGAAAGGGTGACAGTTGAGAATATTTATTGTTGTAAATCATGAACACACTTCTCTTCAGCACACAACCTTCGCAGCATCAATAACACTTAAATAAAACTTAAACATGCAGTCTTGAAATCAACCTCCCCCCATTAAATTAATGGGATATAAAGTGTTAATTCAGAATCAGAATCAGAAATACTTTAATAATCCCAGGGGGAAATTATTTTTTAATTAGTGAACTTTAAAGGTGCTGTTAGGTGAATGTTGTTGTTTTTGGACAGAGGTAGGCAAGAGGTTACCCTCTGTTTCCAGCATAGACTGTTAATATTAATGGACAGCGCATGTGTGACGTCACCCATTGGTTTGTAGAGATCTGCTATCAGTCGTTGAGTTTGCCGTAATGGGCGCAGCGACCCTGGTTGCGAATGTGACGATGTTAGACGAGAGGGAGGAGTGAGGGAGGAGCTGCTTACGTTACACACTTTCACTGGCAATCACATCATAGCCACGCCCTAAAACACCCCCTGCTTTATCGCTGATTTTAAAATTAACGAGACCCAACATCATTCTGTATTGCAGAAGACTATAGCGATTGAGACCATAAACTCATTATGAAAATGTTTACTGAGGTAATAATTCAAGGGAGAAGTGGGTCACTTTCTCATAGACTTCTACAGAAACCGACCTCCTTTTGCAACTGCACGTCTCGCCCCCTGCTGGAATTCAGATAGAATGCAGGTTTAAGGCACTTCCGCATTTGTAGCACTTCGCCGAACCGGATGCGTTGTCCATTAATATTAACAGTCTATGGTTTCCAGTCATTATGCTAAGCTAAGCTAACTGGCTGTTGGCTCTAGCTGATGCTATATTTACCGTACAGACATAACAGAGATATAAATCTTCTTATCTAACTCTTGACAAGAAATTAAATAAGCGTAATGTCTATGTAAAAAGGATTAAAAGCTTATTTTCCCAAAATATCAAACTTTTCCTTTTATTAGTAAGTTTAGAGGTGCTGATAGGTAGATGTTTTTGTACATTTTAATGCTAAGCTAAGCTAACAGCTTCCTAGATTTAGCTTTATATTTAGTGCAGACATGAGAGCAAAATCAAACTTATCTAACCCTCTGCAAGAAAGCAAAAATGCATATTTCCTGAACTATCCCTTTAAGGCTTTGTGGAACTTCTATCAGCTGATATGAATACGTAAGGTGTACAATAATATATTTGTTGAGCTCCACTATACATGTAATAAATATACAAAAAAAATAAATAAATAAGGGATCCCATCAAGTTTGGCTACCACAAAATGCAGTTTTCACTTTAATGAGGATTGTTTTTACTGTCAAACTTGTCCTTAGTTTTGCTTGATCAGACTTTTCTCATCTACAGCACAAATCACGATGGTATCAGAGGTTTTGTCGCAGCAGTACAGGTAGAAAAAGGGCAAGATCTTCTCAATGAACGTATCTTTGAAAGTGTAAATATGGGTCCGAGCCTTTACATCATAAAAGGACACTTGCCCCTCCTCGTAGTCCACGTACACACCCACTCGCTTGGGCTTGGGGTCGAGGGGGAGCGTTATAGGCGGGGATGTTGACACCCGGTACCCCTGGCCTTTCTTCATGGCCAGAGCCCAGTAGCCCTGGGTCGTGCTTACAGAGATCCTGCCCTTTCTGTTGACAGAAGACCTGGCCACGCCCATGTACCAGTCGTCCTTGTCCCCCACCTGGACCTCCCAGTAGTGTCTCCCAGAGGTGAAGCCGTCGCGGCCCAGGACGATGACCACTGTGTCAAAGCGATCCGGGTGGTCTGGGAGGTCCTGCCATGCACCCAGGTGTCTCACCTGATGTCGGTCCTGGGAAAGCTGCAACCACGGGTTGGCTGAGTCAGGGTCCAGAGTGACGTCCACTGCAGAAAACACAAGACATAAAGAAGGATTTATTTTGTTGGAGAATATTGAGATGTTAAAAAGATACCAAATGCAAAAACAAAACAAAAAAATACCTCTGTATTTCAAAATCTTCTTGATCTCTGTAAACAAAAAATGACAAAATTTAACTGTGTCCAGCTTATCGTGGTGATGCCCTCAAAACAGAAACACATACAACATATGTTGGAATGTTAAAGGAAAGCCCACCACTTTCAGCCAGTTTGCCGATGATTTCATTCAATGTTGCCTTCAGTTTGGACACAGATCTCCTGATCATGCCTACACACATGTCAGTGGGAACACTGGTCTCAGACCAGTCTTTGACACAGGGAGGAGTACATAGGGCTGGGAAGCTCTACAGGGAAATGGAGCACAAGACAAAGCTCAATTAACACAACAGCATATGCAAAATTTAAATGAAAAATAGCAACTTTTTTAAGACTGTAATCATCTTTGTTTACAAAATTCAGGAAGCTTTTTTTCTTTTAGATTGAGTCCTTTTCAAACCATATTCATCTACTTTTTAAACAAAGATTGTGAGATTTTTTTGGAAGAAAAACGTGCTCTGGTTTATTGGCATTTCTTTAAACCAATCACAATCGGGGCGCTAAGCACCAGACGAAGCAACGCCACCTCTGCAAAAGCCTCGAGCCACAGACACACCTCGAGAAGGAACTTGTTTTGGTGGAACGTGTATGTTCAAAAGTTGTTTTAGTCGTGCAACAGAAAACTTAGATTGGACAGATAGTCTAGCTAGCTGTCTGGATTTACCCTGCAGAGATCTGAGGAGCAGTTAACCATAGTCCTCATAAATCCAACAGAGTTTAGAATGCCAACACAAAGAAAGCGGAAGGAAACGGACATCCAGCCAAAAAGAGAAGTGGAACGTCGTGGATATATACTACTCTGAGATTGAGATGCCAAACATCTCGGTCATGGATGGATTGGACTCTGATATCGAGATCTGCACCTTTTTCTTTTTATTTAACTTCAGAGTTGTCCCCAACTTTGCTCTTTAAAGCAAAATGCTCTCTCGCCTTTAAGAAGTGAATGTGGTCGGTCCGAGCCACGTTCTCCAAGTCTGTATTCCTCCTCTTCAGCTCAGCGATTTCCTGCTCCAGTGCAGTGATGAGGCCTTGGGCCCAGCTCTCCGTCCGCCTCTGCTTCTCCTCTATGACCGAAACCAGCTCGGCCTGACTCTTCTGGATGGAGCGCACCAGCTCCGAGACGACCTGCATGCTTTCCTCCACCTCCCTCTGAGCACTGGCCTGAATCAAAACAAAATATACATTGATTAATACTCTCTGTGTCAATGCATTTACTGTTGGTATTGGAATTTGAATTGTGTTAGGAAGCTCTGTGATGGCAGTTTGTCACTCACTTTGTTTTGTTCCACAGAGTGTTTGATCTCCTCCACCTTCGTCACTCTGTCCTGGATCATCTGCTGGACATCTATTTCTGTCTTCTTCAGCTGTGCCTGCACAACAGGATTTCACACAAACAATCCACACAATAAAACCATATCTGTCATGGTCTTAGATGCAAAAACACATGGCATGGCCCATGGTGCTTGGATTAAAACAAAAAAAAGAACGTGTTGCATGGAGCAGAGTGACACTACAGGAAATGTTGAGATTTGGGGCTATTTTGCTTCTATAACATTGCGTCTTCTTTTAGACTAGTGTGAAAAAAAATACCAAAAGTACATGCATATTATTTTACTACACTTTGTCTTTTTGCACCTGTAGAGTTCCCCAAATTTCAACAAAAGTTAGAATAAGATAATGCCTTATTTGAATATTTAAACATTAAAAATTCAGAAAACTTTTAATATGAAAAATGATAGTCTTAATGTGAGTAATCAAATGGGGACATTTCATGGTGATATCTACAGTATTAGTTTCAATATTTTCCCCATTTCCCTGTCATGTCTCCCCTTAAGATCTTTCATTGACAACACTGACGGCACCATTATCGCATGACAGGAAAATTGTGGTTTCTTAAAATGTCTAGCACACAGCACCATTCAGTAGTTTTGCTCCCCAAATTGCAATGCATGACTGCAACATTTGTTCAAAAAGCATCACTTTGGGTGTAAAAAACATCTGTTAAGTGTGGCTAGAAGGCCAAATAAAGAAGACAATAAGCATGTTTAAATGTAGCTATCTTAGCATGGACATGACAGTAGATATAGACCAAATTGAACATGGAAAATAAGATTAAAAAACTATAGTAATCTAGCTAGATTGTCTCTGCTAAAATAACATGTCCCAGTCTAAACTGTTTCAACCCACCGTTTGGGCCAACTAAGCCTACCAATGAGACAGTTTACACGTAGGCCCCCAAATATCAAAGAAACAGAGCTTTAGTTGGATAGTAACTGAATTTCAGATTGTTATCCTTGACACCACTCGTGAATGTGATTACTTACTGAAAAAAGTAATCACATTACTACTCACTGTAGATAATCTATAGTATTGTTCTATGTATTTATGTGCTTTATGTTTGTAATGTTATGCTTATAAACAAAGAAAAAAAAAAGAAGAAAAAAAAACAATCTATAATCTCCTCTCTCACTACTTCGTGTTTACTGGTTAGTTTAAGTGTCACTAGGAAACCTGGGCTTTCTTCAACCATAAAAACGTGTCACGTGTCAGTAAGCAGACAATTGTTGTCATCTGGGTGGAATACATGTTTATGAATTTCAGTTTGTTTTGCTCTTCTGTTTTATTCTTTTATTTAAACTTAAAACCTGTGTAATAAACACCACTTTGAGTGCATCATTGCATGTTTTTTAGTTTTTTTCGCCCAGCATGTTTCCTTGGATTAGGGTGGCACCAAAACCATGGTTGCAGCTGTCGCCGTGGTCCTGCTGCACGCCCTGCTATGCCCTGTTACACCTTGCTATGCTCTGCGGTGCCCTGCAGTGCCCTGCAGTGTCCTGCTACGTCCTTCTACGTCCTTCTACGTCCTGCTATGCTCTGCTGTGCCACGCTACGTCCTGTAACGCCCTGCAGTGCCCTGCTATGCCATGAACTACTACAACTACTATTTCTAGTCACTGTTCCATCTTTATTGTGACTATTATTGCCACTATTCATCACACCCCCAACCGGCACCGTCAGACACCGCCTACCAAGAGCCTGGGTCTGTCTGAGGTTTCTTCCTAAAAGGGAGTTTTTCCTCGCCACTGTCGCACTAAATTCTTAAGCTTGTTCTTGGGGAATCTACTAGAATTGTTGGGCCCTTGTATGTTATAGAGTGTGGTCTAGACCTACTCTATATGTAAAGTGTCTTGAGATAACTATTGTTGTGATTTGATACTATAAATAAAATTGAATTGAATTGAAGTGAATCATTGATTACTGTTAAAAGACTGAGGAAGCTTCATTGGGATTGAAATGTCTGCATACATTTGCCTAACTAAAAAACTGTTTTGTTGTTGGTCTCACCTTTTTCTCTGTCCATTCTCTCTCCACGGGGACGGTGTAGTGCGCCCTGTGGTCTGTCTCCGTGCAGAGCACGCACACACAGGTCTGATCTCTCTTACAGAACAGCTCCAGGAGCCTCTCGTGCTTCGGACACATCCGGTCCTCCATGTTGGCAACGGGCTCTATCAGCTTGTGCTTGGTGAACCTGGCGGAATGAGACGTCAGGTGCTCCTCGCAGTAGGAAGTGAGACACACGAGGCAGGATTTGATCGCTTTTGGCCTGCCGTCCCCCAGGCAGACATCACAGAGGACTTCCTCCCAGGTAGGAGGCGGGAGGGAAGAGGTGGGAGGCGGGAGGGAAGAGGAGGGAGGCATAGGGGAGGCCTGAGGAGATGGCGAAGCAGGGATTTGAGGGGAAGGTGGGGGTGATGTTTGGGGCAGAGGAGGCGGCGGTTGTCGCCCCTGAGCTGTAGCCTGGGGTGATGGTGGAGGAGAGGTTCTGGGTGCTGACACAGGGGGGATCAGCGGCGGTAGCTCCTCTAGTAGAGACTTTTTCTCTCCTGGCTTCTCTTTCTTTCTCCTCTCCTCCTCCTGCTTCTGCTTCAGCTCCTCCAGAAGCTGCTGCTTCTGACCTTTCTCCAGAAGCCTCTGCTCATCCTCCCTTTTCCCTCTTTCCATCGTCCACTTCTTTTCTCTCTCGTCTTCCTCGCTCGCCTTTTCCTCCGCACTTCGAACCCTGATCTCTTTGAACTGTTCTGCGATTTCCCTCAGGACCGTGTTGATGCTGATATCAGGCCTTTTGGTGAAGGACTTCTTACACATCGGGCACTGGAACAAAGGGCAGGTTTTCCAGTATCCCAGGATGCAGCCCTGGCAGAAGTTGTGTCCGCAGGGGATGGACACGGGGTTAGTGAAGACGTCCAGACAGATGGAGCAGTGCACCTGCTCTTCAGAAAGGTTCCCAGTAGAGGCCATTCCTGCACGGCGGATAGGCAGGGTCATTTTCAGAGCAAGCAACCAGGTTCTGAATGGGGCATCAAACCTGCTGTGATATTCAGGGCGCTCGGGTTAGATGGCGTGACTTTATTTTAGGGCCATTTTCATGCAAATGTGCTAAGCAAAGCACGATAGGACTCATTTATCATCATCATCACAGGTTTATGACAAATATTTGAAAATTGTCAATTTCAGGCTGTATACCAAAAGGTTAAGTCAATCATTTTTCTTTTCTTTTTTGTAAAAAACGAGTCCTTGTGAGTCTTTGGGGGAGTGTTGTTTATTGTTACTGTTTTATTCTTGTTTACTGTTCTTGAGCCTGACCGATACCTGATTTTTTTAGACCGATCTGTATCTATGTTTGAGAGTTTGAAAAAATCGGATACCAATATATCGAGTGACATTCAATTTTAACATAAACACATTAAGTACTTCAATTTAGACCAAGATATGTACTGGGTAGATGTTTTACAGTTCAGTGCTCTCTGGTGGACAAATTATGTAATGGCAACACTGTTTTAAAGTGACCTCAAACATATTTTTGGCATTTACTGCAAATATTCGTACTTCATCAGCCGACAGCTACGCCTATACCAATATATTTGTGATGAGCTAATATCTCCTGATAATACTGGCCGCTACAATGTTTGTGTGTTGTTTCAAACCTTTCCAGATCGACATTTGCGTCTTGACCTGGAAAGCAAGCTAAATATATCATGCTTGTTTAATTAGTTCTAAGGCAGCGTGACTGTGAGGCTGAAAAATAAGTGAGTTTGACTTTTAGCACAAGCAGCTCTCTGCCTCAGCCCGAGGTATTCACAGCAGACAGGTTCAACATGTTTAATATATTGTAGCCAGTGACCTGTCGTGCAGTGCTTCCCTGCTCGGAACAATAATCTGGATTATTGTGAAGTGGAAAAACCTCATGTTTCAAAAATGTTTTGAAAAAAAGAATTGTAGCTAAAATTAAAGTCTTCTCTTGAATTTGTACTAAACTGACTACAACAGAAAAAGTCCAGCTGCGGGCCACAGCTCTTAAGCCGCAAAAATTAGACAAACAAAGCAAACAACACTCCCCTGAGACACCTTCTGTGCACAGAGCAGCAGATGTGACGCTATAGAAATGGTAAAGCAGGAGAGGAGCGACAGAAAAGCTGAGATATGGGGACACTCACCAGAGAGCAGCTGCCTCAAGGCTCCGCTGTACACTGATACATGAGACAGGCTGTAACCACTGCAACCTCCAACCCACACACACACACACACACACAACCCCAAATATACCCCCCTCCCGCCCACACACCTAAGACCCAAAATATACCCCCCTCCCGCCCTCTCGTTTTACCCAGGATAAAAATGAATATCCCCTGGCCATGGCCCAGAGCTCCAGGAGGATTCACTTTAACCCTCTGGAGAATACGAGCAGTTTGGGGGACAACAACAAAAGAGGAAGTTCCAGTTTGAAAAAGCTCATTTTAAGAGTTTTATTTTTAATTTTTTGCTTAAAATAGCTGGAAACATTGTTGATGAGAGTGATAAGAGTAAATTAAAACAGAAAAGTCGCAGGTTAAAAAGCCAAAACAATGAGGGGGAACTGCAGAGTTGAGTGATAATTCTCTTTGGAGTTTTATCACTTTCACATTGGTTACAGTTATTTGATCCATTGTTAATATAAAACTGTTGATAAGTGCAGCTTTGAGGAGGACAATCAAATCTTTTTAAGCTCCAGTAGCCTCTCCAGGGCTCCTTCGGGAGCTAAACCCTTTTGACACTAACAACAAGCTAGAAGACAAATCCCTCACACATACATTGAAAAGAAAAGTATATTACATTGTGTATTTGTTTGTAACTGATCATCTTTATTGGGGAATTTTAGATAGAAGGTACAAAAGCAAACATTTGATATAAAAATAGAGGACATAGTTTCATGGTCTTGGATTAACAGTTTTAAAATATGCCATTTGCAAACAATGTTATATTCCTACAGTATGTACAGACAGTAAATTTGCATCTATTATTTCTTTACTCATTTACTCATGTTAAGTTTCATAAGCCTTATAACAAAGATCTACACAGTAAGGAAAGTGTCAGAAGTACAAACTCCACTCAACTAAACTAGGACTGCAAAAATTAAGTATCACAGGTCAAAGCTGGCCTTTATAATCCTCTCTAGTCCTTTACATGTTTTTGCACCAAGATATCTTGATATACAACTTGTGATGTAAGTAAAAAGGAACTATTGTCTACTTTTAGTAGTAAGCAAATTGCAAATGCATTTCATTTCACTGTAATGTGTCAGTCAATAAAGTATCATCCATGTCACATTTTGGTTTCCTCTTATCTAAACGCACACTGGTAACAGAGTGCTTACATTTTATTGCTTTGAAACAGTCCCTTTGTGGGTCTGTGTTGAGCCTGGTTTAACTTGAGCAAATGCAATAACGTGCCTGTATGATGAGAAAGTGTTGTAGTGTGCATATGACTTGCTTTGATTTTATTTCATTAGATTGAAAGTAGCTTGAGGTAAAGTGCATTGCAGAACAAGTAAATATGTCATAAAGTTGGCCCATTGAGAAGAAAAAAAGACCAATAAAAAGGACAAAATGATCCGTTCAAAATGAAAATGAAAACGTATCTGCGCTTTGCACTAAACCTTTTTTCATCTAAAAGATGTTATACAAGTTGAATGCGGACTGACTCTCCAGGCTGTTGATTGGCTGTCAGACTCAGGTGTGTTTGACAGGGGATATAATGAGAGGAGAAGAGTTCTTCCCCTCATGGGCCAGACACGGGCTGAAGATTGGGTACAGGCTCTCTTTAAAGGTATCCACGAAGGTGTAGATATGCAGACGTGCCTTCACATCATAGAAAGAAACCTGGCCTCCTTCATAATCCACGAAGATTCCCACTTTAGTGGGCGGGGACGGCAGCAAAAGAGGCAGGCGGGACGATGCCAAAGCTTTCACCTCGCCACTCTTGAGCCACAGGCACCAGTACCCACCCTCAGGACTCAGCTTGATCTCTCCCTTGCGGTGGGCTGAGGCGCTGGCCACGCCGAGCGTCCAGGCCGTTTTGCGCCCCACGTCCACCTCCCAGTAGTGTCGCCCAGAGCTGAGACACTCTAGGCCCAGAACGAAGAGGGCGGGGCTGAAGCGTTTGGGACCCTCAGAGTGGGCGTTCCTACGCTCTTCATATCTCACCTGGCCTCCGTCATCGGACACCACCAGGTTCCTCTGGGCTGTGGAAGCATCCAAAATCACCTCACCTGCACAGGACAGAGCAGAGCAGAATAAGACGCTCATTATATAATGACGTGGTTAATGATTTATACTATGACTATTAATGGGTTGTCTATGTCTGAACATGTCTGCTTGATGCAACAGTTAAAAAGACATTGTCAGCATGAATGACACGGCCATGGTTCAAACGTTGATTTCAACACTCTTTATTTTATGACTAGGCCCAAGCTCATGCTGTCCCAAGGAGTGCGTCACTGAATTTCTGCCAAAACAAAGTTGCAGTGGTGGAAGACATTCTAACATCCTTTACTTAAGTATAGCAATATCAAAATGTAAAAAATATAAGCACACACACATTTCTACTTGAGTAAAAATATAGTAGCGTCATTAAAAAGACAAGTATGAAAAGTAAACATATTAATGTATGGCCCCTTTCAGAGTCTAAAAAGGGGCCCCTACAGTCCCAAAGAATGTTTTAAACTTGTGCATACAAATTATAATCTTGTACAACAAGATAGAACATAATTATTATTATTGGGGACAAGTTAAAACAAAAAAAAAATGTTTCTATACATTGAGTTTGGTGACCTCACATTCATCCTAGCATAGCTTTGCACAACTCCAACTTCACAGACACAATAACTGCAAACAGCTGTGTGAAAGTGCAGGACCTTTAATTTTAAATAATAATAATCCATTTTATTTTATAAAGTGATCATATGTTTTATATGTAAATCCATCTAATTAACTATAGCCGTAAAATACATTTATTGGAGTAAAATTTGATCTCTTTTCATAGAAGTATAAATTAGCATACATTGAAAATACTCAAGTAAAGTACAATGATTGAGTAAATGTCCACTGTAAAATGATGTCAATGGATTTAACTAACTTTTACTGGATCAAGCTCGTCAGTGCTGTGAAGAAGTGGCGCCAACGTGTGGACAATTTGAAGAACTGATCATATTACATTTTGGTTGCACTGCTTGAGATTGTCAAAAAAACATTGTTTTTTTTTAAATAAAATCTCTTTTAAAAAAGACCCATGACTCCCTACCCCAGACAGTATGAGTGGAAACTACTGATAAGCTGATAATGTAATGTTGTACTCACTCGAATAGTTCTGCACCTTCCGGAGCTCTGAGAAAGAGAGACAGAGACAGAGACAGAGAGAGACAGAGAGACAGAGACAGAGACAGAGACAGAGAGACAGAGAGAGAGAGAAGCAAGTCAGCAAGTACTTCAGCTAAAGAGTCAAAGTCAAAGCAGATGGCACGTGTGGGGGATAAACATGTAGATCTAATCCAGAGCTGGAAATGTTGGACATGTGCTGCTGTCAGTCAGCTCTCTGCTGATTCCAAGTGGGGGAACTGCGGCATCAACACTATCTCCATCTGTCCGACCATCTTGTATGTGTGGTAGTGGGTGCTGTTGCAATGATGAGTCACTTTTCTATTTCAAAGTGCTCGTACAGTGATCTACATATCCCCGTTTTGGATTTTGGACAGGAAGTGTTGTTAGTGTTAGACAAGGAAGGATGAATTGTACCGTTACTTTGCACAGACAATCAGCAAAAAGTACCACAAGTTGTTGAAATGTTGTTAGTTTTTTTTTTTTTTTTTTAAGTATTTTAGTTTCCTGCAGTTTACTTACTTTTATTTTAATAGGCTGTATACTGTAGATCAATATGAACATTTGGAAGACTTCATTTCCAAATCATCACTGATATTTGCACTTTACTTTGCACAAATTACAAATTAGTCCAGAGTAAAATGAGTCTAGTATAAAAACTACTGTGTGACATTTTGTTATACAGGGAATGGACAAAATAACAGGAACACCTTACAATGCAATCCAGTACAATAACCCTTCACTATGAAGCTTATGTTTAGTTATTGTTGTTTTAACTGAATAAAATGTTCCATTCGACTTTTTACAGCAATAGTTTTGTGGTTTTGCTGAATTAGGTGTTTCTGTTATTTTGTCCAAGCCTGTCAGTTTGTCACAGAAACCTGCCCATTGTCATTTCAGACAAAATTCTGTTTATTCCCTTATTTTATTTCTTGACACAGTGACACAACTCTAAAAAAATGACGGTGTTTTATTGTAACAGACTGAGAAATTCTGCCCTCACCTTTCCCGTACAGTCTCTTGAGCTCCTCCTGGAACTTGTCCATGAGGCTGCTGACGGAGGAGCGGATGGTTCCAAGGTACAGGTCAGTGTTGATGCTGACCGCCGACCAATCGGTGGGCTCGGGTGGGGGCGCCAGTGTCGCCAGGTTCTACAGGAAACAGAAGAGCAATGTTATGCAATATGAAATACAAATGTAATGATCCCTCAGGGGGGAAAAAAACAGGTTATTGCAGTGAAAATAACACACTTAAGATGACACAGATTGGGATCTCCAAACCAGTTGGACTATATTCTCACTATACTCATAGCTGTCTTATGAGTTCTACAGCTTTATGGGGTAAACAATCTGTCTGACAGTGTTCAGATGTATCTCAGTACATCTAAGTAAAGGAGCAAGTGTATTTCAGATACAGAACAGTGAACGTGTTTGTCTGCATACACTCAGCACTGCGTTTGGGTATGTGTGGCTGTATGCCTTCGTTTCCTCTCACACTATCTGGGAAAATTCTAACTTCAAAGAATGTCTTTCATGAGAGAAAAATCAACATTTTATCTACATAAACAGTCCAGGGCAAATGCACAAGGGAAAACTTCCATAACAGCTGGCTCTGTTCGAAGAGGCTTTTGATGTTGTCTTACACATCTCCTAGCAACAACAGCTGGAGGTCCACTGGATAATTGGCTGTGTGGCTATTATTTGGATGAAAAATGATGATAGAAAAAAAAGAGAGAGCTATTTTTAAGAATATATATTGTTCCAGTCTGGTGGCTAACATTATTAAAAACAGTTTAAAAAGCTTTTGGAAGGTGGATGTCTTTCAGATTTCCATTACTGTGAGAGTGGATCATCAGCAGCAGCTTACACTGCCATGTCTTAAGGATTTCAACTAATTAGATCCCTCGCTGTGTCCTAAATGCATATTAAGTGTGTTTTGTGTATGTAGGCTACACACTGGAAAATGACTAAAGAAGCAATACTTAATATGCACAGGCATTTTTTTAAATGCAATTGGAGTGTGGTCTTGATTTCAAATATTGATCATCAAAGATAATTGAACAGAAAAGGAAGAGCTACACCTATATATATATATATATATATATATATATATTTATATATAGCTAGCCAGTGGTGGAAGAAGTATTCAGATCCTTTACTTGCGTGAAAGTACTAATACCACACAAGTACAAGTTACAAGTAAAGGTCCTGCAGGGAAAATGTTATGTAAGTATCATCAGGTAAATGCAAAGCCATAAGCATGAAGTGAACATTAGGGGTGGGGGGGGGGGGGGGGGGGCGAGCACCAAGTATTAAAAGTAAAAAGTACTCAATGCAGAAAAATCCTCACATTTTAGAAAATGTAAACGATCCAAACAGCTGTCCTTGTAGGCCGTTATATTGTCGAGTCATTTAATTTATAGAAAACATTTCATAAACTACATGTGTTTTGTGTGTAAAACAAAACAAAAAAATCTTAATTTGTGAAATAACTAGTAACTAAAGCTGTCAGATTATGGAGTGGAGTAAAAAGTACAATAAACGACTCAAGTAAAAGAGCCTCAAATGTGTACTTAAGTACAACACTTAGTTACACTCCACCACTGATCACAGCTGAATAAGCCATAACATATTTGACCCTCAAAACTTGTGAAGAGCCAGACCTCCAACATGGCTGACCCTGTCTGTACCTGCAGGAAGACCACCTTGTCCTGGGTCTGTGCGTAGGCCTCCAGCTCGTTGCTCCTCCTCCTCAGTTGGCTGAGTTCGTTCTCCAAACCTCTGGCCAGTTCCTGAGCGTGACGCTCGGCCTCGCGTTGCCTCGTAGCAATCAGCTCCACCAACTCAGCCTGACTCTGCTCCACAATGCGCTGCAGCTCGGCATACACCTGCCAGCTCTCCTCCAGCTCCCTCTGGGAGCTGGCCTGCCATGGACGGGACATGGTGAATACTACAACAGGGCTGTCAAAACCACACGCAGTCCAGTGCAAGTGGAGGGTAATTTAAGTTAAGTTATCAACTCACACTGGATTCCACATAAATCAAATCCTCGACCAATCAAGACTAACTTCAAAAGTAGTAAATTAACCAAATTTGCTTTGATTTCTTAATCTTAGTCTTGGTAGACAACTCTACTATTTTAATGTCATCTTCTGAAAAGTAGCACCGGCTCTGCTCCTCTGGATCCTCGATCAAGGAGGTAGGAAAAAAAAAAAAAAGTACCAGGTACTATCCACAACTTTTGCTAATGGAAAACCAAACAAGAGCAAGTTGAGTTGTACCACGCTGTGCAAAAAAACAGCATTAGCTTGGGCTTGGAGACAAATTCATAAAGAAAGCTTTGCTGTATCCACCCTGATATTTTTACTCTCCTGTACAATTTGTGTTTTCTGTATTTAATTTTAAATATTTATTGTCTGCTATATTATGTTACCCTTCTTAAGTCCTACTTATGTGTGCCTTTGTATATACCCACGTTTCTTTTTATGTCTTATACATAAATCACTGAGTAGTTGTGATACATATACCCTCGCCTTAAAGTTTCTGTTGTCTACATTGTTCCCATATCTGCGAGTGACGAGTATAGATTATTATATGCTAAAATGGTATAGGTGTGATACAGAAATAAATAGACCAAAATCTCCATAAGAGATTATGATTGATAGTGTTTTATGCTCATTGTAACAGAGTTGCGTGCAGTCACAGAGAGGTGTTGGTTAAAAGTTCTCCGGGCAAGGAACATCTGCATTCCCCAAACAAAGGAAACTCTGACGCACAGATGGTTTAGCTTAAACTGTAACTATAAGATAGTTAAGGTCACAGTGGCCTTGAGAAAAACTATATTGTGAAACAACAACAAGTAGAATCAGGAACAGAATGTACCGCTCGTGTGAACAGAAGAAGAAGCAACACAGCACAGTGGCCTCCACCCTGGCGTGTGTTGTGAGAAGATTACAGTTCCTGTGCTGGAGAAGAAGACAACGCTCCAGGGCGAGGAGGGGTATAAGGGTTTAGGGAAAGGATAGAACGGGGCTCACTCGGCGCAAGAGATACGTGGACCGACTCAGACTATTTGTCTGTTGCTAGGGAATCTTAGTCTCTGCTTTGTGATACCACATATCTGCAGATCTGGGTCTGTAACTCTCATGCTCGACTAATTAAAACTTACTCGTTCGAAACAGCACTATCGTCTCATTGATTTTTGTGTAGGATCGGTGTAAAACCAATTTTAGAATATGAGGGGAAGAGTAATTACAGTCAGGTTTTGGTACGCTTTTTAGGGACACACGGAGCATAAAAACCCATAAGAGTACAACAAAAGAACCTGTAAATGCTGCAGTTTCAGTAATCACAGCTCTTTGTTATGCGTTGTTTCTATGTCTGTCTGCCGCTTGTAAAACTGGACAAACAGGTTACATCTTTCTCAAGCCAAGCGCATGAAACTACCAAGCTTTCTATCTCATTACCCTGCATAGGATTCAATATTACTCTCCAATTTCCATTCCAGTTATGATTTTATTCTCCAACAAAGAGGCAGCTCACTCCAGTGTATGATTCCTGTCCAAAATTCAAAAGAATCCAGTAAGGCATTATTGTCTTTAGTCTGTAGCATGCACATGCGCAGTGTGTTTGTGCAACACACAGGAAGTCACACAGGTGTGGACATCCTGATATTCAACCCTCTGGTAACTTAATCCTCATTGTATCTGTAAATGTAAAAAAAAAAAAATTCACCAAGCAGGAAACGAAAAGCAGCACCTGGAAACCTGGAAAATCTAGCTAATGAGAAAGAAATCGACCATTCAAAACCTCAATAACATTTCAGTCATTTTACAACTACAATTACAATCCTTTCATTTATTTGAACAAAAGCAGTGTAATCATCTCTTATCTATGGAGGTAGACTTTTCTGTAATGAGGCTGTAGGTAAAAACAGGGTGTGGGAGAGTAAAGGTTTCTGCTGGTCGCACCGGTTGGACGGCCTCAGACACGGATATGAAGTCTGTGTACTCAAGAGAAAAACAAACTGCATAACAACTAGAGCATGAGAGGTATGAGAAAGATGTGGCTAACGTCCTGACCAAGATTATTTCCAACAAAGCAAAGTTCAATCTACAGTATGCTGGGTGCTCTGAAATTGAAATGCCATCCAATCAACAGTGCTCTTCAGCAGCGGCCCGTTCATGTTTTGAATGCTTGGCTCAGAGAGCTTAGAGAGCTGCTTGAAGTGCAAATAAAGCTTTACCCCTAGCAGACTGGGTAAATATTTAACATGCAGTACATGAGGGAAAGTACAGCAGACTGCCCACATCGACACAGACTTTAAAACACATAACATGTTAAGAACCAGTTTAAAAAAAAAACAAAAAAAAACAACAACATGGCAATTTGGCACAGAGTACTGATTCACAAGACTGATAATAAAATGATTATATTATTAAAATATTAGACAGTGGCATCCACTTCTAATAAGGCACAGCTGTTTTACCAATATTACACTGGTTGGCTTAAGGAACCTAAAATGTTTCTAATTTAATACAATTTGTTGCTAGTTTTAGCTTAAGTTTAAGAGATCAATTATCTTTTAATGCTATATTTGCATCATTATACCACCAGGTCCCATCGTTTGCCATGTACATTTATTTTGAAATGTTTTCATAACCATCATTGTAATATGTCTGAGGCTCTAAATTTGCTACCTTTAAATGTAGCAACACACAGCGCTGTGTGTACTGTGTATTTATTGAGACGTCCAGTCTTTGCAGAAACATTTAAAGGCTCACATTGACTGAAATAATGAACGGTTTAACAGTAAATCCATGACATGTTTAGGATTAATCAAAGGTAGCCTGAAATCACTTCCTGTGTTCAATGTTCATTAATGTCTTTTCAGTCTGTTGCTCCCATATTTATATACATTTTATATTGTTTGTTTTACCTATTCTTTTGTACAGCACTTTGTGATTTTATCTGTGAAAAGCGCTTCATAAATAAATTTTACTTACTTACTTACTTACTAATGAATGTCATTCATGAATGTCATGAAAAGTAGGCTATTATGTTCTTAACAATTCGGTAACAGTTTTTTTGTCAATGATTTTTTTTCTTTGTGTTGTATGTTTTTTATGCAAAACAAGACGATACATATCTATAGGCTTATCCTGTAAACAATGCATGTTTATTTACTTGAAATTATTGATGTGGATTTGATCAACTATAGGAGTAACTATATAGGCATCGTGAAAAAAAAATTAAAAAAAACGTTATTCCCACTGGTCTTATATATTTAAAGAGCTGAAAATTGACACCAAAACTGTCAAACATGCTGTGCTTTGTCACCCTGGGCTCTAGTAACACATAGTAACTCACAGATCACAGTAACTCACAGATCTTGTTTCTTAAATTCTGTCTTCTAGGCTTCAGCCGACTCACCTTGATGACTTTGATGGATTGTTTGATCTCCTCCAGTTTCTTGGCTCTCTCCTTGATCAAATGTTTGAGCTCCGACCTCTTCTTACCCAGATTACTCTGTGAGAAGAAAATGAATTAAAAAAAGGATTGTGACTTACTGGAATCAATATCGACACAGCCTAATACCGTGAAAATCAAATGGCCTTGCAACTGTCAGTGAGGCTTTCATCAGCTGTTTTTTTAGCCCGGATATAGAATCCAAACCCATTCACTTTTTTATGATGCAAAAGCAGGCCTTTGTTAAACTTAACAGACAGTGACCACAGCTCACCATCTTCTTCTTCCACTCGTGGTCAGTGGAGACAATGTCGTGGGACTTGTGTGTGGTCTCGGCGCAAGCCATGCAGATGCAGGAGTGGTCCGAGCGGCAGTAGACCTCCAGAAGACGTTCGTGTTTCCTACAGATCTTCTCCTCCAGGTTGAAAGTGGGTTCGATCAGACGATGAGATGTCAGAGATTTCACCTGGGAAGAGAGGAGGAGAGTGATGAATTTGAATGGGCAAATGTAGACACAACAAACTCAGGACTGTGGTTTGGATACCTTTCTAATCTACACCGCCAGTGATCAGCCTCTGAACCAGAATTAACCACGAGTAGCCTACATTCAGATTCAGAAAACTTAGTTGTCTGTCATGACAGAAAATCGTCTTAGATGTGACTCAACATTAGGGTTGGGCATTGTTTTGGTTTTAACAGTTGTGATTCCGATTATTCCTTTCGATTCCGGTTTTTATCAATTCCGATTCTTTTATGGACGGAGTTGAACCGGGTCACATGGTGATTTACAGTTTTACTGGGCTTTTTTCCAACGTAGAATAAAGGCACACTTTAGAGCACCACTCACTGTGCTCGCTGCAACACAACAAAAGCACCTGAAAGTACGGTGGCCGCTACAGAAACAAAAAACTTGCGCATGTTAAATTTGCAACAGATGATCTGATTCAAAACCAAATTTTCCAAGCGACTACAATAATCATAATTTTTTTAAAAACGATTCCAAGGAACCGGTTCTCAATGCCCAATCCTACTTATCATACAGTGCAAAAAAAACAGACTCAGACAGTAAACATACCATAGCTTATACAAATAATTTACACATGATAAAAATTACAATATGTGTGTGCAGTGTGGCATAGTGGTCATGTGGGTCATTACTTTACAGTAAGGGTGGGAATCACCAGAGGCCTCAGGGTATGATATCAACACAGTACTAATGTCACAATACAATGTTATTGCGATTTTAAACATATTGCAATATTCTGCGATATATTGCAATGTATTACCTTTTTTCCAACTTCAAATTTTCCCCAATTTCAAATGATGTCCCCAAAACTAAACTTTGTCAACATCTGTTTTATGTAAAAAGATAATTTCTCGGTTTGTTCATCTCACTTCAATTGTAGTGCTGCAAAATGGGATTGTCAAGCAGACAAACTGACCAACACATATATAATAATAGATCCATACTTTGTGTCTGTGTATCGATACAGTATTGCCACAGAAAATATCGTGATACTATGCTGGATCAATTTTTTTTTTCCCCACCCCTCCTTTACAGTGGCTTTTAGTAGCAGGCCAATTGAACTGGGAAGCTCTGAGACGATGATAGTAATCTAAATGCTGACGTGGTCAGAAGTATATATTTGGTGTATTTGGAGAACATAAAATGTCATCAGGGTTGGCATAGACTGCACAGTACAATGTGTCTTTTATCATGTGGCTTAGCCTTTTAGTCTCGTCACTGTAAACTCATGCTGTGCAGAAAAGAATTTTTTAATCCCGCAAAATGTTTAAGATTTTAGTTCAAGATTCCACAAAGTCAACTGATACCAAAAAAAGTACAACGCTGAAAAATCTTACAATTTAAGAAATACAATCAAAAACTAAAAATAAACGGGGACCAAAAAGAGGCTAGGCAAAGAAGAAGGAAAACAGATATATGTAATTTAAAATAATGCTAAAGAAGAAGAAGAAAAAAAAAAAAAAACAGACCTTTTTATGATGTCTGAGGTGAACCTCACAGAATGATCCAGGACAGCTCAAACAAGACTTGAGCGCCTTCACCTTCCGTCCAATACAGGCATCACAGGGAACCTCCCCAGCTTGGGCAAACTCCCCGGAGCCGGACCCTGCAGCGAAGCCCCTGGGGCTCACGTCTGCGCTCAGATTCAGGGTGGATCCCAGTGAGGCTCCTTTGGCCCCCATGGCCCCCCCAGCTCCTCCGGCTTGCATCATCTCCTGGAACTGGGAGGAGATTTCAGCCAGGACCCTGTTGACGCTCATCTCGGGTTTTCTGGAGTAGCTCTTCTTGCACATGGGGCAGGTGAACTTCTTGCTGTGGTTCCAGTAGCCCTGCAGGCAGGCCTTGCAGAAGCTGTGGCCGCAGGGTGTGGAGACGGGCTCCACGAACACCTCCAGACAGATGGAGCAGCTGAACTGGTCCTCAGAGAGGACGCGGCCTCCCGGGGGGCTCATGCCTGGAGGAAAAAGGGAGAAACAGGAAGACATGTATATGTTTAGGGCTGAAACTAACTATTATTGTTCAGTGATGTTCAATCTGTCGATTGTTTTCTCGATTAATCGATTACTTGTTTGGTCTATAAAATGTCTGAGAGTAGTAAACAACGTCGATCTGTGTTTTTCAAAAGACCAAGATGATGTCCTCAAGTCCCTCGTTTTGTCCACAACTAAAAACATATTCAGTTTACTGTCACAGAGGAGTGAAGAAACTAGAAAATACTGAAATTTAAGAAGCTGGAATTAAAGAATTTTTCCTTTTTTTTTTCATTAAAAATTACTCCAACCGATTAATCGATTATCCAAATAGTTGCCGATTAATTTAATAGTTGACAACTAATCAATTGATCGACTAATCTTTGCCGGTCTATATAAAATTTCTAGGTATGACACCAGATAGATTACATATACCATATCTAGAAATAATAAAAAGATTGGATTTGGCCTCCACAGACACCTTTATGTTGTGTATGAGACAAAGATCACACAGCAGTCTTGTCATAAGACATGCATTGAAGCGCGAATTGCTGTGAAACTGCCTGAGAAGGGATTGTAGGACAGCCGTTTAGCTGTTATACTCGTAGATTGAGAAAAACATGATTTCATTATTTGACTAAAAATGAAGGTGTTTGTTGAGTTGTTTTTGTGTGCACAGTCTGACAGTAAGTCAGGCTATATGTGCTGATGTTGGATGGAAAAACCTTTTGAGGCGAACCACAACGGTGACTGACAAACAGCTGATCTGATTAAAGTAAAACTTCATTCTACAGAGAGAGAGAGAGAAACATGCTGAGGATATAAGAGGACATGTTGTGTTTGACCACAGGGTCAAAGGTCAATGTACACAGCTAATCTGTTATTGTTCCTTTGATACTTGAGTTAGATTCAGGAACAGAACACAAGCAGGAAGTGAATCAAGAGCGTCACTCTGTCCACTGGCAGGTGAGAAACTATCTGAGGAATGCAGAAACTCAGGACCTTCTACCTCACAGCAGCTAACTTTAGAAGAAAACCCAACCCAATCTACCCTGCTGTTGGCATTTTTAATTAAGCTTAAATATCTTGTTTTTTTGTATATAAATGTGCTAACAGTAATGTAAAGTATTAGTGTCTATGTATTATGTAACAGCCACTGAGAAATGAATTAGACAAGATATAAACACGCCAGCTAGTGTAGTATCATTTCAGGACATTAAGTCAGCTAAAATAACATGAACACTTCTGATTTTGATCTTTTTTTTTTTCTCCTAGCCAAACGAACGCTTTCGCCCAGCTGTAAGTGTTCACCAACATAAGCCGCTGAGATATCTTTTATTGTAGAGAACTATGTCTTTTGTTTGTTAGGCTGATATGTAATTAGCGTTCAAAATTAGCACCATTTACCAGCCAAATGCTGGTAAAATGTGCAAGTGGCTGATAAATTTGCTTCACTCAACAGGCAAAACAACAATGACAATCTATTGAGTGGCTGGTAAAAATGTAACATTCTCTAGCCAATAGGCTGGTGGATGGAAAAGTTAATTTTGAACCAAACCCTGTGGAACCTGTAATCCACATGGGACAAACTCTACAGAAAATTGTTTTTTTTAACAAAAGACTCACAAAACATAACATGTCCTAAAGTCAAAAGAAGAGTTAATCACTCATAAAAAACATGTCAGATAAAGTAGAACTCACTCTGCATTTTTTCCTCTGACGCGGAGCAGCTCACTCCTTCACTTCATACACCGTAGTATGAATAACACACCGACAGGTGCTGCACTCTTCCTGAAACTTGGCCCTCCCACTCTCTCAGTGCGACACACCCAAATATTCACACATGCCCTCCCTCTGTTATCACACTCTCTGATTTCTATGGCTCTGCAGCGTATGTAAAAATCCTAAACCAACAGACGTGCTGTGTTCTTTTCTCCACTTGAATAGTTCTCAAAAGACTCTGATATCACTTAAACAGCTAAATGAATTTTGTGGAAATAAGATAGCAGTTGTAGGTGAGCTTAATTGGCTTTGCTGTTTTTCTGCAGTTTGTGCTTTTGTATCATTCTACAAGATGTCACATTCTTGCACTCCAGACTGTCTTACAGATGACATGTGCATGGGATCATTAACTTCTGACTGTGAACGAATCAAAGTCCTGCTCACTGTTGATTACTTGCACTCACTTTCTTTATGACTCTGATAAGTGTCACACTGATATCAGCGTCAGGATTTGAAAGAAAATGATGGCCTACTTAGCACCTATTCTTGTAAAAATAATGTGAGATTATCTAAAGGTTCATTTTTTTTTATTTTAGAATGAAAAAACTGCACCCTGTTGATCACATGTACTAACTTTATTTATGAAGTTTTAGTCCCTAAATCATCATCGGGTAAAATACAGGACTTTTACATTATACATTTTCTTTAAGATACATTGTTTAATAAGGAATTATTTATAAGTTGTTTAGGTTAGTGGCACTATATATATATATATATATATATATATATATATATATATATATTTTATAAAAACTAAAAAACTACACAAAAACACCAGAAAGTATGTGTACTGATCTCTCATATGAAAAAGGCAAACAATAAAAACTATACGAGGGATCAAACATACATAAGGAACATACAAACAAATGACACAAAAATACAAAACAATAAGTAAAACAAAATTCCATGTATGTGAGTTAGTTATCAGCTTGTACTGTACAAGCATACTAATAGTGATATTATACAGTAAATGCCTCGCCATTGAACCCTAATTATAGCTAGAAATATATTATATCGCCTATGATACAATATGTACTGAATCATAATACACAATGAATGTGCATGGATAATTCATGCAAAGTTTTGAACCTGAGCAGAGACATTGCTGAAACGTCCAGGGGTTTATAATAAAGTAATATATCGTTGACGTCAACATGCACATTTTTAGAGGTTACTTCCCCTAAACAGGGGTGAAGGTTTTTTTTTTTTTTTTCTTTGTGATTATTTTTTGGGCTTTTTCGCCTTTAATCGACAGGACAGCTAGGTGAGAAAGAGGGAAGACATGCAGGAAATCGTCACAGGTCGGACTCGAACCCTTGGACCTCTGCGTCAAGGCCTAAACCTCCAAGTATACGTGCACCTGCTCTACCCACTGATCCAACCCGGCCACAGAGGGGAAGGTTTAATTATGCACACGTGTTTTGACTTAGCAGAGATAACATTTAAATGAAAAAAAGTTGATCTACAGGAGAATAAATATTCGAAAGCAATACAGAATGCCTGAGAGCCTTACTGCATCATATTCCATTACATTTTCATATATTTTGAATTAGCACCCGTGTTTTCCTTTACATAAATACAGTAATTTACACCATACATTGATACAAAGGTAGCAATGCCTGCATGAAATGACATTTTTAAAGGCACAACATTTTTGTGGGCAGGCCCCCCCCACTTAGTATGTGTCCCCACCAATGTTGAAACCCCTGCCCTTGATCTCTACGATCATAATTTTCAGAGGAGCAACCTCTTTCTTTTCTGTCGCCACACAGGGATCAAATATGAGGTAAATCCTGCCTTTAAAGTTGCACTTAGTGAAGGTGAAGATGTGAGTGTTGGTCTTCACATCGAAGAACGACACCTGGCTCTCCTCGTAATCCACAAACACCCCCACCCTCTGGGGAGGGGGAGACAACGTTAAAGGGAATGCACTTACTGTGTACACAAAATGCAACCCTCCATCCCTGTGACCTACAGTTCACAAGCCATTCCCCGGAGAGGGAGCGATGCGTCCACTCCTCCTCGCAGTGCCAGAAGCCACTCCCAGCCCCCAGTTGGATTTCTCCATCCCCCGGACTTCCCCGTAGTGTCTGCCTGTGGTTAGACCCTGCATTGCAACAGCAAAAGTGCTTTCTGTGAACCTCGCTGGGCCAGTTGGAACTTTCTGCTTCTTCGGAGATTGCCTGACTTCTTTCCCATCTTCAGAGACGATGAGCCAGGGCCCTGCGGTGTCTGTGTCAATGGTTATGTCCTCTGTTAGAATAGACAAAATGTGAGAATATTATAATGTCATTCTTATAATGACACGTAACCTTTAGGTCTAAGAGGACTGCATTTTAAGGTAAAACTGAATACAAATCACAGAAAAACATCCAATTTAAAAGTTAGGGGTGACAAACCTGCAAACTGCTGCACTTTCTTAAACTCTGCAGGGAAGATAGACCATAATTAGTAATGTGATAAATGATGCTTTTGAGGTGATAAATGACAGACTAGTTAAATTACAAAAAAAGTAGCTCAATTTATCAAGCACCTGTAGTGTCCTTAGTGACAACATAGTTTATCACTTTTTTTAATGTGCGTTTTCATCAAACAACCTTCTACACATCAGACTGTCAGCGACACAGAGTCAGGAATAATGAGCAACCAATATGATCACATATTTATTCATTTCTAATTTTAGATTTTGAACACACTTTGTACGCACTTCTAAAAAAAAAAATTCAACATGAGCTGGGTCAAAAAACTAAATGAGGGCAAAAGTCACATAAAAGATTCACACTCTTTTTTTATTGAAGAACAGGCAACAGGCAACATAAGACACAAACACATTCATCACTCAGGTGGTTGTGATCTGCATGATTGAGAGTCAATCTACTCTCAGCCTGGACCAATCAGAACCAATCAGAGCTGGATGCATGCCTCAATTAAAAGGGCAAACACATCAAGATAAATATACAGGTGTGAATCACATAAATCATTTAAAAGGGAACAATTATCATAAAACTATTATATTAAAAACATAGAGAAAAAATATGAATTGCCCAAAAGGGTATAACAACAAAAGCAAGTCCAACCTATGGGCCATAATTTGTAGGTTCTGTAGATTGACTCTGAATCACACACAACCACCTGGGTGAGTGTGTTTTTTGATTTAATGGTTATTAAACCATCTCACGTCTAAGCCATCCCCCCCCCTCCGCCAATATTTGGTTTGCCTGGTCTCCTTGTGTAATAATGCTTGTTCAACCCTGTGATGCAAAATCAAGTTATAGACATAATTTCTTTCAGGAGAACCAGGGCTATCAGCATATGTATGCTGTAGGGACGTCACATGAATGTATAAATTGTTACATGACTATAAAAAACTAAGAAAATACTAAATGGAAATTAAATCTCACAAATGTATTGAAATCAGAACAATTAAAACAAACATGTTTGGCTTTTGAAACTTGTTATCCCAAGTCTTGGGGAATCAAAAATAAACTCTGTAACTAACAAAAATATAAAACTATTTAGGTTTTTTCCCCAAGAAAAGTCCATATGGTTTTATCCAAAAAGTTAGTTGTGTCATCTTCAATGCATTATCTGTCTGCTATTTGACATCAGTAGGCCAAATCACATTAAAAACATCCAGGCCTCATTCTGGCGTCTCTTTATCTATCTGCCAGGACCTTCCAATACGCGCACACACGCGCAAACACACACACACACACACACACACACACACACACACACTAAATAAGGCCCTCCTGTAAGGGCTCTCTATTGGCTAAGCAAACTCAATCCTCAAATGACTTGGTTGCCACAGCTGTCAGTCAAGGCGTCATTATCCAAGTAGGCGCCAGGCTAACTTGAATACAAAAGATGACCAATTACAACAGTGACCAACATTTGGAGATAGGGCACACCTTGGCGGAGGTCTGTGCTGTTTGAGTGCCCTTCTAGTTTAGTCTGTTATTTGCTTTGCCATAAAAGCTCAAAAAGTATTTTAAGCGTGCTTTCAAATTCCTCACTAAAACAAAAAGAGCAAATGAACCAATTTCTGAGTTGCAGTCGGAAAACAATGATTAAAAGAAATGGCCATTAAAATAAAAGCGCTTAAAGAAGTTTAAATGCTGGCTGAAGATTTAGGTGAAGTTCAAGCACAGATATTTAGTTGAACTCATCAAAGCATAACTGATAAAATAAGCTGGACGTGTCTTAATTAATGCTAATTCAAGTGTATAAACTGAAAGAAGATGCCAGTTGAAGTGTAAGCAGTGCAAGCAGTAAATTATGTGAGCTGTGTTAGTTAAAAATGCAGACGTTTTTTCTAATTATTCAAAGTTAAAGACCTGAGACCTGAAAGGGATTCAAATGTCAGTTGATTTAAAAAAATATGAGATGCAAACAGAAGCAGTTGAACTTCTTGACTTGTGATTGAAATGGAAGCATAGAATGGCAGTTTAATTGTGATGAGAGCAGGTTAAATTCCTGATGACTGGTAGTAGTAGTGGAAGGTCAAGTGTGTACCGTTGGAATAAGATGAACACAGTAATGAAATGCCACCCATGTGAGATTTACAAGTTTTATTTTTGTAGTGAGTTTTTGAAGAGAACCTGCCTATAGCAGTTTGCCTCAGCCTGTAATTGCCCGTAGATGCAGTTCACTCAATGATTTCAACATGTTTCATTGTTCTTCTTGATGTAACCCACAAAAAATTAACTAAATGTGTAAATTGTAATGTTGCCTTAGGTTATTGTGTTATACATGTTGAAGTTTGTTGCCTAAAATTGTTATTTGGGAGCATTTCTTTGGGTAAATGAGTGTCTCAGGTGTGGTAAGTGGGGGATTAATTAAAGCAGATTACAGACAGGTGTGCAGAGCTTATAAATAGGAGCTGTTCGGTGCTGATGCTCTGTGACATTCTGAATGTCCTTCCTAAAGAATTTAGACATTTTTGGACAGTGTTTATGTGATGGATCCTCTTGTTTGAGTTTCAACTCACCTTGAGTGATTGATGTCTTAAATCCTCTTTTGCTGATCCCGAATCATCAACTCCATTTCTCTCCCTCTCCTCTTCGTCTGAATCCGGGAGGGAAATGAAAACATTAGTTGTAGTGGAAACACTTTTATCTGACAAGTCAAAGTTTTGGACCTGATGGTGGACCTAGATGAAAAGTCAGTGGACCACCAAATGTTATTACACATCATCATAAGGAGGACATAAATGTCTGCACAAAATTGCATTGTATCTAAAAGTAGTTGGTGTGGATATTTCAGTCCGACTAAAAGACCACCATTGACATCCCTAAAATGAGATAAAATAGTCTTTATTAATCCCACACTGGGGAAATTCCTACAGCAGCTCAAAATAAAAATTCACACATATCAGAATAACACAAAAACACATTAAATAGACATAGGAAAAAAAATATACAGAAAGTATTATAAAAAATTGGAAAAAAAAAATAATTAGTTACAGTAATAACAGTAATACTACAAACATTTTATTTTTAAAGATTATTTTATGGGGCTTTTTCCTTAGTGACAGTGGATAGACAGGAAAGGTGGGAGAGAGATGTCGGACTCAAACCCGGGCCGCTGCAAAGGACTCAGTCTCCATGGGGCGCATGCTCTTACTGGGTGAGCTAGAGGTCGCCCCAATATAAACGTATTTACACTATAAACACTCTTATACAAACAGACAGTATATACTGTATACACAGATATACAGATGAGTAAGGTGCAGATGAATATAAATGACAAATTGCACAGTAGGATGTAGGGCTGTGCTCGATTGAAAGAATTCTTAGTCAACTAACACTCATTCAATTGTATCGACTAATCCATTAGTTGATTTAATCGACAGATCTGTAAATCTGAGTTTCTCCGCAAAGAGTCATGCAAAAGCACCACTTTAATTCTTGTGTTTACCAGAGATGTGCTCGTACGTTTCTTGGAAATAAGTCATTCAGCATAAAAAAAAGCATGCAACATAACTAATCGACTAAAGAAATCTTAGTTGACTAAGACCAAAACGACTGATTAGTCGACTAATCGACTAAGAGGGGGCAGCCCTAGTAGGATGTGACACAGAGTCATAAAAAAAAGAATATATGCATAGTGCAGAATATTGTCCAGTGATGGCTTATGTAGCAGAATCAGCTAGCAGTGCTACATTTTAATGTGGTATTAAAGTATGGCTGCTGCTGGAATGAACGACCTGCGGTAGCGCTCCTTCTTGCACTGAGGATCCCTAGAGCCATGCAGCTTTGTTGTATTGTAACATTTTCTAAAAGATGCTCTAAATAGCCTGTGTAACAATACTGGATGATTAAATAACGTGTTCATTTTATAGCCGTTAAATTCTTTTCTAATTTCTAATATAAGTTTTCGGTTAAAGGCAGACATCAGTGTTAAGTGTTTTAGAAGCTGCAATCTTATATTTCCACCATTAGTGGGCAGCCTTGGGCTGGCAGTGAGGGAACAGCAAGCACCAGACACTTTAAATTCATGTTGCATTTTTACCCTATACAGAATCTGATGCTGTCGTCCATTGCAACGTAGGAGCACGATAGAACGGGCTAAAATGCTCAGGTTATTCTCATAACATATCCAAAAGTAATCAGTTTTGGGGTGAAAGCTACACCATACAGTAGAATCAAGTTGAAGTCACGATGCAGTTAATGTTATTTTCTGCCATTTCTAGTCTACAACTTTGAATTATGACCCTCAAATCCGACGCCCACTGAGCTCTCACAACGATCGATGTGTTTGCACTGCAGCATATTGACAGCATTGATCATTCTCATTCAATGAGACAGTAAACGGGGTGGTCCTGTTCTAAATATGGCCACATATCCAGGTATCTGAGATGTTATTGATCCTCCTCACTTCCTGCAAATGTCACTGCAACTCTATTATCGGTTGCATTTTATTGATTGTCTTATGTCTTCATTCTCCTCAGTTTCCATTGAGAAACTGTCTGTGCTTCTGTCTTTCTTCAGTAAATACAGTTGAAGCTGAATTATCCTTCACTTAAAAAAAATGTTTTAGAATATTTGACAAGTTGTCCCAAAAGAACTTTTTTATTATTTATTTTTGTATTGCTTCAAATCTGTGGTGGAACTGTCCCGTCTTACCTGCACTGCACAATTGCAACCACAGCCGTGTGTGTGTGTGTGTGTGTGTGTGTGTGTGTGTGTGTGTGTGTGTGTGTGTGTGTGTGTGTGTGTGTGTGTGTGTGAGGTGTGTGTAAGCAAACCCACTGCAGAGATTGTGTCGCATGATGTTGTAGAGCTACAATTTCTTGGAGTGGGGGGTTCTGCTTTCTCTCCCTGTCGCAGTGTCAGTCAAGGTAAATGTATTCCTCCCTCCCCCTTTTACTCTCTCTCTTTCTCTCTCTGTCTGCCGGCAGCTCTCTTTTCATCTTTTTTTACCCATCTGCCAGTCTTTTCTTTTTTACTCCCCCTTTGTTCTTTCCATCTCTGTTTTATTTTCCATAACCCAATCCAAAGGTTCTTTCAGGTTTATAAATATAAGCTATACCCTTCTCTTATTCTCTATTGCGTCCTGTTTTTAGTTTTTTTTTCTCTTCTTCCCTGCAATCCAGCACTAAGCAGAGTCTTTGCTGGCAACTACACTGCACTGTGTTCCCCCCCCCCCCCCCCCCCCCTTATTTTTTACACACCCCTTACACTAAACTCCTTCATGTTGCACCTCCATCTCTTGCTTTTTATGTTACAATTTGAAGAACTCTGAAAGAACCCCGCCTGCAGAAAAGCGCAGGTCTTTCTCGCTCGCCTTTCCCTCTTCTGCAGCTTCCCTCTCAAACACACGAGAAAAACCAGTAAGCTCTCTCTCCATATAGTTTTCTCACATCTCAGCATGTTGCTTCCTCTGCGTCCTCCCCCTTCCAGCTCACTCCTCTGTCATCTTCCGCCCTCCTCCTTCTGCTCTCTGGTTTCTCAGGGAGGGTATCAGTGCTCTCACCTCCTTCTGGGGGATACTGTAGCGCTATTGAGCATTATTGATAGTCAGTGTGGATAGTGTCACACTTTCTGTGTTACTGATAATCTCGCTGTGCCCCGGCAACCGGAGAACAAAACCCACAGCTGAAAAGACGCCTCCTGGATCTGATCATGTGGCGATGGAGTTAAGAGGATCGTGTTGCATTCGTACTTCTAATAACACTGAGATTACAAATTAATCCCAGTTGGGATATTCACACTTGGGTTGTTAAGGGAAGTGAGATCAGGAGCTCATGGGTTGATATGTGTCTTGCTCAGGGGCACTGAAGCAGAGCAGGTGCCCATGCCTGCAACTCTAAAGTAAACTAACCCTGCCCCCGTTGAATGGTTACATAAGAGTATTGGTGCAGGCTGCATGATTGATCGATCATCAGTGACATAACAAAAATTACATCAGCACCAATACCATTAATAACTGATCCAACTACTTCATCAGCTCATGCAGAATGAAAGCCAATGCACTTATTGATTTGCTCATGCAAACTGAGTAAGTAAAGTAATTCAGTTCAGTTAGAACTTGCATATTTACCCAAGTTGCTTTCCGTTTTTTTTTTAGCTTCTTCAGTGGCTAAAAACAATTTTAACCTGTGAAAATAGATGTTGTTTAATGTATCCAACATTGTTTCTGAAATAGACTAATTATATTGGCAATGCAAGGTAAAGGAGTTTGACATTTGGCATTTATATCTACACAGTGGTCTAACAGATTTTTACCATTCACATTGCATTAATGCACGCAACATTAATCTCCATTTGTTCTTTTGCAATTTGAACTGCGAGATTAGCCTTTACAAATCACTTACAATGTTGGTTTAAAGCAAGAGACACACATGCCCTCGGACGACGAGCCTGTATTGGAGCAAATTACAGTCAGCGGCCGTTTAGCTTAGCTCAGCAAAAAGACCGGAAACAAGGAGAAACGGCTATCTTGGTTCTGTTCGGAAATAACAAAATAAGTCACCGTAAAACAACAATGTGTAGTACCGTATTTATTCTGGAAGATATAACCTGGTAATCAGTGAGCTTTAGGGATTGACAGAGCCAAGCTAGCTGTTTTCATATATTTGCAATCTCTGTGATAAGCTAAGCTAACCAGCTGCTGGCAGTAACGTTAGCTTCATAATTATCGTACAGATATACCAAGCTTACAACTATAGTTGATTCTGTAAATAAAGTGACTTTTTAACATTGAGTGCAACCCTCCTCTGTCATCTTTCAGCAAGAAAGCAAATAAGTGTAGGCCTATTTCCCAAAATGTCGAACTATTCATTAAACTTGTCGTCCAGCACCATCATAAGGTCAATTATTACCCAATACCTTCATAGCTAGGCTAATGATATTCTCAACAGCCTCGGTTGCACTTGTGTTTTGGGCTATTTAGCAATTGTTAGCATGCTAACACGCTAAACAATAGACCATGGAAAAAAAATGATACCCGCTAAGCATCAGCCTATCAGTATCATCAGTTAGCATGCTGATGTTAGCATTCAGCTCAAAGCGTTGCCTCACAGAGCTGCAACCATGGTTGTAGACTCTAAAGTCTTGTTTTGCAAAGTATCAATTTATTCAGTTTCAAAGTAATGAGATTGTCTTGTTGTAAGATGTTGACCCATCTCCGTGAAGCAGCAGCTTAAAGGTCTAAGCAGAGAGATACGAGTGGAAGATTAGGGAAGTCTGAGCAGAGTAATGAAAGCTCGAAGCTTACCTATAATTCAACAGAACCATTCAATCGTCTGCCAGACTCCTGCTTCTGTTAATTTTGGTTTAAGTCATCACTTTGATGTTTTGCACACTTCTCCAAAAAAGGAATAAAAAAATCTGACTGTAGCTTCTTACATTTTCCCACCTTCTTATTTTCACTCCAAACACTGATTCTCTAAAGTTTGTTGATACATTAGCTACTAATTCAAGTGTAAATGTATTCAGCTGTATGAATGTGAGCCAAATCAACGCTCAGAAAGCCAAACCATCCCAGTGGTTAATAAAAGCAGAATTTCTACACTGCCGCTGAAAGAATTTCATTTTTAGCCAATCATTTTTCATTTATTTTTTATTTTCTTTCCCATCATTTCCATAAGGAAGTGTGTGACTAAATGTCCCTGCTTCATTCACATGTACCGTAGCCTACTCCTTCCCTTTGCTGTGTGTTTACTCTCTCTCTCGATCTTTGTGTGTGTGTGTGTGTGTGTGTGTGTGTGTGTGTGTGTGTGTGTGTGTGTGTGTGTGTGTGTGTGCACTGTCCCTGGATGGGGGAAGTGAATCCTCCTCCAGTGAATTCTTCACTGTAATATCTGTATCACATCCGTATCAGGTAATACCTCTCATGCAAAGACACTTATGTTGCATGGATGACTCGTGTGTTTTTTTAATGTAAATGAGACATGGAAGCACGTACATTCAGGGCCAATGTAGGGTTTTCTTTAAACCATATTGCTTTAAATAGCTTAAAGCCAAGAACGTCGCTGCAGTTGTCGGCAACATTAACCCCTTTCCCTTCAGATGTTATCTGATCTAATCTGATGGCATCTCAGCTGATCTTGTCTCTCCTCATCTTGTACAATTCGAAATATTCTCTGCATTTGTCCTAATAAAGACGCTGAAAAGCCATGGAGGACAAATGCGCGCAGCCTGTCTTATCGACGTGATCATATGAGACATTTTGAGGCTAAATATCTTGTGGTTCAATAAAGTTATGGACTCCCAAGACAAGGCTGTTGAAAACGCTACAGGATTTTCTTTTGTGTTAAGATAAGTGAAATAAAAGACCAATCTAGGGTGAAAGGCCTTAACTCCAGTTACCGGAAAACTGTTTTCTTTTCATCATTCCCCATCTGAGCAAACAGACATACTTTGGTTTGTTTATTTGGATATATTTCTCAGTGCTTATGAAGCATGGCTTTGTAAAATTATCTTTTTAGCTCCATGAACAAAGTCAGGGTGACCTCTGACCTTCTAAAGTACGTCTTCAATCAACACACACATGTATGAATTTACCAAAAACATGGATTTCTTTTAAATCCTTAGCCTATATGCTCCGATGTTGCTGATCAATCAATCATTTGACTCACATTCTCAGTTACACTCTTAAAAGAAATCTGCATATTGCCCCCCCAAATTGAATAAAAATTGATGGGACACAGACACCAACACAGTACATATAAAATAAATCAATAGTTAATTTAAAATCACCACAAAGGTATAGAGAAATGAAGGTTATAGGTGTAAGAGAACACCTCTTGCTGTAGACAAATATTACTCCAACGCACTTTAGCAAAGTGACCGAGGCCTTTCCATGTCACCTTATTTGCAGAATATAACTTCTTCTGAACAAAAGCTCGCCGTTTACTTTTATTTTCAAATGGGATACGAACCCCGGTTCTTGAGTGAAAGAGAATTTGGTTTATGGTAGCTGCGGTGTTCTGGGCGCGTGGGGAGCGCGCCATAAAATGATGTCACTACGGCTGTCGTTTCCAGCGTAAAGCCGTTACAGCTTTCGCCGTAACCTACATAAGTGGCCTGATGTTTATACTTGTGTGCTGGTGTGCTGGTGTGCTGGTGTGTGCGTCGAGCCGGCATCTATGTGTGTGTGTGTGTGTGTGTGTAGAAGTGAGAGAGTGACGGCAATTAGCTTTGGAGCCAGTACCGACTCTAGAGTCATAGTGAGAGAAACAAAGTGTCTCCCCTGTGTTTTCTGACCACGGTGGGAAATCTGTAGCAGGAAAAGTTAACCCTCTCCTTGATTTCATGTTGTTTATGGAGAAGGAGAACAAGGAAATGAGTCAGGGGAAATGCAACGCTACCAAGCCACGGCCGAGCGGCGTGCGTCGCTGCGACATGCGTCGCTGCGACATGTAGTTACATTTTTCGAAAGGTGCACATCAGGCTACAGCAGAGGGGTCTGCGGGGGTACGCTGTCAATTCTATGCACAACCATAAAACAGCCTTAACGGCCTCGCAAGCTGTCGCGGCGTGTGGTCGCACACCTCTGAATTGCGCTTTCAGTTCAACACGGTCGGCTGGGAAGAACAGGTTTGTCTGTACAAACATCTGTGTTATTCTCCATGTACAGACCAAAGGGAGTCAAACAGCCTTAAATATGTGTTTAGAGAGAGACACCACACTGGGAAAAGAAGAAACATTTTGCTGGAGAGTTTGGAAAAACATAAGAGATTGTTTTATCAAAGCTAAAAAACGGTAAACGGTGTTTCGCAGTACGCCAGCGTTTTAACATGGATGTGTTTACTACTGTTGCCAGGCAGCCTGCTTTACTTAACTTCGGGTTTCTTCTTCTCTACTACTTCTTGTTCATTCACAGATTATTTTGTCTGTACGCCCTCTGGAGTGAACAATGCGCTGAGCATAAACGTCTCGTAGGGCGCGCGCCAACTACGGCGGCCCGCGCGAGTATATCCGTCACTTTATACTTTGTCACCTTACTTCCTGCTTTGCTGCCGTAATAATTATGGGAGGCCACTTGAGGGCACCACCACTATAAAGCTAAACTTGAGTCGCAATGAGCCTTTTTCGCGGAAGACATTTTGACCTTACACAGTATGAAAAGCACCAGGTGTAAATGATCAAATTAATGATAGCTGAATTCCATTTAGCTGCTTGGATTTCAGGGTCCTGGTATTGTGCATGCTGGCTCAATGCCCCTCTCACTGGAACACTTAAATAGAACAGAGCTCTCGTTAATGTTATTAGTAACACCTGTTCTTAATGTCTGCTGTGAGAAAGGTCTATTGCTGCTTGAACAAACAACTTATGGGCACGTTTTTCAGCAGAGGACAGTCTCATTAACAGGGGTCCCTGCTCAATACACGACACAGTGTGTAACTCATGCACTACTAATAAATATGTCCAGTGGATCTCAAGATCTGGCACTTAACACTGCACTTCGTTGGGTCTTCAGCAATACACCTGCCAAGTGCAAAGTCAATCGGATGAAGTCTTGTTGAGAAAATCGAAGGACAGAGAGCAGACTGATCTCATGAAGTGGCGTATGTGTGACACACCAATTCGAATGCCATTATTGGTGTGTTATCAAGATGCATACTCGCTTTTCAGCATGTTTACCAACAACGTTTGGCCTCCATTGACTTACATTATCTTACGATTGAGTGTGAATTGATGCCGTAGCGAGTAGTATGAAAGGGCGAAAATCCACATAGGGAGATTGGTTGGGGTGGAGGATGGGTAAAACACAAGACTTTCACCCAGGAGAGCAGTGGATCGTGTCCCGCGTGTGATGTTTCCTTTCCACGTTTGTTCTTTTCCTAAACCCAACCAGTTCTTCTTTTCCTAAACCCAACCAGTTCTTCTTTTCCTTAACCTAACCCGCGTGTGACGTTTCCTAAACCCAACCAGTTCTTCTTTTCCTAAACCCAATCCTGTTCTTCTTTTCCTAAACCCAAGCTGCGTGTCACGTTTCCTAAACCCAACCAGTTCTTCTTTTCCTAAACCCAACCAGTTCTTCTTTTCCTAAACCCAATCCCATTCTTCTTTTCCTAAACCCAATCCCGTTCTTCTCTTCCTAAACCCAACTAGTTCTTCTTTTCCTAAACCCAATCCCATTCTTCTCTTCCTAAATCCAACTAGTTCTTCTTTTCCTAAACCCAATCCTGTTCTTCTTTTCCTAAACCCAACCAGTTCTTCTTTTCCTAAACCCAACCAGTTCTTCTTTTCCTTAACCCAACCCACGTGTAAAGTTTCCTAAACCCAACCGTAGCCTCGCGATAACACGTAGCCTCGCAATAACACGCCACGTGGCTTTAGAAAGTGGTTTACTTTGTGACGTTGCAGACTGCCGTCCGCTGTATACAGTGTAGACATACACGCGGATTGCTCAAAAATGCGTACAGATAACACGCCACTTGGCTTTAGGAAAGTGGCATGTATGTTTTCGCGAAGTCATGATGCAGAGAGAGACTCCTTCCATTTTAATAAGATTGTTTTTTGTTTTTCAATGAAAGTACACTCACTACTGTAATGAAAAAAAAACTAATTCAAGCACAGCAACACTTGTGGAGCAATGATCACTTTGATCGGCCGGGGGCCAAGGACACGTCTGTCCATATTGTAAGTCCATGTTTAAGTGTATAGGAAATACTTTAAATAAATAAGAAATAACTTGTTTCATTGTTTAAATGTTTCCACAAAAAGAGGATCCATCGCCCCAAAACTTGTATTGCAGTTTTTGTTATTTTTATATGACCATCAGTTTATTCACATCAGGTTTCATTCTTATCTCGACTATTAAGTCTTTTTTTCCCCTTTTTTAATGTAAACACATGTATTTCTGGGGGGTGGGGGGGGGAGCACTGAAACATGCAGGTCGTCCTTGGCTCCTGTGGTATGACACATGTTCACACATTCCTGTGTGACAAGGGGATATGCAAAGACAAAGTGTCCTATTTACACCGTGCATGATTGAGTGCTCCAAAATCCTAAATTCCAGAAGTGTGATGAAGAAGCCATGTTCTATGATGTCATCCACAAGCCTGTTTGAACTGGAACAGCACCCAGAGGGGACTAGATTGAAACCAGCTCCTGCGGGGACCCTCATAGCAAAGTATCCCCAGAAGGGTCTGGGTCAGAAGGATATTATTCACACAAATTAAATTTACTTTAGGAGCTCTACATTTAACACATGTAATACACCTTTGAAATAGAACATATGTGTCTAGTAAAAAATTATATATTTTTTTCAGTCTAGGTAGAGCCCTTCATTATTACTATAAAGAATTGACAAAAGCAAAGTATAGAGTTCAAAGCAATATGCAGCAAAGTTTATTTAGTGCAGAAAACACAGTACAGGGAGTGTTCTTGTGCATTCTCACCTTTAGCCACCATTTCTGAAAGTCCAACAACACATTATAGATTGAAATGTCAAAATACACAGAGGGAATTTATAGCCTAAAACATACAAATATGAATTTCACATGCCTTAACATCAGGAACACAACAAAACAAGTTGGGAGGAGTTCACAACAACGTAGGTATCCACATGAGTTATAGAAACATAATTGAATATAACCAGCAATAAATAAAAGCGTCAATCATTGTGGTAGAATAAGTGATGAGGGAATAAGGAGACTGTTTGGGTTGTAGGATGGGGCCCTGTAGAGCTTCCTGATTGGCAGACGCCTCCCTGAAAGGACAGTGGTCACTGATTGGCCACGCTATGAAGGATAAGCCCACACCGCAACGCCACATTGTGAACGTACAATCATCTCAAAACGCAAACTTAAATCCTACTTTTACATGCTTTCTTTTTGTAGCATGGTCATTTCAGCGGGATGCGCTGGATTTATTCTTCTTCTGGGTTGCTTGACTGCTTGCTTTGTGGCACTACAGACAACATAACAGAAGGGATGCACAAGAAAAGATTATCTAAAAATACATGTTTTTGTTCTCTAAAGTATGGCTTTGATGTCATTGCTAGGCTGTAAAGCTGTGCCCAAATACCCGCTGTTTGCATACCGCACCAATAACTTTTCACTCTCAAGTACATTGTATTCTTGTCGAGCATAACACAAAGTGGATGTAGATAAACATATACAAGCAGAGGTGGATATTAAAAATCAGCAAGCATGGATTAGGGAAGACACTGTACAGACACTGAAGTGTATAAATGGTATGTACAAAAGACCTGGCCGCTGTTTGCCAAGCTGTTGTCTGCCGTGACGTCAAAGAGGTTTTTAAGGAGGATATGGGGACTTCACTTAAGCCATCTTGGACAAAGTATGCAGCTTTGCTCCATTCATGATCACAGCAACGAGACAAGCTTTTTATTGCACCCATCCTCTCCTCCCATGCACGCCGAGCATGCTGCGCTCACCAAAACCCACCCATGTGGTTGTCTTCGGGGGGGTGGGGCGGGGAGCGAAATGAGGTCAGGCGAACAAAGCAAAGCGACAACAAGGCATTGACAAAGAAAGAAAGAGACAGAATAAAAGATGGACCAGTGTCCTCATATGCTATAATGTGGTGCATTATAGTGGGAGTAAAATTAGCTACAACTCTGAATCAAATATTGGAAAAAATATAAACAAGGATGATGCCTTGACAAATGTAACCTGAAACATATTGAACAACATGCTGAAGTAGCAGCATCTGTCTTATGAAAACAACTATGTTAGCAATGTGCATCCACACAAATGGCTTATTAAGAGTTAATTAGCTGATTAAGAGAAACGAAGGGTAGGTTGTTAGATCCGTAAAGGTATGGCTGTGATGTAAGTGATATCCTTGCTTGGAAGTCGTAAAAAGAGATTTAAACTATTTTTTGATTTGACTACATGCAAACTCATGACTGACCATATGGGGAACTTTGATGGCTTTATCAGCTTTCCATTTGTATCTCAATTTGAATCAAACACCTTTCTCCCCTTTAACACCGGGCAAAAGTGTCATTTAAAGCTGAGGCAATTAGCTTACACTAATCCTTAGTTACTACAAGTGAAAAAGAAGAATCTCGGATGCCATGAGGAACATGTCTGCAGACTCCTGCGAGGATCAAACCTGCGGCCTTTAAGTTGCAGGGTCACCTTTTTATCTAAACGCCCCAATGATCTCACAGCTTCACATCCACAAGGCTTATCACAAGTCCCGTCTCACATTGAAATGACCAGCTTGCAGCTTGGCATTACTTTCTTGAGTTGTTTCTGTTGCCAAGCAACATTAAGCTTCTTTAGATTCTGACAGGTAGCTATTTACAGCCTCCAGACAGAGACTCTGTTTTCAATTACATGGATCTGGCTCCTGAACAGGTCTGACGATGAAAATCCAGAATCTTTATGCGCAGTATTATCAAAGGTGTTACACGTTGTCATTGTTAAATGTAAAGGCCAGACACTGCAGGCATACATGTCGTTTTTTTATAATGCCCTAGTCAATTTTGAGATTTTGGGCTGCTTCCATGCAACATGTCTTAATTCAGACTAGTGGACCATACAATACATATCTTTAAAGGTCATTTTCTCAAAATTAGTTTTTATATATATTAGTTATATATATATATATATATATATATATATATATATATATATTCCAAACCTTTCAGTTTAATTCCTATCTATATTCTGATGGTTTCAACGGATGAGTTTGTTCATATATTCTTCATAGCTAGTTTTTGTATAACATTTTATTCCTAAAACATGGTGAAAATGTATTTTAGTGAATGCCTAATTTGCATATTTAAACTAATTTCAGAAAACTTGTAAACAAAACAAATTGTCTTAGTGTAAGTAATCAACTGGGGAAGTGTCATGGTGATATTTATTAGTTGAAAAATGTACCCTATTCAGCTGTAGTTTCTTGCCTTTAGGCTGCCATACTATGTTTTCATACAGTTTTTAAATAAACTGAAGTCATAGCGTTACAGATTGACTTGGTCCTAATTTGATCCTCACATCAACTGCTTTTTAAAATCATTACAATGACGCAACGTTTTGGGTCATAAGATTTCAGAGGACGTATGATGACTACCATTCATTTAGCCTTTTCAAAGCCCCTGAAAACTTCAAAGTAAATTCCTTTTATTTTGAAGGGACCCTTGAATGTGATTTGTATAAATCTGATTGTTTGTCTCACAATTGTTGCTTTGTCTTTATAAATAGTTTTTGCATAGACTGTGTTTTCCATTGTGTCCATTTAGTCTCAACGAAATCTTTCATGTGAGTTAACCAAAAGACTTGAACTTTGGCTGAAAATAGTGTTTATCAGGTCCTTTTTAAATTTGGAATAAATGTTATACGCCTGTCTGCAAATAGTGTACAAACACTGCCTAAGTGTATCATGTTCAGTGATGTTGAACAGCTGGATATAAAGAAGGCAGCAGCATAAAGGAGGTTGAATCTCAGCGGTGTCCTGTAAGCTTATCTGAGCATAAACATTTAAATACAAGCTATGCTTTTACTTGAGGTGTCTATTCAAAATGCCTGTTGAGTCAAGTCCACCTAAATCCGTATTACTAAGTGTATGTCAGGTAATTATTACCAAAAAAAAAAAAAAAAAGTGTCAAATCCAGTTAAGGGGAGAAAACGGGGTTTGATATCAAACTCAAGTGACGTCATCAACAAATCTCCGCTACACCACGAGGGAAGGACGAAGTGGTCGGACGATGACAGAGAAGAGCGTTTCGGCGGTGATGACAGCCCGTTGCGCTTTTTTTTTGCAACCGCTTCTTGTCCTCGAAATAGAAAAGAGGTTACATTCCAATAATAATTTTGGTAATTAGTGAGATTATTATTAAAGCGATTGAGAGTAAGTCTGGCTTTTTAGAAACAGTTCATTGTGCTACATACATCGAGGGAGAGGGGACATGGATGAAGCGTGTGTGTGTGTGTGTGTGTGTGTGTGTGTGTGCCAAAATATGTACAGTATGTGTACATAGTAGGAGTCATTAATTTGTACAATGTGCTTCATATTTACTGCTGCAGTCTCATTCAGTGTCTTTCTTTCCGCCTCTGTCCGACAGCTGCAGTGTCTCTCTTTCTTTCTCTATGTCTGTCTAAAGGTGACAGGGGGGGTTCAGGTTCGCTGCTGGCATCTGCTCTGAATCATTATCAAGTGTTTATTTAAGGACGCGGAGGTTTTGGTTACCCACTGGGGCACTGGGAAAGCCAACACCGAGCACAGTTGAGAGCTCTCCGCCGTAGATAGACACCGTCTAAATGTTATAACTGAGTCACGGCGAAGAGGCAATATGATGCCGGTTGTATGGACAAGCAAACGTCTTTCTATATTTTGAGCCTGGTTTCTGGCCTGCTGGAGGTCGAAACTATTCTTGGTAGTGTAAAGATAAACGTACCGAGGCCATAAGCTGTGGCACAATAACAATGCACACTCCATGTTATGTATCAAGCCTCTCTCAAATTGTTTTGAGAGGGGACGGACCAAACTGTTTAGTCTATCCTGGAAAAATCTTTACTCTAGGTCCCCTTACTACCTTTTTCTAAAGCTTTCAACTGCATCTCCTTCTTTCCCAGTGGATGGATATAACTCAATTCTCACATTATTTCATATCCCAATCTTCGTGAGAACTGAGCAAACTTCATTAGCTAAAGAAGAGCATGATATGCGGTTGAAAGGCCCAAGAGTTAAAGTCACTCACTTCCCAGCTTGTGATTTTGGCGGCAATGCCACCTCAACGTTGTCACTTCTTCGACGATAAATAGTGATTTAACAGACATTTATTTAAATAAAATCTTCGAGATTATTACTTTAACTTTCACGATCAATTGAATCCAGTTTTTAAAGTGCAAATCTGAAACTGCATCGTTTTTTTGTTTTAAAACGGGCCAGCCAGGAACATCAAAAAGTCAATCAGAACTGACTCATGGAGCTAACTTTAGCTTTATTTATCTAGCCAGCTACAGCTAGAAAAAGAACCTGCCAGTGACGTGTCGTCACGTTTACTCGCCAAAATGAAGGGGGTCACCGGCTGGAAATGAGAGACCTGCTATAGTCTTAATGTGTCTGGCGCAGAGGAAAGTCACTTTACAACCGAGATGTGTGAGAGAAAACATCCTCCTCATTGCCAGACTTCTGTGCCAAACCCCATTGTTAGTTGAATCAAATTCAAACAAACATTGGGAATTATTTATCATTACTCCTTGGGTTATCGGGTGACAGAGGCAGTGGCGGTGCCGCTGCAGCCACCACTGAAACCTCTTCAGATCTAATAACACACACTTCATCACAGCCACTTGTTTTAAAACAAGTAGGTATGAATATCTGAATGGATTTTCACCAGGGCGCTCATTGATATTAAACAGCATCAGGTATCACTAAGGGGGCCGTTAAAAGATGGAGATGCTGTAGACACATTAACACTTGATTATCACTGATGTGTCAGTCATCGGCCGTAACGCCTGAGAGAGGTGTTAACGACTCATGTGAGCACGCCGTGTGCCTCCGTTCCATCACTTATTGATCTCGCCTGCAGCAAATTTCCTCTGACTGTGCTACTTAGCAGCCAGTTTCCATGACCACCATCCCCGTCACCTGTGAGATCAGATTGGCAGAGGCAATCCAATATCTGGCGTACACGGGAGGCGATGCAGAGGTGATTTTACACCTGAGACAGTTACGCGGTGTTGTTTTACTCCTTGCAGAGAGAGAGACAGAGAATGAAAGAGAGCACGTGATGGCGGAGGAGGAGGCGGAAAGAAAAGAAACTAGAGAGTGTGCTTTTGTTTGTTTTGTTTTTGTGCGTTCCTCTTTTATCGCCGTTGAAAGACGTGTGCTTGTTCTGTCAGTCAGTAGAGAGAAGTGCGTCTCTGGTTTTTAAGCACAACTTCTGTCTGCTTGTGTGCTGGGCTTGTGTTGCATCTGCAGGACATAGCGAAGACAAGGGATAGGGCGTTGCATGAGGGACACGCGGGTGATATGTAGGGACATTTGCAAAGGTTAGTTTGGTGATGGGAGGTTACAGTATTTTGTCATGCTAGATTATGAATTCCAAATCCCCCACCTTTTTTCCTCCTCTTTCCCCCTCTTTCTTTCTTGCCGACTTCCCCATCCTTGATATCAGTCCATCTCTCATGCAAAAAGGCATTTCATGACACTTTGCATAATGAGAATAAATCCTGAACAATTTAAATCCCTGCTCCGTAGCCCCCCCCTCCAAACAACTCATCTCAATCGTTTAGTGTAATGCTGTACATCTGCGGAGTAGTTTTTTTTTTTTTTTTTTTTCTTTTTGTCTCATTTCATTTTCTTTTATAATCAGTCACTCTACTTCTTTTTCTTCTGGAAACGTCTGAACTGGTTCTGGATGGCGAGCGCTGCCTTCTCCGTCTCCGGTGCCTCCAGGTCGATGTCAACCTCCTCCTCCTCCTGTTCCTGGGGCTTCACTGCTGATGCCTTCTCTGGAGGGGGGGTGGGGGGGGGCATAGGTAGAGGGTGGAGGTTAATACACAGCAAAGTCAACAGGGAGTGTCAGCGAGTGGATCAATCTGTCAATAATTCTCTTTATTAGCAGTATTTCAATCATTTTTCCTCTTGACCAAATTTAGGATTATTCCAGGTAGGTAGATATGGCGAGTTGAGGGACTAATTTTAAGTACTGATGGCAGTAACAGAACTAAGACCCAAAAATAAAATGCCTGTTATAGCCCAAGAGGCAGTTTGGAACCACTCATGCCTTTTCCAAAACATCCCATTTGTAATTTGAAGTAAAAATGACAGCAAAGACAGAGAAAATAGAGGGGATAAAAGCTACAGACTGTAAATGTAGCTAAGTGACAGTAACAAGTCAGTGTTTGATGGTGCTTTAAAAAGCACACTGCGTGTTGGTCTAATCTGTAGTGACTCCAGCAAAGAGTTTTGTGGATGAACAAACAGCACATCCTGAAGATAAGTCCAGTCATGTGGAGTGATCTCTTAAAATGTTTTTTAAAGACAAAGGAACCAAAGATGTCACTATTATGTCAGTTATGAGGAACAGCTCATTTCTCATAAAAAACGACAAAATGTTTAATGTTCGGTGTGTTAAAAGACTTTTATTGAAATTGAAAAGCTTATATTCCAACATGTTTCCTAAGAGTTAAAAGCTGGGTAGACTTTAGGTAACAAGTAAGGATGATCAGGATTGTAAGGGACTGGATAACAAGAAGTAATGGAATAAAACAGCTCTCAATATGCAAACGTGAGGCAAGTCACAGTATGGACTATTACGTTATTTGTTTTTAACAATAATATTCAATCAGTATTGAAACTTCTCCTCAGAGAAGGTGTTTCCATTGTATTAATTTGTAACATGAATATTGAGTATCTGGATCGGAATTTTTTTTATACAAATAGCACTTTTTTATAACAACAATGCAAGGGTTAAGGCGTACGTCAGTCAATTTTAAACCATTAGGGCTGGGCGATATGGCCAAAATTGTATAGGTAATTTCATATCTTGATAACAATATATATCACGATATGCTTTCTGTTAATTCAATAAATAAATAGTACCATATGAATTAACCACAGGGTAAAGCATATTTTTGTATACTGCTGGGTGAGTTAAGTAGCCTACTTGACTTGACTTTAATTAAAAGTACTGTGTATTTTTTTCATTTTATTAAGAACTTTAGTGAAAAATTAACACAAGGCTCAAAGATCAGAAAGTAAAGAGTCGTCCAAATGATGTAAATATTGCCGCAATGCAGTTTGGCCGTTGGTATTTCAAAATTGTGATAGAAATGTCATATAACGATAGATATATATATGCAACATTTCGTTTTGACGATATATATTGTCATATCGCCCAGCTGCAAGGCACCGTGTGTGTTAGGGCTAGAATGGAAAACCTTCATGCATAATAGATTTTGGGCATATTCAAACAGAGGAAGGACAGGTGATGAGAAAGATGAGGAAAATATATGTAGTCTGGGTTGGAGTTTGATATTTTGATATTTCATGAAATATTTCACAAAACACAGAAAAATATTATGAACCATCCCCGAAAGGAAAAGAGGAACATGTGGAGACGGAAATATAAACAAATGTATTCACATGACAAGCAACCTCATCGCACTGGCTGATCCAGGCCGGTGGTGCATTGATGGACAGTAAATTATGCAGTGCCGGAATTGGTTATTGATGAGAAACGTTGCAGAAAAAGTTAAGCTGAAGCCAACTTTTCCTGGCTGACACATTGGTGATTCCCGCCAAAAGACTGCCTTGTCTTGGTTGCTTAGATCACGGAAAATCAGTGGTCTGACCGCCAAAAAACAGAATGTCAAGTTTCAAGTATTGTGGGAGCTAAAAGAAGGAGAGATAAACAGAAAATACATACATGCCTTTCAGACACTTCTGCGACTTGGTGATGTGTCTGATTTCCTGGACAAGTTTGTATCTCCAGAGTGACTGGCAACAAATCTAGTAACCATCTTGAACTGTGACTTTTGATATGTACTAACCATCAAAAGCAGGATGTACTGTAGCTCCCTTTATACCCTTTTGATTTAATACAAGTGATTATAAAAAAGTACTTGGAGCTTTCCTAAAACCTTTTTTTTTCTTTGTCTATGCCAATGACTCAACTACAGGCATAATGTGAGTTTGAGAGAAGAAATGTGTACAAATAAGCCTGAAGACACCACAATGGAAACTCTTCTGAGGAAAGTGGTAGCTGTCTTTGCTCAGCTCTTGATGAATAAAGCTGTTAAAGGGTTGTCTGAAAAGTTGCCGAGTCTTGCAACAAAGTTGCCAAGTTGGCTACAGTGACATTGGTCACATTGTTTACCAATTCTTGCAGAACTTTTCCTCTGAAGAGAAAAAAAGCATGTTTCAAATGTTATCAGCCAATTATCAGTCCTTATCACTACCATAATATTGCGGCAAGGCCCTACTCTACCACCTAGTTATCATCTATGGGTTGGTCAAACAGACCGGTGTTTGTTTTCCCTTGTAAAACCAGAAGTCAACTTTTACTTTTTTTAAATCACGTAGGCTACGTAAGTTAACATTCTTAACTAACATTTCTTACGTAATAAGATAAGATAAGATAAGCCTTAATTGTCTCCTATAGGAGAAATTCATCTTGGGCATTCGAGAGAAACGAAATGGCGACACATCGCGCATAAACACACAATAAAAAAATACAGTCAACCTACATAGAAACATACATTATCTCATCCAATGCTTCAATGAACATCTAATAAACCTCACACAACACCCCCTACATTTCCTCACAATCACAGAAGAACAGATGAGAACCCACAACGCATCCTCCCCCTCATATTGCACTTAATGTTCTTAACTAATGCCACAAACTATCTTTACCTTAACCTAACCATGTCGTTTTGTTACCTAACCCTAACCAGTTGTAGTTAGTTTTGTTTGAATCCACAACGGGACTCCTAGAGTGTTACAAAGTGATGCCAAGGGGTCCTGACCAAACTAACCGCGACCGTTGTTATTTGAATAGATGATAACAGTTCCTGGACCGACTAGTAGGTGTAGCAGGCCTCTATGAGACCGATAACTACTGATAATGACCATTCAGTGTAATGATAACATTCAAAACGGGTGAAAAGAGCAAAGGATCAAATGACATCTTCTTACATGTATCAGTCCTTTAAGCAACCAAAAGCTACTTTCCTACACTATACCTGTATATAACTTAATCAACGTGCAAATTCTTTTGATTCAATTTGGATTAAAAAATGTTATTGTAGAAGACCAACACTTCTCAACAAAGCAAGTCGGACATCATTATAGAGAGGGTAAAGAATACTCAAACATACCTTTGTTGTCAGCTGCAGTCGTCTGGCTGCTGTTAGCAGAGTTAGTGGATGCCAGCTGTAGAGAAGAAAGAACAACACTTTGAGCAACACGTACTGTAACTGTATACATTATACTGTCACATTACTGCATGGACTTTTGTTCTACACCTGAGAGGAAGTTCCTGCAACAGACACTTCTGGAATAACAAGCATACTTTCAAAAAGTATGTTGTGTGATGCAACGTATGCTATTGCACAAAAAAGCAACTTCCCGATTGCCAAATTAAAGTGTTTCCAGGCATAATTGAATCGCCAAGTGTCATCATTTTATTAATAAACATTGCAGCTTGCACACACAGTGGATAAATCTGTTCTCAGTTCTGTTACTGCCAAACAGTACAGCCTGATAGTCTCATATTTTGCTCAGAAACACTTCCTGGCAGACTGGATGAAAAGCAGAAGACGGTTCCAAGCAGACACCACACAGTGTCTGCTTGGAACCGTTCGAATGACTGTGAGGGACTCAAAATAACACATTTACTGTGCAGAGAGAGCTGAATGAGAGAGCTGAATAAGTGTGAGCCAAGTTCATCTTGCTGTATCTTGCCAAATTTGCCACGAGTTTAAAAAAAGGTATTGTTCAGGAAACGGTATCAAAGTCAAGGCATCGGTACCGGTATGGAAAATGTTTGAACGATAGGTGCCATGACAAATGACTTCCTGTTGCTTATGGATTTTTTTGGAGAGTGGAAGATGTGAACCCAGTGTTACACTCTCCTCTAAATTGTCTTTTTTTTTTACTTAAACACCTTTTCTTCCACACTTCACTCATTTCCCCTCAGAACTCCATTAGCTGTCATCCTTCTAACAGCATCTCTTCCTCGTGCTTCATTTTCTTTTTTTTACTTTCAACTTCTGTCCTCTAAGCTCTACTTGCCTTTCTGTCACCACACAATTAGTGTTACTCTTGCGTACATGTGAGTGAGTGATACAGGAGAGGGATGGAAGAAAACTGACAGAGGGACATGGACAGAGAGGAGGCGAGAGATTTTGACAGATTCTGCGATTATGCAATATCGTGTCAGACAGAGAAAAAAAAGAGAAGTCTGCGCGTGTCAAAGTGTGTGTCTACATGCATATTCATGTGTGAATTTAAGTGTGTATGCGTCTATCCCTGCTTAACTCAGTCCTTATTGCACTTTATGATCCACGTAGCAAATGGCCCATGCATAACACAATCTCCAAGAGAGTGTGAGTAAGTTGGTGAAGAGAGGGCTGTCATTCCACCCCTGCCAATAACTCAGCAAGATTGTGTGTGTGTGTGTGTGTGTGTGTGTGTGTGTGTGTGTGTGTGTGTGTGTGTGTGTGTGTGTGTGTGTGTATGTGTGTGTATGTGTGGCTATTTCAACCAAGCATGCATGTGTGTGCTTATGTGCTCATTTTATGTGGGAGTCTTCTCTGCGCGCCTACAGTGTGTGAGCATGACGTGTGTGATTAATGTGTGTGTGCACACGTGCAAAAGAAACGGGTCAACAGCCAATCGGGGGGCCCACATTCAAAGTCAGACAGGAAACAAAACTAATGTTCAGTGACTGCGAGTGTATACAGTATGTGTCTGGTAGGAGAAAGAGAGAGACTGGGGTTGAAAGGCATAGAGAGGGAGAGAGAAAAAGAGAGGGAGGGTAAGGCAAAGGAGGGAGATAAGAAGAGCTGGGAGAGAAGAAATTAAAATGATGGGCAAGGAGGAGGAGAGGCATAGACAGGGCGCTACAGAACTGAAGTTGGAAAGAACCATTTCTGAGCAACTTTCTATATCAAAAATGCAATTTCAAAGTGTCAAATTGAATTTGCTGTAGGAGGTGAAAATTTAGCTATGTTGCCAGCTATACTGTAATGGGACTTTTTTTCACAGCAGACCTTTTGCAGCAGACCTTTTGCCCTGTCATGGCACAGATGTTACCAACGACACTAACAAAGTGTCCCGATACAATTGTACGGAAGTGAGATAGCAGCACAACACTAGGACCGTTAAACTAAATAAGCTAAATTTAATTCAGCCATCAATAATAATAATAATAATAATAATATAAATAATTGTATTATTTACACCTGTGCTTTATGTCAAAATGTCTTCTGTGAAAAAGACCTATGACAACATTAATGTACGAGTAGTAGCCTAATTACCGTAAATTCTGTCTCTATGGCCAAACATCATAAAAAGTCTGGTTAATATGCTCTCATGCTAGTGTCACTACTAGCGCTTGCCTAAAGGTGATTTTGGAACAAAAGAAACAGCCGTCTGTATAATTTTGATGTTTAATAAGTAAAGGTGTGACAACAGACTGGCGAGTCTTTCTCCAAATAGTCCTAGGGTCTCCTCACGCCAATTTCAGACAGCTAGCTAGCAGTTAGCTAGGTAGTTCTTGAGTGTAAATGATTTTACACATAGCTGTTAGAATCTCCTGTTTAAAATTTAAAGCACATGATATCATTATTTTAGGAATACAGCATACATTTAGCTCATACAAATCGGATTTGGGGCCCTGGAGCAGCCAGTCATGTCTGTCTGTGATGCTATTACGTTAGCTTAAGCAGCTACAGTTTATAGTAGCATTGGGTGTCCTCAGTCAGAAAATGACTCAAAACATTGTCAGACATGACCTAGCATGAGCTAAATTAGCTAAATTATTTCTTAATTTATCATATTCTATTCATGTAGAAACAAGATAAATTGTGAATATGATCTGTACAAATATGTCTTGATTAAAACTATGTAGATTGTATTTGTTACAGGCCCAGCCTGCCCCCTTTTAAAGCGTAACTCTCACCAAAATGCAACCTAGGCTTGCTATTTGCTAGTCGCTTGTGTCGATTTTGATGCGATCACAGTAGTGCCCCTAGCACTCCCATTCAAAAGGCCATTTGACCAAAAACGAAAATACGGTCAACCTTAAAAGTGGCGCTTCCGTCCTAATTATGCTTTTAAATGAAAGTTTGACTCTGGTACATTCACAAAAAGACCCTAGGTGGATTTTTTGCGAGAGTTACGCTTTAAGGTAGCTTCATGGGTTACCTGTGTGCCTAGAAAATTTGTTATGGGAATGAGCCTCCCCCAGTGTGCGTGATATGAGCCAGCACATAGCCACAGCAACAGTTAAAGTCCATGCTGTTTAGGGTGGTTAGGTGACAGCAGTCAGCCACACAGTGTCTAGGTAAACTCAGGGTGCAGCATAATAGTTGTTGAATGGCTGAGCGTTATGTTCACCGCAGCACAAGAGAAATAAAGTCTGTCTTCACGCGATGCCATTTTTCTCCCATTCTTCACCGCAGAGTTGGCCCTGACTGTTGAAAGCTAGTTACCAGCTACGCGACATGCTACAGTAAAGAAAAGTAAATTAGCCTAAACCAAAGCTGCTGATCTGCCAAGGTAACATTTAAGGGAGAGCATCTTACTGCAGCACTGCAGTCATGCTGACACATCAAGGCACCAGACACAGGATGAGCAGCAAAGGTACTAAACAGAAGGAGAGACAGCAAGAATAAGGGGATAAAACAAAAACCGGTGAGACACGGTGAGGTAGAAAGAGAGAGAGACTGCAGAGACGTATGAGTGAGTGTGTCTGCAGCAAGAGGGTGAAACACTGCAGAGAGAACGAGGGAGGCTGTGTGTTCAGCATTAACACACATCACACGGGGACGAGTGCAGAAGCTTTCGGTGAAACTGGCTTTTACTGAGAAAAGGCTCTTCTCTCAACATCAAGTCTGTTAAGCTTGGTGAGAGAGACTTTGGCCTTGACAAACATAAGGAGGAAAACCAAAAACCATAGGTGTCGAAGAAAAGGGAGAGGGAGGACGAAAAGACACACAAATACAAACAGGTGACGCATTGTTCACATTAAGAGCACAATAGCTCCCTGAATTGTTTGAGAATTAACTTTTTTCTGTCCCTGAAAGTGGGAAAGGAATTTCCAGGGTTGTCAGAATACATTTTTAACATCATCTCCTTTTCTTCTCCTCTAATTCCCTCCTGAAGCCTTTTTCTTTTAGTGTGTTTGAGGGGCTACATTTTCCTTCAGGATAACAGACGTATCTGAATGTGTGCAGTTGGTGACTGGCTAACATCATTACGTGTTAATGACTGGCGAATAAACGGGTATGCAGGCATCTAGTTGCAGTTAAAGGGGGTGGGTGAAAGTCCCGGGTTAAACGTAATCCCGGACAAAACACCTTTCCCTCGAAAGGCAATTGAGAATGCGGCTTAGTTGTATGGTAATGTTACGCTAATTCATGACACCCCCATACAGTTTTTACCATTTTGGAGTCTACCAACTGTGGGGGAAAATCTCATATGGTTGATTTCCAAAAATGTACAGATAAAATAGTCAGATTTTGTTTACAGCTGATCTCAACATTACATTTATCTCTATTCGTATCATCTGCTTCTATTACCATCTACCTCATAGTCGTCTCCCTGTTCCTCACCATCCTTAATGTCCTCACACCTTCTCTTCAGGGTCAATTCAGGGTGACAGTCAGTCAGTTTACTTCCCCTTTTTAAAACCAAAACTAAATCTCTGTGGGCTTAAAGAAGGTCGTCAGTCTGTGTGTTGAACCTGCTGGGAAATCCTGCTTGAAAATAGCGTGTCAGAAACAATTTCCCCTCCCACCACCATTAGTTTTGAAGGGCACTTAACCCCCTTTTGCTCCAGTGAAGCTGCTGTGTGATCGACAGAAGATTAATGTTACTGTGCGGCGTGGCTTCCCGTTAGAAAGGAACTGTATTAATGTGAAGTAGAGCCACCTTATTTGCTTCTCATGCAGCACTTTTCTTCTTCCGAAAACATGTCTGCTTCTAATGGTGTCAGAGATATAGCTTTCTGAATCAAGTTAAAAATTGACCTCCGACTCTGATATCTTGGTATGATAATCCTCCTATCATCTACCCATCCTTTGTCTCATCCGTTCGTCTTCTTCTCTGGTCCTTTCCACTTCCTCCCTCTTAAGCACACATGACTAGCTAGCTTTAACCCCCCCCCCTCTTGAAATATTGCCCTTATCACCCACCGACCCTCCCCCCCCCCCCCCCCCCCCCCCCCCCCCCCTCCCCCCCCCTTCCATCCACCCTCTGCTTTTAGTCAGGGATTTCCCTCTTTTACATGTAGTAGTTGGCACTGTGATTCATGAGAGGAGAGCCTCGGAGAAAGGCTAAGAGAAAGAGAGGAAGGGAAAAGAGGGGAGGGAGGGAGGGACTGAGGAAGGGAGGGTTAGGATGGGAGACAGAGACAGATTGCAGCATTTAATAGCCAGCCCTGGGGAGCTGCTGAAGGTGATAGAGAGAGAGAAAGACACATATGGAGGAAGAGGGGAGGCAAAATAGAGAGAAAGAGACATGCATTGTAGCAAGAGGGTGATAAAATAAAACGCTTGCCGACTGGCTCAGTGAGTAAGATTGGAACATACACAGGCTATTCAGAAAAGACTCGGCTGGCATAAATGGAATCCAGATGGAGGCATGCACACACATGCTCGTACTGTACAAACACACATATACAAAGGCAAGAAACACTTGTCCCTCTCTCCTTCTCTCAGACAGTGCGGCACACTTCATTTACAACGTGGTTTTCCTTCGGGGAATACACCTCTCCAAGCTGTTTTCCTCATACTTCTGTCACATTTCTTTGTTCATTCCTGGCTGGAACCTTTTTCCACCCGCCCTTGATCTCAAAGCCAAGTCTTCTTGGAATAAACATGATAAATATTAAATAAGTTATATAAGGTCCTAGAGAGCTGCTTGCAATTGTCAGGGGTGATTAAATCACAACCCACCCCACTCTTCCTGTCTTTTGTGAAATTCTAATTTATTAGTGGAGGAGTTGTTTTGTTTTGTTTTGTTTCGGAGGGGGATTTGGAGTCATCATATTGGGGACTATGAATCATCTCTGTGTTCATCTGCTTTAGGGCTATTTGGATTAATTTCATTATTTATCAATATGTTGATTATGTTCCCAATTAACTGATTAATAGTTTTGTCCCTAAAATGCCTGAAAGATTTTCAATTTTCCTGAGCCGAAGTTGACTTTGTAGTTGCTTGTTTTGGCCAGATAAAACCCCAAAGATATTCAGTTTATTATCACAGAAGACTTTAATTAATGGATATGTTGATAGATTTCCTATAATCTTTTATTAGTATGTTCATTCTTACCAAGGCCTCTATGTCCATTGAAAATTGTAAGAATCTCTCCCAAACAAATTGGTAAAAGTGTGTTTAGTGCTTCAGTAACAGAGCTTTTATATTTTTTCAAAGTTATACTTTTTAAGTGCTCAAGCAGTGTTGGCCCTCAGATGTCAGCCATGACAAGCGCCCACCCTGAGGCTGAAGCTTTGATGCTACGAATATGTCCAACAACGTTTTATTCTCTTTAGAAAAGTGGGGAAATATGCAAAATAGCTACAGTATCATTATAGTTTACATTTCCTTACGCATAAAGTGAGGACTAATCCAATTTCACTTGACTAATTGGTCCAACATTACTTTAGTCAATCATAATAAAGTTTGTAATTGCTAAGAGGAATGTCTCCATGATGAACATAAGATGCACTCCAACTACATTTTGCAACAACAACGGGACAATAAAGACATTATGAGATAGTTCAGCCCCATGCATGAGAAAACATTATTTCCGTCTCTACATAATGATGAAATGATAACGTTGTCTTGGGAAACTGGCCTAAAAGATAAATGGGTACCACAAAAGCACTAACTAGCCCAGAGGGGGATGCAATAATTACGTGCCAAAATAAGGTGACGTACCAGATCTATTACTGATTGGTCCACAGGGAGGATGCATCCTTCGTGGGAGGCAAGTGTTTTTTTGTTAGCTGGGAATTTCTTTGTCTACAACTATTCATCTCTGCCTCTTTCTTCCTCTTCTCTTACATAACACATGCCCTTCCAGGGGCTTTTTTTTATCCACCTTACAAGTGCTTATGTTTTTTTAGACTGGGCGGACTCATGCTCTTCTCTCTTTTCATCTCCTCTTCTGCACTCTACCCTTCAATTTTACACCCACCCAGTTGTCGTTTCCACCTCATCTACGCTGTGTTCCCCCTCTCCGTCCTCCTCCGCCTCCTCTGAGGACACTCAGAGCTAACGTTCTGTGTTCGGCCGGGCAGCCAGATATGCGTCAGTGCTGAGTGTGTGCTATTGTTCGAGCTGAACATCTGCTCAGAGCTGCTCTTACTGTACATTAAGTGGACCAAGCTGTTAAGCTCTCTGGGTGCTTCGTGCATTTAAACTGCTGCTTTTCAAGCTTAATTACTGACTCTGATGGCCTGTAGGTTCGGATGAACTTTAGGCTCCGATGTGATTAGAATGAGCCCTATATAAGATCCAGTCTGACAAACAGAACAGAGCCATAAAGATGACAAGATTATGTTTTTATCATGACTGCATTGTATTATTAAATGTGCTTTTGGCTTCAAAAGCTCGACGACCTCCATTTTAAGAGCTTAACCTATGGTGTAGGTCCTCTTATGTAGGATAATCCGTAAACATTTTTGAATCCAAGTAAAGAGAACACGATCAACATTATGTATGACTAAAAAAAAAAACATCACATTGCACGTCCGTGTGTTTCCTTTGACTTTGCGACCGCTTTTATTTTCCCTCCATCTGTTAAATCGTGCAGCTCAGCGCCCCTCAGCTTCTGTTCGTAACAACCTCCACATGCTGAAACCAACTGTACCTGCCCACTAAAAATAGCACAATGCCAGTTAATGGCTTTATATAAGTCAGTGGGTGTGGGTCTGAGTGGTGAAAGAGCAATGCAGAAATAGTTATGATTCCTGGGGGTAGATGAGGATAATGGCACATGTTGTGTGTGAGAGGACTTGGTATAGAATAGGGACTAATCAAAAAAAGCGCAGACAGAGCGCACCAGAATCTGTAGAACCTATACAGTATACTGTATATGTTTCATCCTATTGATTTTTAAATATTGTAGTGTTATTTAACGATCACTTTGGCCAGGGAATCCATTAAATATTTCACCAGTAGAGCATAATGCTTTTTCATCATTAAAGTTCTTTAGGAAATTCATTCAAAAGCACCAATTCAATCGTCTGTAAAACATATTTGTGCCAATCTACAGTTAGTAGATTTCAAATATTTCACTGGATAAGGGTAAACTTTGACCTGCTGGTGATGAAAATTCACCAATGTCAAGAAGATTTAGATCTTAAGATCAAGAATGTTTCATTAGAATCCATTTAATAGCTGCTGAGATATTTCAGTCCAGACCTAAATGGTGGACTGACCAACCGACACCACTATACCCCTTTTCCCACCAATATTAGCCCATATATGCCAGGTTTTTAAACACGGGGAAACGCAGAAAAAATAAGCAATAGACTCCTTTCCCATTGCAGACGAGTATGCCTCTCCGTTTCTTTTTCTGTTGTGCCACGTTTCTCGTCACAAACGCGCCGAAAAACAGGGTTATTAAACACTGGAGAGTGAAAATGCTATGGTGGTTGCTTCCTTTCTATACTCTCTTTCAATCTCGGTGCTGACTTATTTGGAAGGATATTTGAGCACTGGACGGAGATGGTTGGACTTTGTGGCTGGGTTGACAAAGAGTCGCAGAAGTTTCCGACGGAGGCGACGAGCGCCACAGCATCGCGCCAGGAAAAAACATGTTTCCATCACTGCCAATCGGAGCTGGAGCCGATAAATACATGTGATTACTGCAGAGTCATTTAATTGTAACCTTTCCCACTACACAAGTCAGATGTTAGTGGGTGTTAGTGGGTTTTTGGCCAGTTGAAAGGGTCTCTAGTGTGGCTAAAAAAAATGTCTCTCTATTTTGTGTGATTGTAAATGAAATCTCTTTTGCGGTTTGGACTGTTTGGTGAGATAAAACAAGCTCTCCTTGGGCTTTGCATACTATTTTTTTCTAGATGAAGCAATTAAGAAATGTATTGAAAAAGAAGTATAGATCCTAGATCCAAGTTTACAGCAAATAAATGAATGTTTCTACTTATTTTCATAATTTAAAAGACACTAAACATCCGTGTGCTTGTTCGGAGGAGAAAGTGCCGCTGGTAAGAAGATAAGATTCAGCGGTAGCTTTGACGTCTTCAAAGTAATTTGCAATTGATATTCAAAGCACACACATCCCAGTCATCAAACATCCATCTATTCACATTTCAGTGTGTGATATCAGATAAACACTCAGCTTCACTTGGGAAACAGAAGCAGGAGATTGGATAGGAGACCAAAGTAGGGGACAAGAGTTGTGATGGTGGGATAGAAAAACAGTGGCTAAAAAGCAGGTGCAACAACCGAGGGCCTGACAGCACATATTTAGGTTTCGTTTCATTGAAAAACACCTTCTTTCCTGGTCCCTGGTCTCAGCTTGTGCTTGTCTCTGCTCAACCCTCAACGGTGTCTTCTTGAAAACACACATACAGTACATTTCTTACACACACAGGGCTTAGTGCTGCACTTGCTGTCAGAGGGGGGAAGGAGACAGAGGCAGCAGAAAGCCTCTAAAAGCTCAGCAGAAATGTATTTATAGACAGAAATAAAAGGATTATACCTCCATGAAGGAGTAGGGGAAAGCCAGTGATTTCGAGACATGCCAGATGCTGGACAATCTCAGTTGGAGGGGGAAGGCGCGGGTGGGACGGAAGATACAGAATACAGAGGGGGGGAGAAAGTGGGAGAGAAAAGAAGGGACTGGCAGATGGAGAGAGCCAGATTGACAAAGAGAAACAAGGATTGGTGCTCTTTCAGTTTTACTTCACTAGCTTCAGATTGCCTCCGAGCTCCATCAGACCCTGGTAATTATCCCCTGCCAGCTTGCTACCAATAGGGTGGCTTTTTGTGAGGGGTAAGCCCGCAAAGTGATAATTACCAGCATAATGAGAAAGCTACCTTTCTCTCATTCTGTGTGTGTGTGTGTGTGTGTGTGTGTGTGTGTGCGCTCTGCTGTATATGAAGGCACCTTTAGGATTACTGGCCTTATTTTAAAAGTATTAAACTGACTTCTTATTTCTCTTCCTAATGCCGTCCTGCTTTTGAGAGCCAGCACGGATGAAAGGAAAATCCACAGAACAGCTATCAAAAGTGGAACCACTGCAACATGCATTACATAACAGCCCCAAAACTCATTTAATTACCCGCATATTGCTTCCATATTCTTACAAATTAAAAGCGTCGACCCCCCCCCCTTCCCCCGTTTCCTCTCGCTTCTCTTTTTGACTTCTTTTGTGACTCATGCTGTGCAGATGTTAGCTCCCGGATGAGCACATGCCAGTGTTAATGCCCTGCCTGCATGAGTCCTTCTCTCACTGTTGCTAAGGAGAATACAGTCAAGGCTTTAGAGGGAGAGGAAGAAAAAAAAAAGCAAAGGGGGTGGGGTGGGGGGTGGGGGGGGGGGGGGTGGGGGGTGGGGGGGGGGGTGGGGGGGAGGGTGGGGGGGAGGGGGGAGATGAATAGAAGCGCGTGAAAAGAAAGAAGAGGAAATGAGGCAGTGGGTGACAAGACTTCAGCTGGAGGAGACAGTCTGTCAAAGCAGTGGGAAGGTGCAGTGCGATAGCTCATTCCTTCAATGAGACTGTGTGTAGCTTGCAGATAGGCTGAATTCACTGAAGGGTTCTGACACACACCCTCATCTTCTCCCGCAAATTAAAACAAGAGGAAGTGCATATTAAGAATATGTACTGTGGGATGTTCTTGTAGTAACAAATTGCATGCTATCATTGATTGTTAATACTTATGTTTGACAAATTGTCATGTATGAGTTAATCACGTCCTATTTGCTCTCTACGTGCATGGACCCAAAGTGGACATTTGTGTCTCAGTAAATGTGTCTATGTTACATCAGTTTGCACGTTTGTATGATCCACCGTCAGGGGGGAAGTAGGTTCAAAACTGAAATAAAAAAAACGAGAAAGGATTTTTACACTCCACTTAGTGCCTTATCCATTGGGATTGTGGCATGGCTGCAGTCTAATGCATGAGTTCACAGGTTCAACTTGTATCTGTCCAAATGGCGAGCGTTACGAGTAGGATGGCACGAATGGCCGCCAGAAATTACAGGCTGGTGAGAAGGTTATGCACTGTAGGGCATCCATGTCAGCTGCTGTCTGTGCGCTGCATTCAGAGGGTATGACAAATATAACACTTAAGGCCAAACATGGCTGGAAAAGGAGGATGGGGTTTTAGTTTTATATTTATTTTTTTTATTTTTTGCCCGTTCTTACTTGAAGGGAACAGAAAATGTATGCAAGACATTAATAAGACCGTAGATTTTAACAATTGACTAACATAAAACTTGATTGTTTTGCAATTTTGAGAGTAACCAATCTGCTGATTCGTTTTTCGATTAACCCATCAATCGGTTGGTCTATAAAATGTGCAAAAATAGTGAAAAATGTCTGTTACAGCTTCCTAAAGGCCAAGTTGATGTCTTCAAATAGCTTGTTTTTCTGATAGACAATCTAAAAACCCAAATTATTGATTTACTATCACATAAGACAAAGAGAAAAACAGCAAAATCCTCAAATATGACTAGCTGGAACAAGGTATTGTTTGCTTAAAAATGACTTACACAATAATAATTAATTTATTATCAAAATAGCTGCTCATTCATTTTCTGTCCATCGACTCGCTGGTCATCGATTAATCGACTAATCATTTCGGGTGAAATTTTGATAATTGTTATAACTAAAGGACGTCACAGGACATCATGACTTGGAAACTAACTAACAAGATTTTCCTAAATTGAATCACACTCTTCCATCGGTAAATGCACCTATCCTAAATGGCTGTGCAGACCAACTGAAGGCAATAAGTGGCATGTCAAACTACCATTGCTCTCAGCTTCAGCTCAGGCCATTTTCAGATCACAGTGATTTCTAGTTATCGGTGAACTGCAGAAGTGTTCTATCTTATCATTCTGCGTTCACATTTCAAATCTCCCGTGTGCAGCATTGGCATCATCTGCTACAAATCAAAAGACACTGACGCTTCCCATCTGCCCGGGGGCCGAGGAGTGAATAGCAGGGACCATAGAAATACAGCACATGCACAGGATGAGTGGTCCCGTCAGAGCAATGCTCTACTTCTGTGACAGAGAAGTGAAAATAATCACTCAGCGGGGACCTCCGTGGTGTTATTTTTATCGATGTGGAATTGATAGATTGAGAGGTCAAAATTGCATCTCCTGACAAGACACACTATACTGAATGAGTTGGTAGGTTGTATAACACATTCTAGGGCCAAAGTAAAGAAACACCACAACAATGTCACAGTATACGTCATTCTTTTGTTTTCCATTAGAGAGCTACATCAGGGGTCAACTTGCAGGTTAAACCTGGATTAAAGGAATATCCCAGAAGTAGTAAAGCACTGACCAAGAGCCTCATCAGACATCTGAACGACATGGGTCCTGTAAGCCAGACTTAAGCCGTCCTTAAACAAATTTTCAATTTGGTGAATGTAACTAGCTCTGCTCTCTATTGTCAAAAGCTGTGAAGCATCTCAGGAAAGGCAAACAAAACGTAAAGACCAAAAAAACTTTTTTTCCTTTTCCTGCAACCACATCAGCATTATCAACGGTCAGTTAGGTGTCCATAAATAGCCTACTTTAATAATACATGAAAGCAACTTTCCAAGTCTTCCTCCATTAGCACTGAGCCTGCACCACTGAGCCCCATATCATAAAAAAAATGCTATTTTATTATGCAAGGACAGAAAAAATGCATATGCAACCAGTTTGGCAAGGACCCATGCAGTGAATCTGTAGGAAGTAAATGGCTTCAAATGTTCCTCTGCAGAGGAAAACAGGGTTCATTATCCTCCCTCATGCAAGAGGAATAAATGACAAATCAATGTTATAGTGCTGTAGTGCTATAATGCTATATCATCTAGCTACTGAGTTTAATTTAAAAAAAAAAAATCCGAATTTATGGACCTTCTGGAACCCCCACAAGCCCCCCCCCCCCCCCTCCCGCAGGTCCCCGGACCCTACTTTGGGGAAACCCTCATGCTCCACCAGATTTTCACAGTGCCCACTGGCGATGTGAGCTGGTGTCACTGCTGCTGCTCGCCTCTCATTGCAGTCTTTCTGTCAGACTCGGGACCAAAGCCAAGCAAGAGTGTGAGAGAGCGCTGCGCTAACACATCTTGTTCTTAACCGCAGCTTGGTTGCGGGTTATGGGTGGATGGCGGTGCGTGGAGTGAGATAAGCGGTGAGATTGTGGATACGTAGGAATGTCACCAGGTTTAAAATTGCGTTGCGCATGCTTGCTGGAGTGAAGTGACACGGTTCATTCCATACAGGTGCATGATGTTGACTACAGGATTTAACATGATGGAGAGAGAAAATCACCGCCCAATGAAGAAGAGCGCTGACTGCAGCGCGCTAAAGAACTCACTTGTAGAACAGCACCGACTGTTAAAAACTCCGTCTATAACACCAATCAGGATGTATGTTTTGTTTTCCAACACGGGCGCACTCACCTCGCTCATCTTGGAAACGCGCGCGGAGGGGAGTTCTGCAGCAGAAGTGCACTTGAGTCTTCTCTTCTGTCCGTGTTCAGCCCGAGTCAGAACCGAAGCCAAGCCGAAGGAGAGTGCTGCAGTGTGTGTTGGACAAGCTGTAGGAAACAGATAAAACAGTCTTGTTGCCTGTGGGGGCTCCGAGAGCGAGTCGAGCAGCGGCGGGCTGGCGAAGTGAAGTGATGCTCAGTTCTCCTCAGTGATGATGGACGGAAGCTTTAGTGCCTGTAACGGTGCGGTTTATGGGCAACAGGAGCTCTCTCTCTCTCTCTCTCTCTCTCTCTCTCTCTCTCTCTCTCTCTCTCTCTCTCTCTCTCTCTGTCTCGCCCACTCAGTCTCAACCAGTCACCAGGGAGCAGACTATTGCCCTAGTACTGGGATGTAGGCTAATAGGTACATAATAAGAAAGATAACCCTGGAGAATTTAACGCTGCCTTTAACCGAATAGCCAAGTGCTAATTGATGTTTTATATTTATTTATTTATTTATTTAATTATGTATTAGTTTATTTAGGAAATCTAGTTATTTTACCATAGGCCTAATAAGCGATGTAGTTTCACAAACTAAATTTCACACATTAAAAGGTATGCACCTTTTTACCAATCCCTCTTCAACATAACTGATGGTTTTGTAGTATACAGTAGTAGAGGGAATTAATGTTCTACATACCAGTTTTTATAAAGCCCAACAAAAATAATGTACGATTTCCTTTCACTACTTTCAAAATAAATCCCATTTATTAAACCATAAAGGCAGAAGAAAAAAAAAAAAGATTAAATAGGTATTATATAATAATACGAAAATGTTTCTTCTGTTTGCACTGTCAATTGCATATTCAACCTTTTTTTATTTTTATTTGAAGCCATAGTGTTCTTGATTTTATTTTGAAAGACGGATCAGTGACATCCACTTTTGTGCTGCTGACTTTACTCTGGTTGGAATGTATTTCTTTAAGTGGGCTACACAAAATCAAACTTAATTGACAAACTAAATGGTGCTATAGCTTACCTTACTTACTACCTTACCAGCCCAATTACAATTTATTAGTGTCACTAATAGTTATAATCCAGAGTTGATCATATCAACAATGTCATACAGCAAAGTTTCACCACCGGAGGGCGATGTTGCGTCATAAATCATCACATGCTGAAATCCCCAAACTCCTAGTTGGGGACTTTAAACTCTCTCCAGATATACATAATTTGGAAATGATTCATTGGTCGATGCCTCAAGACACAGAAAACCGCAGTGGTGTTTATAGTTGACAGCATTTCTGCTGTAGTCAGGAAGAATAGCTGCAGGTACGTGGCTGGATGACTAAACAGCCACTTCATACAAGGCCTCTAAGCCTCTGTACATGCTTATGGTTCAGTTAGAGTTATGTTTAACCTGCAAATTGTTGAGACATTACATGAGGAGATCTCAGCTACACTGTCATTTGTAACATTTGCCAATTTACCATGGTAACTGGAACCATTGTTGCCACAAGAAACGCAACATCATATCTAGGCCAGGCCTCGATATTTCATATCCAGCAAACTATACATTTTCTGTTATGAATATACTGTATCTAGTTGGAAGGGTTTTCACATGCCTCCAGCAAGAGCATAACCTCTGATTGACCGGTTCACAGTTTCAAACCTACACCTTCTGAGTCACTGGCTCCCACCCCGGGGGATGGACCCTCTACAAAGGGTCACGAAATGATTGTGTGGAGATAAAAAAAATACTTCTACTGTACAACTTTTTTATAACTTGCATCAAAGGTTGGCAACTACTGCTGTAGAATACTTATTCAATTATAATTCATAAGCTTAAATTCCCTGATTTCTAATATAACATGCATCACGCATCGTACATGACAAACTATTGTCAAGGGCCCCAGACTCTCCTTATTATAGTTAATCTTGAATTGAGTTATTCACCATAGTATTTCCAAATATTTCTTTAAAGAGTAGAAATTAATATCTAGTTAAAGTGGGGAAATGGGATGTCCCTCCCTCTATCGTCATCCGCTTATCCAGAGTCGGGTCGCGGGGGGCAGCAGCTCCAGCAGGGGACCCCAAACTTCCCTGTCCCGGGCCACATTAACCAGCTCTGACTGGGGGATCCCAAGGCGTTCCCAGGCCAGGGTGGAGTAGGGCTAGGCTATATAAAAAAATAAAATATCACAATATACTTGACCAAATACCTCAATATCGATATTGTAAGGTTGACAATTGGTGTTCACAAAAAATATTTACAAAATGAGATTTCTGATGAATAATCAGTGGTAATGTGGATATAATGAATAAGTGGGTAAAGGCAAATAATAGAACAGCTAGAACAGTCTGGAAAGTTCAGAAAATGAGATCACTTAACTGTAATGTAGCCTTTAAAATCAGGAAAAGATGACACTTGTGTCATATCACGATATCCAAAATTGAAGACGATATCTAGTCTCATGTCACGCTATCGATATCATTTTATTGCCCAGCCCTAGGGTGGAGATATAATCTGTCCACCTAGTCCTGGGTCTTCCCCGAGGCCTCTTCCCAGATGGACGTGCCTGAAACACCTTCCTAGGACGCACGCGTCCAGGGGTCAGATGCCCCAACCACCTCAGCTGGGGTGTCCCTGCTTCCTGCGTTTCCACTCAAAGCCACAAGACGGTTCCCTTGTCTAAAAGTAGTTTGAAGCATCTTAATTCACACTGGATCGGATGTAGTGAAGCATCCTAAACTTCTCTTCACATAAACAAGTTTAACAAGCAATAAATACATATTCATACAGTCAGGCATCTGGGGGTTTATTGTGATCATATAGTGTGAGTATTTAAAACTTAAAAGAGAAATGGCATCGGGTGTAGAAAGACATGACAACAAGATACTGGGTTATTTTCTTTGTGTTTATTTATTTCTAATGTGTTTTATTTTTTTATTTTTTTATTTTATCTGTCCACAAAGTCATATTAGTCACTACTATGTTAGATCAGTTTTCCCTCACTGCAATGGCAGTAAACTACACAAGAGCCCAAACCCAGCATGGTCCCCTCACCTCGTAAAGATTTGTCATGTCACAATAAACAATGCCTTCAAAACGGTCAGACCTATAGATGCTGTATGCCCATATAATAGCCACTGAATTATTATCCTTTTGGTGAAATTATCTGATCCACGATCAGGAGATAAGGTGCAATTTTCACGTTTTTGAAAATTCACAAAGGAGCCACATTGTATGCAGCTGAAAACAGTGCAAATTTAAAAGAATAAGTTTGTTTTGAAGATAATTTTGCCATTTTATTTTCCAACCAAACTCTAGGATGCTTTGATTTTTTTATTTTTTCTGAACTTTAAGGTAGTTTGAAGCAAACTCGCCCTATCTTTTTACTCAATTAACAGATGTCTAACTAGGCGCACCTCTCTAAAATGTTTTTTTTTTGGATTAAATAGTTCCAAACTCCACAGTGATGAAGGTGTAGGATTTGGAACTATTTGGTCCAAAAAAACACACACATTAAGGTCACCCGTGTGTTTCTTAGTAAATAGGCAAAATAGAATGAATCAAACTATACCTCAAATAGTACAACTATTGGCTCAAGTGCTGCTTTCGTCTTTTAGAGATCAATGTGCAAGAAATTTGGGCATGGGGTTTGAGTCAAAGGCTGCCTTTTTGCATTCAAATCTCCAGAGAAGAACGCTACTTAGACAAAAGGGTTTGTTTTGAAAACCTGTTATCACCGAGGACATTTTTGCCATTAGACATCTAGATTGATTGGCAGGCTGTTTTATTCCCATCTGCCGGTGGGAGGAGTAGAAGGGGCCATCACTCAGGTTTGTGCTCTCTTTAAAAAAACACAACATCTCTAGTGCTATCTGTACAACATTCAACAACACATTTCTCGTTTTTTTTTTTTTTGCTGTTTTTTTTTAACCATAATGCCAAAACAATAATAATTATCATTATAAGAAGAGCATTTTTCCATCTCAACGGCATTGAACAAACACCACACAAACTGAAATAAAAATCTAATAAAGGCCTCAATACCAGATAGTACACGTCACCTTCAAGTGGTGCTAGCGATAGACAGTTTACGGACGAGAGAGCGACATGGAGGGAGAGCAAGCATGAGAGAGAGAGAGAGAGAGAGAGAGATAGAGTAAAGGAGGGAGGATGAGTTAAAGAAAGAGAGAGGAAAGAGAGAAGTGAATTATTTTGTTTTCTTAAGTTGGTATGCTTTAGTGTCACCTCGGACATGTTTTGGCACCATCATGAGATAATATTCATTAGACTTGGACTTTGGTTTATAAAAGGGTTAGTATTAAAGACCAAAAGTTGTCCAACCCTACATCTATAATGATTTTTCTTGTCTAAAGGTTAGGTAGTCCATTCTTTCAAGAGTCTAGCCATGCTAGATTGTAATAAGGCCTAGTGGCCTTGTTTAGGGCCGAACAGGCCTGAACAAAAGAGAGAAACGTGGTATGAAAACATCTTCCCCCAGGAGAGAGGGGTCAAGAGGTAAAGACACGAGAAAGGGATTAAGGAAATGAGTGGAGGTGATGAAGGAGAAGAGGAAGAAAAGAGAGGAGAGAGAAGGAGAAGACAGAGAGGAAGAAAGAGTGTGATGTAGGCTAAGTGCTTTTGGTGAGTTTTACAAAATACACCAGGAAGTGCTTGAAACAGAAGGCACGATGGCATTGACAGTAGTTGTTAAGGAGACACCACTAAGGGACTTTCACTACAAAACTCATAAGGTGCTCTAAAGAATGAACTTAAACACATTAATGCACATTAAGGTGTGGTCGCAAACATAGAATACCCCATCCAAAAGTAGTCAATATAGATAAATAGTTGCTAACCAGTGTGAGGGGATATTACTGTCTCACATTCATATTTTTTTTTTACTCTTCTAAACACAAGAATTCATTATAAGAGATTGATTGTTTTCATTTATAGCGGTAGATGTGTTGATGTATACACAACATGATGTATTTTGAATGAGAACTTTCTTTAACAACCAGTTCAATGGTTGGACATTTGATGCACTGATTAACTGATTGACCGATTTGGCTAATCGATGGGGTAAATCTATCGAAACCACAGCTTTACACATTTAAAACGACAACAGAAAGTGACAACTTCCATTGAAAAAACGTTTGGTCTATCGATAAAGTCAAAATAAAAACTACTTTGGGAACTCAAACCTTGCACAGTGCTCTGTATAGACATTCCAACTAGTCTTAGCTCACAAATATTATAATCAATATTACCTATATTGATAACCTTTTTCTGTACGCATCTTGAAATGAAAATAAACAAAAGTCTGCTTTTTTTTTCTTATCGTCATTACAAAAGCTACACATATTCTACTGGGATGTCTATGCATTTGTTAGTGTTTTAATAATTACTCCTACCATTGTCTTGTCTTTTCTTTTCTTATAAAAAAGAAGAGAGGGAATCTACTCATCTAAAAGACACCATACCCCCAGAGTACTTGTTTCTCAGATTAAGTCCTATTTGGCAGGGGTACTGGTTTCTTTTTTGTCTACCTTGTATTTTCTCTCCTATGGAGAGATTGTTCCTTTTTGACACAGTTGATAAGTCTCTGTCTCTTTAAAAAGGCTATGTCAGTTGATTGTGTTCGGGGGCTTGGGCGACGTTCCTACAGCCCTCAATCAGACTCCCGCTCTGAGTTTTGTTCTTCTCAATGCATCTACATTGCCTTAACAACCCAACCCGCATTCGGCGCCATTGTAAACACTGAGTATTGAACTGGGACCGATTATATCGCTCAGCCTTTGACCTCTTTCATCGCATTATACATTATATCACCTACTTTTTTTTGTTTTCTTTTCAAGCTGAGCCACAAACGTCTGCTGTCTGTGTCAAGGACATCACTCTACGATGCAGCATTTCTTTTACAACTTAACTATTCACAACACCCTAGAACCACTTTTAACAAATATATTGTACTTAAATTGTTTTAAACTGTATATTCAGATCAAACGAATGACCTATCAGAGCCTCGATGCGCAGGAATACCAGAGACTCTTGACAACGTACATGAACAGGCACTAACTCAAAAAGAAAAAATGTTACAAACGTTTCCGTTTTCTTTAGGACAATCGTGTAGAAACACTTTTCAGACAAACAAGGCAGTGATATATACTTGAGGGAAAGCAGTTACCTCATGCCTTAAATTAATACCAAATAGCTTAGCTGAGATTCACAGCTTAAAACATTTCTCGACTCAACTTTCCTCCACATCTGTGTGGGTTGAGGAGGAACTTGAAGTATGAGGTTTCAAACTGTTCAATGATCAGTCAGGAGAACATCTCTTCCCAGCTGGCTTCAGCTTGGTCAGTATAGTAGTCTGGGATAAACAGTCCATTATTAGTGTGAAATAAATGTGTGTGAAATGATGCAGGAATTATGCCCTAGATCTTACAAGTTTCTTTCATTTATCAAATAGGAGATCACCTTAAAAATCATCCATCTTGGATTGAAGCTTGAAAGAAAGAGAAAAAAGTGGCCTACAAAACCCTGTAAAGATGCATCTATGCTCTTTTGTACACAAGGTTTAATTTGTGGTTGACCCACAGTCTCAGAACTGAAGTAGACGAATAATGTTGGAGGGAAAATAACAGCTGCGATGTGATTCTCTCTGTCCTTTTCAAAACCTTAGGAGTAAAGAATCATCTGTTTGCATTGCAAAGCTACCTGCCCCTTCTTCAATTCTGTGTCAAATGTAATTGAAAACATTGAACCCAACTATCCAATTTAAATGATATCATCCCAAATGATTTTAATCTGTGAAGACTCTTTCCTCCTCTCCCACCATGTGGTTGGAGCTCAGGACTGGTGAAAGAGCCAGGGACATCCTCAGATCCTGGTCCTCCGAATCTTCCAGACTGCTGTTCTCCAAAATATCTTCCAATTCCTCCTCTTGCTCTTCCTCGTCCCCCTCCATCGTTCCCTTGAGTGCCAGACGGTCTCTTACATTCTTGGATACTGATGCCACATCTGGGTGGTCAAGGATGTCGTCCAGATGGTCTTCTGTAGCCGGAGAGAGCCCGTTCAGGGTCTTGGCCTGCGTTGAGGACCATTCCCCGAGTGGTGCCTGGGACTCTGCCTCAGTCACATGCCTCCATATTGTCAGAGAGTCAAGATCAGACTGATCCATCCGGGGCTTGGTGGCCTTCGGGGCTCTATCATCATCCAAGGCAGTAGAAGGGGCTCTTTTGCGCCTGGACTTACTAGTGTGGTTGACCTGCAGGTGCATGGCCATCAGCTCTGCTGAAGATGTACGGAAAGGGCAGAACAAACACTGGCTCAGTTTGATCCCTGTTGAACTATCCCCTCCGCCATCCCCACCACCAACACCTCCTCCCTCCCCTACACTCATGCTTCCATCCTCCTCCATGCCTCCAAGGCCAGGTGAGGGGCGACGGGACAGATCCAGTGGTTCAAAACCCCCCTCTTGAATTGAAAGCGCAGGCCCTTCCTTGTCACTCGACGACTGAACCATTCGGCTAGTAGTAAGGGGCTTACGACGGGACACTTTAGGGGCTTTCGGTGGGGGAGACTCTCTAATCCAGCCTCCTTCCATTCCACCTTGGTAAAGGGCCCCCATCACCCCAGACAGATACCTGTACTGGGTCTCCAAGTCAACATCCCTTAGAGCCGCCAAGGCCTTCCGATGCTCTCGCTGGTCTGGAACCCCAAGGAGCCAGGACTGCTGGCTCGGCTGGGAGGTGGAGTCGGTTGGGCCTCGGTTGACCGGGCAGTGGTTGAGTTGGGATCGGCGCTGCTTGGCCAGTCCAGAGGTTCCAGAGGTCAGACTGTGGATAGTGGAGTTGAGACCACTAGAGGAAGAATTGGAGGAGGCTGACAAGGCGTTGCGTTGCTCCCTGTGGTGTCGCTGGAGGTGGTACTTCAGCGAGCCCGACTGGGTACCAGCATAGTCACAGTGGGGACATTTGTAGGGTCTCTCACCTAAAGAAAATAAGACAGACAAAACAAAATTGGGGAAATGGTATTGGAGTAAGTAAGTAAGTACTAGCACCTAACCTAGGTGAAGCTTAAAGAGACCACTGATTTTGCACGTTTTAGCTAATTTACAACAAATCATACATAAACGTTATATTAGGGCTAGCCATTTTTAAAAGTAACCTTTGTAGAATATATATAGGCTATATATTTATCAACCTTGCCTGTGATGGATTACACATGGCACGTTTCAAGAGCCTGCAAATTATAATTTGCAGGCTTTTAATTTTTTTATTATAGCCTAAATATGTGTTTATACCATAGTGATAGAATAGAAGACGATGGCTGTCTGCCTGAGTCAGACAAAGAAATCTGAAACACTAGAGCATTTCTTTAAAAAATGGTGAGCAGTAACTTGCAAAATAACTTGCATGGTCCTTCAAACAGTGGTGAGTGGGAGATGTAGTTACGAATTTTGAAGGGAGATGGCAGTATTCCATCACTGATGTAAAAATTACACTGCTGGGAGGGATAAAGAGGATGGCTCATCATGCTGGAGGCATATCAACAGCAGGAAATGCATTACATATGAAAAATGTAAATTATCTTATTCACAAGAGGAAACAAATGAACACACAAAGAACACAGCTCTATTGTACAGATGTACATGCAAAAGTATGAACAATTTGATGTTGCTAAAGCAAAAAAGAATGGGATAGAAATCTCAAGGGGCAATAATCTCAAGAGGACAGTAATATCAAGAGAGTATTATTATAATTTGATGCCTTCACTTGAATTACTGACCATGTGGTAATCACTTGATGGCACAGAGAAGCAATAGTGCATTATAAAAAAGCTGTACGTTATCATGATTAATACAGCTGTGATGTGATAGGTCCTTTCAGCTATAGACGATTTTTCATAATGGCAATATTAAATAGACTTCATTGAATGCATTTTAGGCACTGTCTTGCTGGAAAGACTTGGATGTTCTCCATTTACCAGTTGCTGGCGAATGGTGGCATCTCAGAAAAATGGAAGATGGGTCTTAATTTTGATCAAATGCATCAAGTGAAGAAGGCAAATAATTAAAAAAAAGCAATGGCAATGAGTCATGTTGATAAAGTCTTATGAATATGGATCATTAATTAAGAGTGTGAGTGAGTGCTGTGAGAGTTCCCAATTTTCATTACAGTCCTACTGACTTATCACCAGAAATTCAGAACGAGTTTTTTTTTTTTTTTTTTCATTTTTGTTTATTTTTTTGTCTGGGAAAAGAGTCTGCTGGAGTGTCCTGTTCTCTAGTTAGAATTATTTTTGAATGATTTGAGGTAAATTAAGGAGAACAATTACAGATTCACAACAAGATTAGAGAATGTGAATCTCAGAAAGATTAAAGGCAAAGAAATGATCATGGAGAAATCTGTGAGCATATTTACACCTTGTCATGATGTTTACGTGGGAATCAATATACTTAAAAAATCAATTTATCAGGCCAAATCAATTTATTAGATCATTTTGGAAAAAAGAGTAGTATTTAAAAAAAAAATTGTTGAAGGTGAGTTTACTGACTAGAAAGAGATGTGAGCCTTTTACTAAAATTTAACCAAATTTAATCCCTGGAGTGGCTTGATTTTTCCTCAAAAACTACTGTTAATATACCCTCAAGCAAGGCACTTAACCAGGAGTTGCTCCAGTGGGGCTGCTCGGTTGCCTGCAGTAGAGGGCTATGATTAGCGCTGGCCAGCTCTCTGGGGTGAATGTGTAAAAAAGGAAAAAGCTAGCGCTGCTAAAGCGAGGATGCTCAATGAAACCTTTCCAGGGATTTCTAAAGGTTAAAAAAGTAAATGTGGTTTGTTAAACTCACAGCAGTTTCTCACCTGTGTGAACTCTCAGGTGCACTTTGAGATGGTGTGAAGAGCGGAAGGCTTTACCACAGTAGGGGCAGTCTTTTATCCCTCTACCACGCACTCGCTCCCTGGTGGGAACTGAAGGTATGGAGGAGACTGCTGTCAAGCCATTTTCTCCTGCAAGTGGAGAGAAATGTAAAGATAACAGCTGGTGTGAATGGCCCCACGTGAGCTTCTATTTGCAACAGAAAAACAGTATGAAAATAATACTCTTGTGATAATAACACCATTACATGTGAGCAAACAAACGCAATCCACAAGACAAACTAGAGAAAAGAGCATGTGATTGTACCTTTGAGGCTTGAGATGACAGAGTGAAACCCCGTAGCTCCTGCTGCTTGATGTGATCCACCACTGTGCAATTTTGATTCCTGTCTCACATCTCCGGTTTGTTGGGATCCACCACTGTGTAGCTGAGATTCCTGCCTCACTTCACCACTGCCTCGTCTTCCTAGACCTGATCCTCTGCGACTACCACTCCCCTCCTCTTCGCCACCACCTCCTTTCTGGGGCCTCTGAGTGTGAACGCGAGCATGAACCACCACCTGCTGCAAGCTGCGGAATAGCTTTCCACAGTCTGGGCATTCCCATGGCCCTCCTGCTCCACCAGACTCTTCTCTTGGATCCAGGCCTCCAAGGTAGGCTCTGACTTGTTCGGCCTCTGTGATCACCGAGCTCCGACCTGTGCCTCGCTGGCCTTGTTGCTGGCCTCGCTGGTGGGACCTCTGCTGCTGCTGCTGCTGCTGCTGCTGCTGTTGTTGTTGCTGCTGAGCTACTGCCAGGCTGCGAGCCACCAGCTGCCACCAAGTTGCCTGGTCTCCTCCTTCTGAAATTGATGCGGTAGTTTCACCTGTGCCCCCTCCTCTAGTTGCTCCCCCTCCTCTTCCTGGGTCCCCTACTCCTGAACCGCCAATGCCACCACCACCATTTCCCATCTCCGCCACCTGAGCCACTGCTTGAAGTCTCTCCATGCAGCTCGCCCCACTGCCATCATTGGGCAACCCGAGGTAGCCCAGAATGGCTGACTTACTTGAGCCCATCCCCATTCTTCCTCCAGTTTCTCTCTCTGATCTTCCTTGTCCACCTCTACCACCTCTTTGCTGGGCGAGAAGGAGGCTTGAATAGAGGGCATTGAGAGACTGATTATTAGCAGAGCCTTTGGCTTGCTGCTCTGCACCTCCTGGTCCTCCAAGGGTTCCCAGTCCAGCCTTCAGCCCAAGCTTGTTGAGATGTACTTTCATGTGGTTTTTGAGGAACCAAGGCTCTTTGAAGCCACGGCCACAAACCTGGCACTTATGGTCCAAGGAGTCCTTGTGCTTTCGCATGTGTCCTTTCAGGAACCAAGACTGGGTAAACCGTTGTCCACAAGTATCACAGCGAAATGCTGGCAGTGCAGGGGATGCAGCCGCTGCAGCTGCTGTCACCTGTGCTGTACTTGGTGTTGGAGCTGGGGTATGGGTCGGGGTGGGCACAGGAGTATCAGGAGTTGTAATGATGTCCCTTGAATTGAAGGCTGGTGGCAGAGCAGGTACCTCAGGGGAAGAAGGGTGGCACTCCTGCAAGTGGGATGCCAGGCTCTCTTCTTGGCTGGCAGAGAAAGGACAAAGAGTGCATTTATATGGGTTGTGAAGAATGCGGACATGGCGCGCCAACTCCGAAGCCGTACGGAATTTTCCTTTGCAGGCATGGCAGCGAAATGTAGGCGCAATAGGAGTTGACGCACCCTCCCCAATTGTAGAAGAATAGGGAGGGGTCACAGAAACAGGGTCCTCTGTAAGTGGAGGGGTCAATGGTGTGCTGTCATCCAGTAAAAAGTTTGGGTTCTGCTCTGTCTGTAGGCCGTTGTCTAGACCTTTGACCTCACCATCAACGTCCTCTTCTGTGAGATGCTGAATGAGAGTCCCTGGCAGTATACGCTGGTTTGGGTGACTTCTGTTATTCTGGATTAAGTCTTTGTGGTTCTGTTGAATTTTGAGGTGCTGCTTCAGGGGTGCTGAGGGGAGTCCAGTCCGGTATAGAGCTGAAGCTCGGCGGTCTCGGTCCAGACTGTGAGCTCGGGCATGAAGAGACAAAATGCTTTGAAATCGGAATCTCTTTCCGCATACATGACAGGGAAACCTGAGCGCAGGCCCTGGTGAAGCCCCTCCCACTCCAGGTATCGCCCTGGTAACAGTATCTTTCTGGAACAGCTGGAGGTCTAACTCATCGTTGCAGTTTCCACTCTGCCCAGATGAGAGGGCCAGCTCCAGGGCTCCAAACCCCAGGATTGGGGCTGATGGTGTGGCTGGTGGAGAGGAGTCCAAACAAGGGCTGCATGCAGCATCTTGTCCCCCTCCTCCTGGGAAAAGAGCCACTGCTGGGGTTGGGGATGGAGGAACTACATCCAGGCCTTCTGCGTCATCTTCTTCATCAACATTGTGGTGATTGTTGTCCCCGTGGAGGGGGAAGGGAGAGAGGGGGAAATAAGGCGTGGTGTCCGGGCTCTGAGGGAAAGGTTCAGGGCTGTGAATTGGGAGGAGAACAGGGCTGTTGGGTAGAGAGAGCTGGGTGTGAGGAAAAGAGGCCTGGGGGCTGTGGTCCAGGGATGGCAGTGTTGGGGGAGACTGGGGCTGCTCACAAGAAAGAGACAACACACACTCTGGCGGAGAATCCATCCTCTATAAATACAAAACACAGAGAGAAGAAGAGAGAGACAGATTGTGAGTGGAACTGGTGACTTAGGAGGAGTTACAACTTTAAAAACCTAGAGGAAAGGTTACATTTGCATGTTGTGCATAATTATCTTTAACTGTAACATAACCTTGACCAGATCTGGAAAAAGGCCAAGAAATAGACGTAACACAAATGTTTTTAGTTTGCCTAACAAGTTCATATGTCTGGATGGGTGGATGCATATGAAAACTGTAGAGAATTACCAGAAGTGTGTGTGATGTTATGCCATTCTTTAGTGTCTCGGCTGACGGGGGACACACTTCTGTGGCAGCCTCCTCCTTTAATTTTCTGGGGACAAAAGCAAGCAAAAAAAAAAAAAACTGCATGATTAGAAATTTAAAAATGAGTTCTTTGCAATCAAAAATCTAACTTGAAATTAAATTGCAGCCAATGTTAACGCATTTTAGCACATTATTGAAGCTATTATCTGACTAAATACTTTATTTTACTAAATTAGCAATATTAGTGTCAATGTAGGCATAAATTCTTTTATTTGAAATATTGAGCAAGGAACTGCAGGTAGCAGATTTTTGTCAAACAGGATAAAAACTCATTTGCACCAAGACTCTTTGAATGTATTCCATCATAAATGCTAATAGCAGAAAATCAAACGCATATTCATACCAGCAGCGTTTGAATGTGTTTTAATGCATGTAAATGTTAAGTACAAAGCAAATCTTTATTTGATCTTCATTTACTCTTCAGTCTGTGTAGGTGTATGCATGCACTTAAATGTGTAACAGGTGTGCACGTGTTCTGCCTCCTGCATGTGTTCACAATTCACTCCAGCATACTGTTAGCACATATGGGATGATTAGCCTGTGTGTGTGTGTGTGTGTGTGTGTGTGTGTGTGTGTGTGTGTGTGTGTGTGTGTGTGTGTGTGTGTGTGTGTGTGTGTGTGTGTGTGTGTGTGTGTGTGTGTGTGTGTCCAGGAGTTAAGGGCACCACCACAGGACATGAACTGTCCCAAACAGGATGGGCGCGCAATGTTTTGACTTCCCCACACACCCTTCCTGTGCACTCATACAGTAGCAGCGTTTTTTTTTTAAATCAGGACTGTAGACAAACATGCACACTCACACACACTGATGTACAGTATGCATGCACTTATGCACAACACTATTTGTTAAATTTACAACCTGGGTGTGGTGCTTTGGCCCATACACTGCTTAGTCATGGTTACTTGTTTAAGTAATGTACAAATGTAAGCTTATTCTACTGTTGTGTTGACTGAACTGCAACCGTCAACCCAGATAACAGAGTCAGCTGAAATGTAAAGTGTGATATACAGCATATTGAACACACAAGCATTTTGGCAAGCACACTCACACACCCAAATATTTCGAGTGCACAGCAGTTAGAATGGATTTATGCACATCGGCTGTTTTCGTCCATCATTTGTTGGAGTTGAGAAGCAGCAGAGGCGCCCACAACAAAACAAAAGGTCATCAATCATTGTGGCAAAACAATGGAACATCTGTGTTCGCAGGTGTGTCGCCCATATTTGTGTTCACATGGCGGTATGGTCACATATGTGTTTATGTGATCAGCTGGATTTGTGTATGTGCGTGCGTGTCACTGAGCCTGGATGACAGAGATTCTTATGTAGCCGGTTGACATTTTAGCTCAGCTATGACTCACAGGGATATCACACCATATCAATCACATAAACACACACACAGACAGACACACACACACACACACACACACACACACACACACACACAGACAGACAGTCCTTTCTTAATCCACCATTATTGTTCTTTCTCTCTCTGTCTTCCTCTCCTTGTCTTTCTTTCCTTGATTCATACTCCTCCCATCCCCCTCTCATTCTCTCCCTCCCTCTCTCCCTCCCTCCCTCCGTCTATTATTCACTAATTTTCTTTCATTCTCTCCCTCTCTCTTTCTTTCTCTCCTGCAGTGTTGCCAGTTGGCAGAGTGCCAGGGAATGCTGATATCAGCTGGTAGATTGGGCCCTGCCAACATGGCGAAGAGCAGAAATGAGAAAGGAGGCAGACACAGGGAAAGAAAGAGAGACAGAGAGAAACATACAGTGCGGTTAAAAACTGGACAGCATTAAAAAAAAAAACATTGTCAGAACCCATGTGAAAGAAAATTATTTAATGCGATTGCCAGCATGGTGTTGAGGGGAAAAGGGGGAAGAAAAATCGGGTAAAGAGATAGACATGCTGGAACAGAGAATAGGAGAGAAATCAGAGTGGTGGAGTGGCAGGCTGGGGCATAACATGAAGAGAGAACAAGAGATTTAAAAATCATTTGAAAAGTCAATACATCCAGACAGAGAGAGATACAGAAAGGGGAAAGATAGAAAAAGGGACACTGGGTATCTCAATGTGTCTGCAGTAGTGTTAAGTCTGATGGCATTATCATATGAATATCACCATCACAACGCATTGTTCCACCGTGACGGTGGCTGTCGCCAACCACCGGCCCTGTCATGCCAATAAAGAAAATTTGGATAGATGGAGAGAAGGAGATAAGGTGCAGCAATGGATGCAAGGAAAGGGGGTTGAGGCGACTGAGGGACAGAAATCAGATTGGAATCAGGTGGAGCAGAAGCATATGAAACCCAGGTTTTAATGAACCAAGAAAAGCAGTGAAGAACCATTCACCTAAACCACCTCCGGACATGGTCGAAGACACATTTGTCCGCATAAGTAACAAAGGCAATTAATTCCCAATCTGGAGATTTGAAGTACTTCTGTAATGCAACTGCACTCAGAAAATGCAACCAAATAGATTGTACAGGTGCTCAACAAGGTGTTAACTGTCAAGTTTAAAAGATGTATGAAGAAGATTTTATAAAAGATCATCACGGAAAAGCATTTTTGATGTGAGGTCCAAATGTAATCTACCTAAATCATAGTCAGTCTTGATGTAAAATGCACATTGATACTGGATACAAGTATGTATAGAAAAAAAAATATTAAAGTGGATTTAAACTGCTCTTTCACAGATTGTTTTTTTCTCCTGCTTTTTCTCTGACCCTGAAATTTGCAGTGTGCGTGCATCAGTTTAACATCATTGCAATTCGCACAGTAATGACAGCTTAAAAGCATATCCTTGTTGTGTTACACATTGCCATGATTTTGTCATTACAGTAATTACAGTGTAACTTTGTGGGCGAGGAGATAACTGATGTAAAGTACTGAATTACCTTAACTGGATATTAGTTTTCATGACAGAGGTCAATTATGCCTACTTTCTTTTTTTAGAACACCCCAAAAAAAAACTGCATTGTTTAAATACTGATAAGTATTGCTCCTACACAAGGTGTGTGTAGAGGGAAAGAGGGGAGGTTGCTGAGTCATACATCACATCCGTGATTAATTGTTGCTGAGAAAGTAGAAGCGTGATATGTTCAGACAAGTTTATTTTTGGGGGGTTTTGATGTCATTGTGTAAATATCCACTGAGTGGTACAGTTTTATTTTGAAGGCTAACTGCATGTTTGTACATGCCAGAATGCTACACATCAAAAATAAATGTGAGGGTGTGATCACCTTTCACTTAAGTTTTTTTTAACTGTGTGTGTGTTTGTGTGTGTGTGTTAAGTCTTTGGATCGTACGAGTGTGATTTGCCCTTCTTAGTTGTTTCATTTCTATATAGTTCAAGGAGGGCTGCTGTATTTTACAAGGAAAAAGGAAGGAGACAGAAAAAAAAGCATCAATTTCTGTAGCATTAATATGTTTTTTCTTTTTTCCAACCTTCTTAACCATATCACAACCCCTACAATTTATTTTGTGACCCCTTGGGTGGTTGAGGACCCTGGCCTGCAGGGACACTGAATAGGGAATAGAGTACAGACCATCTACCTTTGTGTTCTTATCTGTGCCTGTATGTGTGTGTTTGTTGCGCATGTCCTTCTCCATGTACCTAAAAATAGGCATCTCCAAGGTCTCTGGCCTGGGCCTTAGGGCATAAAGTAAACTGTGTATCTGGAGGCTGTGTATGTCTTTGTGTGTGTACTTCAGTGAATCCTTACAAGTGTACCTTTCTGCCAGCTGTATTACTTGAACTCTCATGTGATGAAGCGTGTGCGAGGTGATGTGTCCTTCGGGGATAAGTGGGTGTATGAGAGATCGGCCGCAAAAAAAAAAAGCATATGAAAGAGAGGATGAGCGATTGAGGGAGGAAGAGAGGGGGCGTCCGCTCTCTGTGTGGTACAGTATTATTTGGTCCTGATGTTTTTATCGCGTGCTCACGTGGCGAACTTCCCCACAGACGGTATTCATTTCCTTTATTTCACCTTTCCCTGAACCCCCTGCTTCACTCCCTGCTTAGCTCCAACTTTGTCTGGCTCACACTCCCCCCCCCCCCCTTCATCTTCAGCAGTGATAAGGGGGGGAAGTCTCCCACTGTGCCTCCACCACTAACTGTAAAGATGTGACTTGGATGTGGTGGACTCTTTGTACAGAAACTTTTGTGTATCATTTTGGTCTGACAATGAAAGTAATATCGCTATCAAAGGGCTCACTTGTGCCTGGAAATCAAAACTACAGGCATTGGTGCTGTTTTTGGGGAAAAAGTGTCCTTGAAATAGCAATATATTGGCCTTTTGGAAATGTATTTTGTGAGCCAGATGAAGGAGAAGTTGTGAAAATGATACATTCAGTCATAGACTCTAATCTGCCCTCAGCTTTTGCTAGATCTCCTACTCTACTTCTGTTAATTTAACCCTATCCTACTGCTTTTTTCCATTTCTTACGGACTAACCTTATCTCCTTTCTTCTCCTCTAACTCTCCCTCCACTCCCAATCTCCTCTCAAGCTGTTGCTCCTGCTCTTTCTGAATGAATTCCTCCTCCAGCGGAGAACACGAGCCGACACTTCCCCGCAGTCGCGGAGCGCCGAAGTGGGATCGCCGCGGCAGTGCCAGATCTGAGCGAGTGAATCTGAACGCTGGAAACATCACAGCATCTCGGCAGAGTAACGAGGCTCTCGCTCCAAGTCATGCAGGCCGTGCTGTGTCTAAACCAATGAGCGGAGGCGCTGACTGACTCGTCTGATTTAGGATTACAGGATAGAGGCCTTAAAAGAAGAATTGGTTTGGAGCATGCACATGTCATAAGCAAATCACTGGATTTGTTTTCACTCTGATAGGCTTATCTGTGCACTCTAAAGACCACCTGCAGGGGTTGAGAGATAAAAAACAAAGAAAGGGGCAATCACGCATCCCACAGGTGAAACAAACGCCTACATGCTGTTTTTATTTTATAAAAACCAAATGTGCACTAAAAACTGTTGAATAATGATCTAATTTGGATTAAAAAAATAAAAAAATCAAACCCTTCAATCAGCAATAAGCACCCTCTTCCCCTGAAGTGTCCTTGAGCAAGACGCCAACTACCCACAAGCCCCGGGGATGCTGACCCTACACGGTGACCTCCTTGTGTAATATGTGTATGACTTGTATCAGACATGTGAACACCTATAGAGAAAAATAGAAACTGTTAACACCGGTTGATTCTTTATTTACCCTGGGGAAATTTGAGGAGCATGTGTTCTCTTTCTTAGTAACACCTTGCTTCAGGCACACTCAATTACACTTTTCTTATATACCGCTATATACTGTATATTAGGGGTGGGGGGGGAGGGAATCAATAGTGTCGCGATATTTTCCGTGACAATACTGTATCAATACATAGACGCCAAGTATGGATCTAGTATTATATATGTGTTGGTCAGTTTGTCTGCTTGACAATCCCATTTTGCAGCAATAAAATTGAAGTGAGATCAACAAACAGAGAAATGTATCTCTTTAAGATAAAACAGATGTTGACAAAATTTCCTTTTGGGGACAGCATTTGAAATTGGAAAAAATTTGGAGTTGGAAAAAAAGTAATAAATTGCAATAATATCGTATTGTGATGATATGGTATCGTGAGGCTTCTGGTGATCCCCCCCCTACTGTATATGGGAGTGTTAATACTTAAATCAACACCTCTTGGGGCTTGTAAATTGGGGCGAAGCACCTTGCACAAGGGCCCTTTGACTGTACGTACTGTATATAAGGTTGGAAAGTAACTTGGTTTTCTATGTCAGGGCGTTTGAGCCTAAAGGTGAGAGTATGCTCAAAAAGAACTAGTTTGTGCTCCACATTGAATGCAAAAGTGTTCATAGCTGTTCTGAATGGCAGGGTGAAGTGCTGTCATAGAGAGGGGTGAGAGCGAATAATAATTTAAATAGGGAGATAACGGCGCACCTTTATCCGGCGCAGACTTTCCTAGAATGCATTCATAGTGTTGTACTCGGTTGCACACATAAAAAGTACCGAAAGTAGTTGTATAATGAATTAAAAAATAGAGCTTGAGAGAAGTTTAAAACGGCCTTTCTCACCTCCTCCGACCTGTCCACCTGCAGCGTGCTTATCGGATTGTAAATTCAAGAAAGTTACGAAAATTGTCGGATGAACATAGGAGGAGGAAGTTTCAGACACTGTTGGAGCATACTGACGCCTTAATACCTTCAGCCTCTCTAACTCACCTTTCAGCTCCCTCTTGCTCACCATCTCTTGATGATCGCACCGCTGCGGCTCTATCTTTTTCTTGACCCGCTGGTGTTGTGACCCGCTTTGCTCGCTCTGCTTTCGATACGATGATTTCGATTTTGGTCAAACACACACCGGAGGGGACTGGTTCAGAAGAAAAAGCAAACCATCTACCTGTCCACCTCTTTATTGTAAGAGTAAGTTTGAAACTGGTCTGCAAACTCAATACAAGTGGCACAAGTGGCGTACTATTTAAGTAAGACCCTAATGCTCTAAATACACGCTAATCCCGAGCAGGCAGCAGAACTCTCAACAGTCTCAAAATGTCACAATGCAGTAGCTTCTCCCTAACTGAGGGCAAGCAGGTGCCTCTCCCGCAGCGTGCTAATGACCCAATTATATCAATCAGAAGCCTTGATTGGTGCTACACTCCTCTCCCTTTTTACTCTCTCTCCCTTAGTCTCTTTCTCCCTCACATACAATCTCTTCCTCAAGAGCCACCTGGATGGGTTGTATGTGCCCCTTCAAGTACAGTACAGTATGTACAAAGATGGGGAGGAGGGCAGCATTGATGGTGGCGGAGGAGGAGGAGGAGGAGGAGGAGGAGGAGGAGGAGGAGGATACTACTTGAGCACAACAAGCAGAGAGAGGTCTGAATGAGGCAAAACCATCAGACTCTTTTTTTTTTGACACAGGGCCAGTGTTCCACGCCCGTTAGCACAGTGAGTTCCAGATGAGTAGCCTATTTGCAACGTGAAATCATCGTCTTGTATCGGAAAGGAGATGCACCTGTAGAGGGATACTTTTCCAACAGAGTTTTTTTTTTTTTTTTTTATATTACCACCAGTGCTTACAAAAAGTCACTCAATTTCGACAAGAATTTCAACAGAATTGACTCTTTCTTTCTTCCATAGATGATCTATCTGCTTTAAACTCACAGAGGATTTGTTAAGACAGGATGTAGTTAAGGTTTATTTGATTTAGAGAATATGTGTAAAAAAAAAAAGAAGAAAAGAAGCCCACAACATCCCTGTTTATAGGACAAGCCAGCAATGTCAACCTACTTCCACTCTGCACACGCTCTCAGAAGTGTGACATTTTGGGTGGATTGAAAAAAAAATAGGGCATTCCAGGATCCCTAAACATATTCCATTGGATATAGAAAAGGCGACAGGAGTGTCTTTGGTCAACCCAGATGACACGTCTGCGTCTTATCTCATGAGGAATTTCCTCCTCGCCCCTATGATGTGCGTCAATAACGTGCAACCATTTTCAGTCGCTCTTTCCCCTCTTCTCTCTCGCGGCCATCTCAATTAGAGGCACATTAATGAAATAAATAACCATCAACAAACAATGCACTAATAAACACCCCTACTAAAATGAGATTAACCCTGCCCGCAGATGGTGTCCGCGCACAATCCCGCTTCCAAAAAATGCGATTAAAAATCATAAACAGTGGGATGTAGTTTGGAGAAGTCGGGGGTGGCGTGTGTGTGTGTGTGTGTGTGTGTGTCATGTCAGCCTATCTATCGCTCTCTCCCCTGCTCCATTTTGTTCTTAAATTTTCTATACAAAAGATTAAGGGAGGGGAAAAGACGAGTGTGTGCGAGCAGGGAGAGGACGGGAGGAAGAAAGTGCCATCATGGATTTCATCTGGAGTCCTCTGCCAATCTCCCAAACCGACATCAGTCCCAAAAAGCGACATCGAGTCCAAAAATGCACATTTTTTTTTTAAACCGGAGCTGAAAACCGGTAACTTCTCTTTCCAGAATACAATTTGGCAACACGCGTTTTGCACACACACGGCCACAACGTTGCATGCCACACTTGCTATGCTACTTTCTGAGCTTAGTAGACACTGGAGGTGATGTTAGGACAACTAAACGGGTTGTAGGAAACATCGTAGTAAAAAGGTGGGCAAAGTATAACGTTAATAAAACACTATTACAGCCTGTGGATGCGTTTTTGCGCACATCCCAGATGAAAGTGGCGGTGCTTATCTCGAAAACAATGCACTACACAATGCCTAATGTGTGTCCAACAAAAGAATTAGTCCAGCTAATCGCCTCTACCCACAAATTACGCTTTGTAAACCAACTTGCTAACATGCAAAAATCCACTTTTACGCCTGGACAATATGTCTGCTGCTTATCGAAATCCTCCGTTACGCACCGAGAACTTGTGCCTCTTTTTTTAGTGAAAGCTACTTTTTTGGGGGGCAATCGTCGTTTTCACGCGACGTTAACACGGGATAAAGAAGAAGAGGCAATAGCGCTGCTGAATTTCACAACTGGTTTCCTAGCGTGGATAGAAATAACTACTCGTTAACAGAACTTGGTTCAAAGTTATGCGGATTTAAAAAAAATACATCATTAAACACTCCGAGTGACTTTTCGTGCTGTTGCAACCATTTTAAAGTCGCATTTTATTTCGAGTTGACTTGCCGAATCGACTTATTTCAAATGTTACACCGAGTGTTTTCAGAATTGTATGGGGAAATATCATCATTTCTCCGTTTTTTTGTTTTTTTTTTGTCATGTCACGGGCTATAGGAGGGCTCAGAGGCTACATGCATATCGGCCACGCGCGCACATACGCCGGTTTACATACATGACACACACGTAAAGTGGTCCGGAGCGGTTACATAGCCTACATACATACATGCTTCATGCCAATCACTCAAGCACACGCGCGCACACACGTACACATCCAAACTGCAAATAAAACACAACAACAACTATATTGGCCATTATCCCGTGTGTTGCTCGTGGAAGAAAAAAAAGGCAACACAGTCGCAATAAATTCAACAATTTTGGAAATGGTTATCACCGGTGTTTCATGCCACCATGCATAAAAGTGGATATGTAAACAGAGTGGTGGATAAAATGTAAGTAGATAAATGAAGATATAGGATATATGTTGAAAGTAAAGACTCAGTGTACTTACGGGAGAGGCGGCGAGGAGATTAATGACACGACACGTCATGATTACGTTTCACTTGAATTAAATACATTACGAGTTGGGAAAAAAATGGAAATCAGGGTTGTATACAAGCATACGCCGTTTCCCCCTCCCTCCTCCCTCCGTTTGGTCACCCTCTTCTCTCCCTCTCTCTCTCACTCTCTCCTCCTCCTTCTCCTCCTCCATCTCCCTTTCTTTTCCTTCACCCTTTCTCTCCTTTTCTTCTTGCATTTTTTCCCATTTATTGTACAGGAGTGGGTGAATAGGGAGAGGCAGAGGAGAAGTGGGAGGGAGAGTGATGTAGGTTGGAAATGTTAATTATAATCTCGGCACGGGCACCATTTTACAACGCTGTCATCTCTTCACATTTGTATCCTAAATATGGCATCTGGGGTGGCGGGTAGCTGACAGTTTAGAGAGACATTTTTTTTTTTTCGGGAAGGAGAAGAAGAAAGTTTCACACCAATTGGACTGTGTTAAAAGTGATGACAGGGACAAGAGGCAGCTTAAATGTTGTGGTGAGCCACCCCGGAAGCACATGGCCACTTCCAGGATGGGAAGATACAAAGTGCACATATTTGGATGTAGGGTTCCCAACCTAAGGCCCAGGGACCACCGGGAATCCCTAGGGAGTTTTCCAGGGGGTCCCCAGCAAAAAATAGCAGCAGTGGGAAAGACTAAAAGTACAGTATCGCTTTGGAAAAATACTCACCACGCAGTCGAACTGTGACTTATTTAAAAGTATGTAGGCCAGGCAAAGTATTTATAGCAAATTGAACTAAAGCATCAAATGTACACACAATACACACTTTTGCACAGGCTGCACCCACTTTTGTCAGTTGCCAATGGTTTAGCTGTAGCAGGTGGACATCTAGTCCAACCAATGAACCCGCATCAACATAATTTGCATTGAAGATCCCATGCATCTTCCTATTTGTCCCGTTATTAATGCAGTACGACTAGGGGCTGAAAGTTGAACATATCTCAAAAGCTACAAAGCTAAATTCTGATATTTTTGGTCAGTTGAAGGGATAAGATCTGTCACCTTAAAAGAGACATCTTAAAAATAAAAGTTGTAATGGCCAATGCCTTAGTTAACATTTGTCTATTCGAAAATTCAGCAGACATGGAGTAATGTCACCATCCCCTTTGCAATGATGTTTCTGACCCCCTGATGAATTAAATCCAATATTCACGCTCCTTTTAGCTCTCAAGTTGTTTGATTTTTGACTTTCTTCACCAGCTAGTTGCTAACTTTGTCTGTCTGCCGTTTGGTGCTGGGCAGGCAGTGGACAGTGGGCCGTGTTGCTGGAAACAGCTGCTGGGAACCCATCCAGACATGTTTTAAGACACGTACAATTTTTTGTGTCTGAGCACTGGAGGTTTCAAGTGTCCACATCACACATTTGTGAGTTGTATACTGGACCACGATTGGCTTCCAATTCCAGTTGTGATGTCACAAAATGCTGCTAGTATGTTCTCAGTACATCTTAAATTCAGGCTCGCGGTGAGCACAGAGAAACTTTCCCCCTTCAAACAGTCTCCTAGTGTCAGACTCTACACATACATCACTCTACCAGTCAAACATCCAAGTGAACTATCAATAAGTAAAGCACATTTATAAATAGAGGGGTTTTTAAAACCAAACCACCGAGCTAAAGGAGGGAGAAAGAATTGCAGAGTTGTGTGATACTTCTCTGTGGGTCCAACACCATGAGTGACCCCTGATTGGAAGAACGCGTGACGTGGGTCTGGCTGCTCGAGAATTTCAGTGTCATGGCAGCGCGTTGAGAATACGATCTAGTATTTTACGAAAATAGTTCACCGAAACATGTTTCTGAAAACATTTTAAGATAGGCCATGCAGTTGCTGAATCTGTCTTCATTTCAGATCGACCAAGGTTAGTTTGAAAGATTTTCGTCTACTTCTACTGGATAGTCGCGTCGTGTTCAATGGATTCATTTGCGTAAAGATGAGCATCGGCCAGCTTTTGGACGCGCAGCATTTTTTCAAATGCAGCGCCGCCTTCACGGAATGCTTTGCGTGCACGTTAAAGTCGCTTGACGTCACCCATAGGAATAGAGTGGAGGTCAAATTGATCTGTACCGTCAGAAGCGGAGCCCCTTGCTGCCCGACTCACAGATTTAATTGCCTCCATTCACTCCTGTAATGAAACTCCATGCCTTCTCTTTTCTGCCGTTGTCCTTTGTACAAAGTTCTTGTTATGTTTTTCCACCTCCAGGATGAATCTCTCGTCGTCCATGGTGTTATAGAGGAGAGGTGTACGATATTTAGCCTGGTCCTACCAGACTCTCGTACATTTCATTTGTACAGAGAGTCTGGCCACTCTCCATTGACAAGTGTTAACTTCCTTGAAGGCGGGTACTCTGTTAAAGTTTAAAACTATTGGATCTGCCCAGAGCCACTCTGGATCTGCCATAACCAATCGCTAACGTTTGGTCGTGACGTATGTTACGCGCATGTGCAGCAAGAGGGGAGACTGACAACAACTATCGGCTTATATTTAGCATTAGCATCGCTAGCGTTAGCCTTAGCCAACTCCTTCACCACTAATGGAGCGAACTGGAAAATCAAACTTTTCCCGAACCCCGTGGGGAGGAGGGCCTCAACATCATGGCCAGCAACACAACTCAGCAAAGATTGTTCTTGCTCGGGCTTTAACTTCTGGATATTCGGCAGCGTTGCTGCCACAACGGACCGAATGGCTTCGCTCGCATCTTTCTAGCGCACGTCCTCAACGTCATCGTTCTCAGCCACTCCCTCTGTTCACTGATTGGACCGCCAAATATTTGACCGGAGAAAACCCAAGAATATACCGCAAACCCAGACGGAGTACTGAAGGGAAATGAAAATTGAGCGGACGTAAGTAGGAGGGCGGAGCCAGGCTATACGATATTGGAGGGGGGGTTTATTATGGTAAATTGATTGGATACTCTTGCTGTTTCACTTCCTGCCCGGCTGTTCGAACATCCTGCGGCTCGCGTGAAAATAGACCTGGCGTGTATCTTTAGCGAAGCGGAGCGGACAGCCGCTTCACGCACGCTTCTGGGATGAGGGGGGTGGAATATCAAGCATTGATTTGAATGGCTGCGATTGCTCGTGGGGATCGCGGCACCTCCGGAAAGCAGCACAGACTTGCGTGGTGGAAAATAGGGGTTAGAGCAGGTGTAATGACTTGTTGCCTACTTGTGTGGGTCTCATCCACCAACTTTATATCTGATTCAATTGGAATCTGGTTGAATGCATATCTACAATCTTGATATGATTGATCTAGATTTCGGCCACAAATAGCCATATAAACTTGCATTGGCGGTTCCATCCTCTTATCGTCCTTCTGGAAATATTAAGTATTTTCATTGGACCTTCACCATCCGTTTTATCTTCTCCATCTACATCAGAATTTTTTTAAAGTATCAAGTGCTGAATTAAACACAGACTTCGTTTTTCACCCGACCTATTCTTGTATTCCATTCTCCATTTATGTGGCGTACTGTTATTGTACTGTATAAGGGCAAACGACAACAACAAAAAGCAGAGAGTCAAATCTACAGTACTTGGGCAAGGACGCTCGTGGAGTGGTGCAGCCCACACGCCTCTTTCCACCACCTTTCAGCCTTTATCAAAGAGAGTAACAGAGGTAGATACAGAACATATGGAGGAACAAAAAGCCAGCTGAATAGTGTTGCAGAAATGTTCACCTTTACATGTTTACTTAATTCTCTCACTTTGAGTTGATTCTTTTTAATAATAGGGCTTCAGTCTAAACAGTATTTAGAAGTAACCTCTGCCTTTGTGTGTTTACGCTGACACATGGAAGAAACAGGAATTGTACAGTAAGTCTGAACGTTCCTCAGCTAAAGGCTGTGAGAAGGTAAATGTTGGCCGTGAAATTCAAATGTCTTTGCTGACGCAGAACATATCTCGTGGATCAGCCATTGTAAGCCAGCCATTGTGTATCTGAGAGTGACTGACTAAGTCTGTGGCACATGTGCAGTGCATGCTTCTCTCAGTGTGTGTGCATAGTAAATCAATGTGTGCATACGAGTGTGTGTGTGTGTGTGTGTGTGTGTGTTTGTGCACATTTTGCATGTCAGCCGCTTACATATGTACAAGTGCATATATGTATGAATTCTATGTCTGCTCATGTGCCTCTGCAACTGAACTTGTGTGTCGGCCTTCAACATAATATGTGTGTGTGTGTGTGTGTGTGTGTGTGTGTGTGTTTCCTATCTGTTTGTGATTGTGTGTATGCTCACGGTACATATGTGTACGTGTTTGCGGCTGCTACAATGGCATCATCACCCACCCCTGACGCTTTGATTGTTTTCTCCGCCGCAGCAGAAATGCACCAATTAATATGCAGAGAGTGAGTGAGACAGTGACACACACACACACACAAAACACAAAAAAACAACCGTGAGGGAGGGAGACGGGGAGGGAGGTGTGATGGAGTGAGGGGGGCAGAAGAGATGGCACTGGGAAAGGGAAAGAATAGGGGAGATGAAATGAAAGATGAAGAAAGTGTGTGTGTGTGTGTGTGTGTGTGTGTGTGTGTGTGTGTGTGTGTGTGTGTGAGAGAGAGAAGGAGAGAGAGAGAGATGGAGTGAGATAAGGGGCGAGTTTGGAGGGGAGAGGGGCGTAGATAGAGGGGGTGAAATCTGATAGATGCTTGAGTAAAAACAAGAGAAGGAGAGAAAGAAAAGAGTGAGGGATGAGGCTGAGGTGGGCTGAGGAGAAGGAGGAGGAGAGGGATCAATATGTACATATTCACTGAGATATGGTGGGAAATCAATTGAAAGGAGGGGAGGAGGAATTGATTCGGGGGGAGGAGTAGGTGGAGGTGGGGGGGGTCGCAAGGAAAGAGGGAGGGAGGAAGGAGACGACGGGGGAGGGGGAGGAGGAGTGCAGAGGTGGAGTGATATGTGGCTACGGCTGCTGTCCTTTTTGTCGCAGTGTCAGGGTATTGATACTGTAATACACTCCCACCCCCACCCCACACAGACACCCCCCCCCCCCCCCCCACCCCCCATCACAATGCTGCCGTGACAACGGCTGTCGCGGCGACGCCTACTGGCACAATGCAGCCACAATACAGAGGTCACTGAAGCATCACACACACACACACACACTCAAAGAGAGAGAGAGAGAGAGAGAGAGAGAGAGAGAGAGAGAGAGCAGAGCAGGCCAGAGGGAAAGAAAGAAGGGAATGAAAGCAAAAAAAGGAGGAGAAATATAAGGAGGGGGGGAGAGGTGGAGATTAAGAGGGAGGGAGGAAGATGGATGGATAGAAAGGGATGGTGATGGAGATGGAGAGGAAAGAGGGAGGGGAAGGGTTGGGGACGTGGATTGATGGAGAGACAGGAGTGAAGGAAGGAAGGAAGGAAGGAAGGAAGGAGGTGGAGGAGAGATGTGGCAGGATAATATTACATGTGTAAAATGCCAGAGGGTGTGTGCTCATAGAAACATGTTTAATGGCTTTTATTATTGCAGGGAAGGTTGTGTGAGGTGTGTTTTATTTTGGCAGGGTGATGTATGCACTGTGTGTGAGCAAACAACAAGATGTTTATTCTGTAATGTGGATCCATTTTGGACGACAAATATATGATACTCATACATACCTGCAGTGTCTAGACATTGTGAATGTGCGAGCATGTTGTTTTAAAAAATATATATATTATTCTGTTAATGGGATTTTAGGAAATATTGGTAATAATCATTTTTTATGATCAACTGTATTTATTTATAGCAAATCATCGCTGTCCTGTGAAAACCACGTGGTTTCAAAATGTCAGCCCTGGTTTTCAGCTTTGTGACAATGCGTTAATCTGCTTATCCAATTGGTTTGTAAATGCTTTACGTAACTTAAGAAGTGGGAGATTGTCTCACCCCATAAAGGAACCCTTGATCTGTCAGGTTTTTTTTTTATATTTTGGAGATACCTGTTTTTCTTTAGACATTATAATGGCATTTTATCAGTTTTACATCCCATCTGTTTGCTTGACCCTTGATCACTCTCTTTATATTTGATCTATTGTATTATATTGTAATGCTGCATGATGTTCTTCTGCTGCTGAACAATATTTTTCTGGTTAAAATAAGTGAAAAAAAAAATATATATATATATATTGATGACTTTAATACTGTAACAATGAAACGCTCAAATCATGCTGTGAACCTGAAATCAGTGTTCATTTAAGAGATCAGTCTGGTGGCAGATTGTTTCTGAGTGTTTTAAATCATTAGTGTCAAACTTGTATTCAAAGCATAAAAAATAAATAAAATAAAACACACGCACACACTGCCTGCTCTGACCTCCCTTTGCCAAAATGTCTGTGCCGGCATATTACTGTATCTCCCTCCAACATGCACTCTCATTTACAAAAGAAATGCTTGGCTGGCTGCCTATAAGTCAGTTTATCCGCGTGAGATGACCAACGTCCCTCTTTTTCTTTCTCTTTTTTTCCTCCTCTCTCACTATCTCATACAGTGTGTGTGTGTGTGTGTGTGTGTGTGTGTGTGTGAGTGTGTGTTTGTGTGTGTATGATCTATAGTTCCCTGCCTCCCCCCCCTCCTCCCTGCATCACCCCCTCCTCCCTCCCTCACCCTAACCCTTCTTAATATGATGTAAAAAGCTAATCGCATGCAAATGTCTGTTGTCCCGGTAACCGGGCCTGAAAAATCCCTTTGATGTTTCCCCCGACTCATTCTCTTCACGTTCTCTTTGTTCGCCACAGTCTCGCTGCTTTGTCAACATCCCCCCTTTTACCCCGCTCTCTCTCTCTCCTTCATCCATTCTGCAGCTCTCTCGGCCCTCTCTTAGTTCTCTCCATTAGAAAAAAAAGTTCTAACTCTACTTTGTGTCTCCCTCTTTCTATAAGCCCCTCTCTCTATTCTTCCTCTCTTTTTCTCCCCTGCCTCCTCTCCCCCTCGTGCTCCTGCTCTCCCCTTGACTGTGCCTCTCTGTCTGTCTGCCCCTTCGCCCTCGCTCATTTCCCATCATTCCCACCTACTGTCTCCTGTCCTTCTCCTCTGTCGCTCTCTTTCTCTCTCCCTCAGTTCTGCCCCTTCCTGCCCCCACCCTCCCCCATTCCCCCTTTTTACCCACCCTTTATCTCTCATTCCTCCCTCTATGTCTCTCACATGCACAGATGGACACACACACTCATGCTCTCAAACTGCCCTCCCTCCTTTAGAGAATTTGATCCCTAGACTATTTGATATGGCGCTGCACTGGAGTTATCTAATCATTCTGGTTTTTGTGAGGCCCGGTGGAAGCGGCAGCACAGCTGGCTTTTACAGAATAGACCCCACTCATTACAGCAAGTTTAAGGTTACGAGGTTACAGGCCCTGTTTTGAGGTTAGACCTGCTACATGGTTCACATACAAACTCTAACCCTCCACTCCTCTTAAATCCCCATCTGCGAGTTTGGAATTTGCATCCAGTTTTAATTCAACACAGAAAAGAAAAAAAAAAAAAAACAGTACAATTATCAAGTAAGCATAACATGCATTTCCAACATTCCACATCCCTTTCAAAAAATGTAAACATCAGGCAGAGTGTGTCGTAGAAAAGGGCAAGGGGAAAGTTTCTATACATTAATACTGCCTTGCCACGGCATACAAAAGTCAGGGATTCTGCATATGACAATCTATATTGCAGTAAGAATGAAAGATGGTGTTCATTACATTGCTTCCAATATAAGGCAATGTACCAAACAGCTAAAGGCTATCAAGTGTACGGGCCTTCTCCAAGCCAACAAATTACATATTGATTCAGAAACGGCTCAATAGCCATTTGCAATTTTTGAATTTGAATGCAGATATGAAACGTGCTAAATCTGATAACGGCAACAATCTGCTGCTGCTGTCTGCAGACGCGAGCTTGACCTCCCGCTGCCGGTTTCTGCTACCCGATGGCTTCATATTGTACCTTAAGCATGATATCGTTTGATCGGGATACACATGCTATCTAATCAAACCAAAGAGTGAATGATGATTGGTTTTACTGGCTGTATGCTTGCTGCCATACAATATGAACTATGCATCATCGTATGAAATATTGATGCTTTTTTCTTTTGGCTGCGACATAACATAAAAATGACAAGTGCCAGATATGTTGTGCGTCATTTTGTACTATATTCAGCACTAATGTAATCTCATAGAAGTGTAACATGTATTTCTATTAGTGGACCCACGAGTGAGTGGAACTTATTTTTATAAAGCATGTTCCCTAGACTTGAGATATGATATCTTAAAGGAAAAGTTTGGGAAATGCACTTCTTTGTCTTCTTTGCAAGAGTTAGATGAAAAGATTGACACCACTCTTATGTCTATGGTCAATATGAAGCTACTGCCAGCAAACTGTTAGCTTAGCACAAAGAATGGAAGCAGGGGGAAACAGCTAGCCTAGTTTTATCTGAAGGTAACAGAATTTGTCTACCAGCACCTCAAAAGCCCATTAAAAATCTTGTTATATGTAAAAAAGAAATGTAAAAACGACGAGTATAGCTTTAAAGGGGGTTCATAACTGGGATTTTTCTGACAACCTCAAGAAATAAGAAATAGTCTGGTACAGGATCCCGTATTTAAACCACAACTTGACATTTTTCCTACAGATTAGGGATCTTTAGAGGTGCTTGTAGGTAGTTTTTGTTATAATTGTTTCCCCGTTTCCACTCTTTATGCTAAGCTAAGCTGCTAGCTGTATCTTCATCCTTATTGTACAGACATTACATTGGTATGGATCTTCTCATCTAATTCCTGTCAAAACAACGAGTAGGTATATTTACCAAAATGTTGAACTATTCCTTAAAAAAGATAATCTAAACACGTGTCAAACTCAAGGCCCACAGGCCAAATACGGCTCCTCGCAGACTCCGATCAGGCCCGCATATCAATTTAGGTTCCCAATAAATTTTGGCCCATCTAGTTTATGTCGCTTTTTTCTTAATTTTTTGTTTTGGCACTTTTTGCCGTGTTTTTGATGTTTTTTTCTGACCTTTTTTGGCACTTTTTTCAAGGATGGCTAAGGAACTTTGTTTCTGACTTCTTTAGGGCTTTATGTCGATCAAACTGTGAGTGAGAAGACTATATGAGACAAGCAGTAATATAGTCAAAGATATTTGACTTTTCTCTTAATAAAAGCATGTCTATAAACGTTACGTCTGGCCCTTGATGTGATTCTTATTGTCCAGTGTGGCCTTTACTGAAGTTGAGTCTGACACCCCTGATCTTAAGAAATCCCCTGACATCACAATGGTAATCGGCTTAAGAGACATCACTAAGGACCTCTTCAAACTGTGATCTTGAAACTAAAAAATTCACAAGCAGAAGCTAAAAAGGAACATTTGGGGGCATCTAGGTTGTTAGTCAAATGAAGAAAAGTTCCCTACAGTAGAAGTCAGAGTTGAGTAAATTGTCTCTTTAAGAATAATAACATGTAGTTCATGTCTTCTGGGCCGCAAGCACAAAAACCAGCAAAACCAGAATATAGCACATCAAACATATCCACCTTTCTCCATTTTATGGAGACCAGGAAAGCTCAGATTGAATATAACAATAATACCTCTTTGTACACACATCAACATTGCACAGACACCCATTATTTATACCTTTGGCATACAGAATATGGAACTTATATCAAAATAATAGTTTTAAATTCATTATCAGTACATATAAGGCACCAAGAAGCTCATGTTGCTAACATAAGTTATACTTTAAAGAAGGCTAAATAAGTTCTTGCCATTGTTAATGCAACATCATTAGCTTAAACAAACATATGGATATGATCCTGTAAGATGTTCCTGTTCAATATCAAGGCAATGCTTACTGTGTGTGATCAGATGTAACCTTGCCTGATGTTGATTTAGCCGCTGTACCAGGCTCTAAAACGGCCACAGTGACTGTGTGTGTGAGCATGTGGATGTGAATAGAGCTCCACTGTCTTATAACAATAAGAATGACTGCATGTGTTGGACACTGTGTGTATTTGTGTGTTATGTGTGTGCATGCTCACACCACCCCTGCCTCATTTACATAGATGCAATCACACCTAGCCTATGCCACACATTTTTACACAGACAGGGGAAAAAAAAACCTACAGTACTTCATTCAGCGTTAGGAAAATGAGAAAGTACATAATACATTCTAAATCTTCAATCCTACAGTGGATTTACGCCCCACATATTACTTCCTGTTTATTGTCAGATGCTGGAGCATGTGATGCGTACAGTCAGCCAGCCAGCCGGGCAGTCAGTGGTTCAGACCAAGTGGTTTGGCCTAGTAGACAATGGCCGCACTGTGTGGCTGAAGTGCCTTTGGTGTCAATGACTTTGCCAGCAACTGAGACTGGCAGATCCAAAATGGCGGAGCGCAGAGAGCTCTGCTGGTGTTTGTCATGGTTTAAACAGGGCAGTTTTGATCCTTTTTTGGAGGCAGCTTTTCTTTTTTTGGGGGGGGGGGGGGGGGGTTTAAAACGTGGGGAACGCAGTGCAGCTCTGCTCCGGCTAATCAGCTGGCATTTTATTTGTTTGTTTTAAGTAGGTGAAGAGGGGAAAAGGGAAGTTTAGCAAGCATGTAAGAGAAGTTAAAATAGTCTGAGGGTCTCTCTTGTCTCCTTGCTCCTCGAAGTCCAGTTTGGCTTGCCCAGAGGTGGAATAGAGATGTTTAAATCTTCAGTCCAGGGTCCAGTTTCTGATTGGAAAAAGTTACAGGAAGAGACACAAAGAAATTAAACATTACATTTCTATATTTTTTTTTTTGCATGGATCGTAAGCATTCTTCTGTGACATTGTGACATGAGCAGGATCATAAAGGGAGCAACAACAGAGAGAGGAAGAAAAGATGAAAGAAATGTAACTTACTCTTATTTAAATGACAGTTACACGGCTGTAGAGGGAGACTGACTCTGAGGAGGAATAAAGACAAACAGAAACAGTCACATTTTTGTATTCTGCACTAAAGTGTGTGTGTGTGTGTGTGTGTGTGTGTGTGTGTGTGTGTGTGTGTGTGCTATAGCGTGCACGTACGTGGGCGCAAGCGGCAATCCTCCCTCTGTTGTTGAATATGTGCGTATCACTGTCTGTGTGTTTGCCCTATTGGTTTGGGCTGCGTGTGTCCGTCTGTCTGTCAATCTGTTTCCAGCGCAGTCTGTTTGCCAATCTGTCATATTCTGTTTGCTAGATAAGGAGATTGAGAGAATGTGTGTGTGTGTGTGTGTGTGTGTGTGTGTGTGTGTGTGTGTGTGTGTGTGTGTGTGTGTGTGTGTGTGTGTGTGTTGTGTGCGCGCGCAGAGCAAATTTGTTTAAACTTTACCATGGAGATGGCAGACATGTACTGCTTTTTCTTTACAGCTAAGAGGATGCATACTCCCTTCTACACTTTATTAACATATAGAAATGCTGTTGCCATTTGATGGACACCTTTTTATCACCTCACTGAAACTGTAGCAGAATGACTCCACTAATCTCAGGCGTAGGTTACATTCAAATGGCTGAAATTCCACAGCAGCTGAGGGACATTTAAGTTTTCCATTTTGCACAAATAAACATTATTTTCATGTGTAATATATAAACCATGAGAAAAGAGGAAAGCCTGATAGTGTGGGTAAAAATTGTATAAACCCAAATGGGCTTTTAAATGCACTCATCCATCTAAAGAAGAACCATGCATGAAGATCAGGAAAATTACTGATTAGAAAATGACACATTTCAACGATTTCTAATTGCAACGCCTCCATTTCGAGTCCAGCCGGGAACCTTTGCACGCCATCCATAGTTTCTCTCCCCTAGATCCTTGTCCATTCCTCCTTACTGTCCGCTATCGAACGGAGGTTAACATTCTTGAAAGAATACTTGCAGAGGCGGACGATCTACTAACCGTTTTTGCATTTTCCTACCTTGATTAGACAGCAGTGGTAGATAAATGAGAGAGAGAGAGAGAGAGAAAGAGAGAGAGAGAGAGAGAAAGAGAGAGAGAGAGAGAGAGAGAGAGAGAGAGAGAGAGAGAGAGAGAGAGAGAGAGAGAGAGAGAGAGAGGGAAAACAGACCGATTTAAACCGGGGATGTTGTGGATCATGGTCAGCGTTTTAACCCCTAACCCACAGGGACGCACCCTGCTAAGTGTTTTTGGGGTTTGGTTCTGTCATAAAACAACCTAGACACACAACACACTTTTTCACATATTCACCAAGAAAACCAAAGCACACAGATTCAAACCAACGTAAAAAATGGACATGCAGAAACACAAAGTAAAGTGTGACACAGAAGAAAATAAAATCACTAAGTAGTGGTCCCGACTTTCCCCAAATCTTGACAACAACAGACTGCTGGGCCCCTGCTACATTACTGACTGAAAGTTGAGTAAAGTTGAAAGTGAAAGTAAATCTTTATGCTTTGTTTTTCTCACTTGCACTCCGTGTCACCAGCGCAACTCTTTCTAATTTTGCTTACTTTTAGACGGGTTGGGATTCATTCATGGTTTTATATCATCCCTGGCTTGATCACTGCAACTCTGTTTTCACCTTTCTCAGCAAGTCGTCCCAGGACCGTCTACAACTGGTCCAGAACTCTGCTGCAAGGCTGTTGACCAGTTCCAGCAGGTTGTCGCACATCACTCCTTTTTTTTATACTCATTACAATGGCTTCCGATCAAGTTCACGATCCAATTTAAAGTTCTTGTTCTGACTTATAAAGCTTTGCATGTTCAGGCACCTATTTACATCTCTGACCTGCTCCATCCGTACACTACTAACAGGTCCCTCAGGCCTTTTAACAGGGATTACTGGTGGTTACATGCACTCGCTTAAAGGTCCAGTCTGTAACGTGTTTAATTGTTCATTATCAAAATCTGTGTTGCCTGTTCACAAATTTGTCCTTTTTCATGAATATTTACCACCACCATCAATTCCAAGTATTCCTTTTTGCTTGAAATTTTACATTTGCATTCGCATGAACTGGGGTAGACGCTCCATATTCATGCTCCATCTTGAACTACGTTAGCCAGTAAAGGACATACAGGACATACTGCTCCGCCTTTCGCGTTTTCGACCCATGGGCCGAGCTGGGCCAACATTTTACGCCGCTATGATGGGGCCAGGCCGGGCTGGGCCCTTAAACAAGCATTTGTGTTTTTTTAATCATTAGCATATTAGCCTTATTCGGTGGGGAGAAAGCTATGTATCTCCAGCTTCTCCCGTAGCTCTGGGTGTATGTCCTGCACTGACTTGAGTGTGAGGTAAACTGTGCTACATCGCGTCTCCCCCCCTCTGCAGCACTGTTGTCGGTCAATTACGTGATCGAGACAAGAAAGTCTCCTATGTGGTTCCAGGGCTTTGATTATGTTGCTGCCTTGATCTGTTACCCACACTATTCAGCTGAGGGAGCTAGGGTCGAGGTTTTTTTTTACGTTTCTTCATTCGGATCCATTTGTGATCCATTCCATTCTGAATAAACAAAGTTGACATGCTTCGTCCTTGTTGTATTACCGGTCTTCATTAAGATAATTCTAAACAGATTTCTGTAGTTCAAACAACTTGGAATTGTAGTTGAGAACGTCAGTTGTAACGGCCCACGTATTAAAAAATGGTGGGGCGGGCTCATAATCACAGTTAATGTGTCGGGCCGGGCCGGACTCAGACACAACATGCACGGGCTCGGGTAGGGTCGGGCTTAATTTTTTGGGCCCGATCTAAGCTCTACTTTGAACTGCGTGGCGCAAGAGAGTTGATTGCGATATATGATCTCAACGCTAGATGGGAGAAATTCCTACACATTGGACCTTTAAAAACTAAAGGTGACCGTTCCTTTGAAGCCTGTGGAACGCCCTTCCTATTGTCTTACGTTCTTCAGTCTCTGTTGAAGCTTTTAAAAAGCAGCTGAAGTTGTTTAAATTCGCTTTTGACTCATGTTTGTAACTTTGGGTTTTAGGTTTTAATTGTTTAAATGATTTTCATTGGTCTTTCAATTCTTTTTTCCTTGCTTATTTTCTATTGGAACTTACTGCATCTTTACAGATGTTTATCATGTGAAGCACTTTGTGACTTTGTCTGTAAAAGGTGCTATATCAAATAAACATATTATTATTATTAGTAGTATTAGTATTAGTATTCTGTTGTGGCTGCTGTTCATACACGCAGCCCTTCATAAGCCCACTCCACCCCAGCATCCACCTGTAGGCTCTTATTCTACATTCCCCTACAAGGGACAGTAATATCATCAAAAATCAGAGCCTTGATGCCAAATATCAATGCTGTACATATTCTACATTCACATAATAAAATCCACTCTATGTGAGTTGGCTGGCTGAACTGATCCCAGTGACAACCAGTGCATGGTTTGAAAGAATGCTGTACTCATTAGCAGTCTCAAGGCTTGACTTTGACCATGTTCAGTGTTGCAAATTCTGTCTGGGTAGTAGTAAAATACAGGTTCCTAAAAAATAAATAAAAAATAAAAAATCCTGGAAAACCTTCTGATATTTTGAAAAGAGCCTGCGGTTCCACTTCACATCCCTCACATTTTGAATCTATATTTAACCATGGTAAAGTGTTTGAGTCATTACAGCAAATAAAAAAAACATAAAAAATCATCCACTTTGTAGTCACTGGATTCTGTGTTACTGTATGTGGGTACACTGTGACCCCACCTGGGAGTAACTTGTTGATCCAGAGCTTCTCCTGGGGTCCCTTCCAGACGCTGGGGATCCCCCCTCCTTCTGACTGCCGACAGAGGAGGAGTCTGAGCAGCTACTGTGGACTAAGAGAGAGAGAGAGAGAGAGAGAGAGAGAGAGAGGTGGTTATAGGTTAACAGATAGCACCAAAATACAATATATCTAGCAGGTGTTAGACACTTAAAATATGTATGTTTCTCTCTTTTTGCTCCAGGTAGTGGATTAAATATCAAATAATGATATCATCCTGCATTCAGGCTTGATTTGCATGCATGGATTCTTTGCCATTTACATTAGGCGTTGTGTGTATATGTACTTTAACAACGCAAACAAATCAGTGTCTTGAAATGAAACTGGGTTTAGGAGAGGCTGGGTGTGGGAGAGACAAAGAGAGAGGAGTCAGAGAGAAAAGGCATTTTTTTTCTCATCCTGTTCAATGAATTTCTAACAGCGTTCTGTCCCAGAGGACAATTCATGCATTGAAATCCTGAGCTGCTGCACTCAATGAGACACCTGGTGAGCAGTATGGGCATTACACCGAGCAATGAATCGAAATAAATCACTTTGGCTCTCAGGCAACAGTGGCCTTTGGGGGACTGGATGGTGGGTCTGGAATCTGAAGAATTATATTTCAGTTTCTGCGTTTTCATTTCACTTTTATCACTGTGGGCAGGATCTCGTTTCTTAAAGGGGAACTCCACCCTCTCATATGTTGGAATATGAATCTATAGCATCAATATGTGATGGGATGTCCAGGAGTTGTTTTGTGACAAAGATCATACTTTCCTTCAACCTGCCTCCCGTGGTTCTGTCTCAGTTGGTAATTCCCTCGTTTTCCAGGTGGAGTTCTGATTATACTTTGACTATTCAGCAGGGAACTGTTGTGAACCTGTTGCTGATTATGTTTGTAGTTGGAGAGTGTGCTAGTGTTGCTAAGTATTGTAGTAGGAGCAAGATCATTTTTCAGTATCTCTTACTCATTTTTCCTGAACTTCTCTTAATTCATATGGCTGCCTGATCATTGAACCCATGTTTAGACTGATGTCTGATTTCTGTAATCAAACTGCATTGTAGCTACTCATTGGATAGCTCAGTATTTGGCCAGTTATGTACAGGAATAGGAATGGTCAAAATCTTTATTACATTACTATTAAAGAAGCACTATTTTTGAACAATGAATTCAATGTAAAAACGCAAGTACAGTACAGTCTGTGATACTTGTACTTTACTAAATGTTATGCTACTTTATACTTTTATTTTTGCTAATATTCTTTATTTTATTTTTTATTCAGGACTTTTACTTTGTAATTCAGTATTTCTCATTTTCGTATACTTCTACAGTACTAGAGAAAATAAAGGTGCTCCACAAAGACTTTTAATGAAGTATGGAATCCCTTTCTTAACCATATTAAAGAGAAAATCAAATTACTCGCTGTTCCATGAAAAGTAAAATGTCAGAATTAGCCATGCTTGCTTAATACAGATCTCTCTGCCCTGCAAGTTTATTTACTTTTCACAATAACATATCAGATAGCTTACTATTTTTTTCTATCTTGTCTTTTTATTTATTTATTTTGGAATTTTTTTTATGGTATTGTATGTTGTCTTGTTATCACTATGTTCCATTATGTTTTTCGTGTCTGTTTTTTTTGTGTACATAATATGTCACTAAATATATCTTACAGTATTGTACTACTTGTTAAAAATAACAATAAATAAATAAAATGACATTCACGCTCCCCAGAGGATGAATCCTACAAAAACCCTACAGTTCCATCACTAATATATACCATATTAAGAAAAATACAAGAACTGCAAAGTAAATCTGCAATAGTTCTTTAAACAGTGCACCACTGTCAGTACCAGGTTTTTTTGTGATTATGGATACAGGAAGCACAACAAAGCCACAGTTTAAGGGAGACAGGACTGAAGGTTGTGATGGGATTTTATCACAGCACAAGTAAAAGGTGCTTTTCAACAGAGCTACATATTCTCTGCAGGCACGTCAGAGCTCTTCAAAATTTCTCAGTGTGAGTCAAATATCAAAAATTCATAGAATAGCCCGAGGGTGCCAGATTGAAAAAAACATGTACCGCGTTATTACATTGTCACATGACGAGAAACACCCAGGACCCGTTTTGTTTCCTGTCTGTAATCTCAGGGCCACAGCACTCTGAGCTCAGAAAGCAAATTTGAACAATCCAGTAGCCCGTTCTTGTCACATAAAACTGAACGACTTCGTGAAGCCACAGTTTGAACTGAAAAATGGTTTAGACTTTCTGTATTTGTAAGGTGAAAAGAGAAACTGCAGGGTTTCAAATTAAGACTCCACACTGAACTGCTATTTGTTGTTTATTACTCACCTTTTCCCAAAACATGAGCACATTTTCTGTAAGATTGAGTGTTCAGTTTTTAGTGATCTACCTGTAGATACCAGTTCATTTCAATTCTTTGATGCAAATGCTTTTCTCCCTGTGCAGCTCCCCTAAGAGCACAGTGTTCCTAGTACCTGCAGCATCCCACACGTACAGAACAAGTGTTGCAGATGTATTCCCTTTTGAGCTAGTCTCACATTGCCAGACCTTCCTCCACAGCGCTGCGGAGGAGGGTCTGTCTATTCCAAACAGCATTCAGGGGTGGGAGAAAAACGTGCTGTGGTTTATTGGCTTTTCTTTAAACCAATGACAATCGTCTTGGCGGGGTGCCACTGCAAAATAGCCTCAGGAAGGAACCTGTTTTGGTGGACCATGTACGTTCAAAAGTTGTTTTAGTCGTGCAAGAGAAAACTCAGATTGGACAGATAGTCTAGCTAGCTGTCTGGATTTACCCTGCAGAGATCTGAGGAGCAGTTAACCATAGTCCTCATAAATTGACTAGATTTTAAAATTACAACACAAAGAAAGCGGAAGGTAATTGGACATCCGAAAAGAGTGACATCCGGCGAAGTTCCGGCAGAACAAGAGCAATCACGCAACGTCGTGGATATAGACTTCTTTTGAGCCTACCTCGGTCATTGAGACTATAGATGGAGTCCAGTTCTGAGCCTTGAGTTCCTGTCGCGTCCAGCAGCAGCTTACTGGAAATTCCCATGCAGAGTGACTCCTTCAGACACAATTCTGGAAGATTAAGGAAGAGAAATTGTAAAAAATAAAATAAAAAACAGAACAGAAAACAAAATACTTTCATACAGAAATCACATAATGTACTCAACTGCATTTGCAAGATGTTCTTATGTAAAGCACATTGCAGTAAAACGACTGAATGTTTTTATTTTTTAAGGGAATACGACTGGTGTAACAGAGTAAGGGAAGAACTTGGTCTATCAATGAAAACACAGTTTGTTTATGGTTTGGGAACAATGCTGTTTGATCACTAAGTTAACAGTGCCTAAAGTGTGTCAGCCCCTTTTTTTTAATGCCAGCTGCAAAGCATTTTATCAACTGTGATACTATAATCTGAACCAATTACAGGAAGTGATCCTGAGACACAAGGTTTTATGGATATGAGGAGGTGGATATGTGACATGTGATAGCCAGCAGTGCTTGGGAAGCTGGACATACATAAATAAGCAACAATCAAACAGCAGATTGGACTGGTGCTGATAGTGTTCTCTACTCATAGGAAAGTAGAGAAGCCAGATAAAGTTACACAGAGAGCAATCAGAATTGTGAGTCCATGTACAAAAAAACTGAAAGAAGTTTTTGGGCCATAATTTCAGATGTCCACAATGTTCTGATTCAGGATGAAGAATGGGTAAGTGGCCCACACCCTAACTTTGCATTGGACTGGCCACTTGTTCAGAATGTTTTCCTGCTTTACACTCAGTGTATGCTGGGATTGTCTCCGGGGATTTAATGAGATACAAGATAAAGACAATGCTACTGTATGAGTGACAAAATTATGGACAATTTGAAAACACAATGTTGCAAAGTCCATTTATTATTACATTTGAGTTGACAACTTACTTTAGGAGTGCTTTTATTTCATGCTTTCTTTTTTCTTGTCAAAACCTGCCGCCTACATTACCCACAATGCAACTCGAACGCTGACAGTTTAGTCTGCGCTTCAAGTGTGTTATGCTAGTAGCAGCTAATGTAGCCTTGCGCTTCTAGCCCGAAATGAGTTACGTCACTAGAAGCAACTTATCAGGCTTTTTGAAACTTTTTTTACATGTGCAGTAGTACTCCACAAGTTGCTCTTTCGGTTTATAATCTGAACACTTTAGGTTGATTAAAGGTCTATATTGTAAAAAGTGAGTGGCTTGTTTATTTATAAAGCGGGTCTAGTTGTTATATAAATACTGTGAAAGTATCAAAACACTCAAGCCAGCAAGAAATGCATACAGCCCATATTCAAAAACTGTTTGTTGTGATGAACGGTTGTGATGTCACAACTATACTATATATAGGTAGAAAGAGCTGCTACAGTGCCGTTACAGTCATTCCCCGGCTGCAATGACGGGGCAGAGAGTCCGAGAGCGCAGATGCTGAAGACCCGTAAACACTGACCAATCAGAGCACACTTTTTTTTTAAGAGTGGAGCTTAAAGAGACAGGATCTAAAACAGAGCGTTTCAGATGCAGTATACAGGTACATTCAGACAGAGAGTATGAGTATACAATAATGTGTATTTTAAACAGCATGTAAATATACATGTTCTAGTAGAAACCCAAAATACAAGTATGAATCTGAAAATGAGCATGATATGGGACCTCTGAGGTCAAAGGTCAGACTGTACCTGTGTTGTTGATGGCGTGGGTCCACAGCAGATGGGCAATGTCATGAGTCCAGGCTGCCTTGTCTTCCCTGTCCTTGGCTTGCAGCGTGATGCAGTCTCTGGTTCGAGGAGCCTGTCGGACCCAAACTTCGAACTTCACTCCCTCCCCACCCACGCTCTGAGTCAGCCCCATCTCACTGGTCTGCAGGGAGAAGAGGATAAACATATAGAGTCAAGAGGACTGAGAAAAATAGAAGGAAAGGGAGAGGTCAAAACTGTCTAAGGACTAAAATAATTGGATTAAAAAAGTCAAATTTAAAGCTAAATAAAGTGAAATTTTAACTAACTAAACTTCTTACCTTGTGTGTGTGTGTGTGTGTGTGTGTGTGTGTGTGTGTATGCTTGAGGTGTGTACTGTACCTTGATGCTGTGTTTGTAGCTGTAGGCGGTGCGTCCCGGGCTAGGGCTCTTCTGTTTGGTGAAGATGACGACGTGCTGGTAGAGGAAAACGTTTCTCACGCCCGCCCGCTTCCTGCGAGCCCCCCCGCACACCATCAGCTCGCCCTGCCGTACCAGTTCACCGCGCTCCGCCACTGGGATCTGAAATCACACATAAAACACACGTTAGGATGCTCTTATCTTGGCCTGAGGCCCAGGCCCAGGGCTTTAATCTGCAAAAGATACCATCTTAATTTATATCTTAAGAGGCCATTTAGCCTTGACTTGAGTTTTAAATCGTGTTTTTTTTTTTTTTCTTGCCAGTGGGTTGAAATTTTTTACTTCCGATCCAGTTTAATTTTATTATCTTGAAGCAAGAAACAAAATACAGAAAAAAAGGCAGATTCTTAAAACAAACTGCTTCGGAAACAAGTGAATAATCTCAGACTCTTTGGAACATTTTAAAGGGCCAGTGCGCAGACATTTTGTTGCTCAAAAATAAATAACTGTGTTAAATCTGAAAGTCTTCACGGAGTTATTACCTAATTTTAGGCTTTTAAAAAAGTCACTTTCTTGCCTGTTCACTTTTTCCGAGCAAATTCTCTCCTTAACCTACTCAAAATTTTGATTTGGAGTTGAGAGACATTTCATTTCTGCTATACAAGGACTGAAAAGCCTTATTCTTGAGTCAATAAAGAAAAGGACAAAGCAGTATCATAATTACAGTGCCTTGCATGGTGACATACTGAATTCCCTCTTCACAAGGATGCTTCTGTCTCTTGGATCTTTGCTTTAATTGGCCAGCTGACTCACATCTTTTGTGAAAATGGGACTTTATTGTTCATGTCAATTACCGGGTCAAAGGACTTTGTGATGTTGTTGCAACTCCTAACAGAGGCAGATAGAGGTTGATAAAAGTCCAATCTTACGTAACGCTTCTTAAGGACTCAGTACTAGACTTACAAACAGGGCGACATAAGCAATACATAGGGTGAACATTTTCTCAACCGTAAGTGCTCTGCTAATAAAATTAAAAGGACTAATAATATACCAGCAACCTGTCACGCAGAGCCGTTATTTTTAAACCTCTAGAGATGTGTGTCATGATATAACTGATGCTTCACTCACATTATGAACACCCACATACACACCCACCCATACACACACCTGCACTTACGGGGTTTTTTTTCACTTGGAGAGCTTTTGCAGCGTGATTTGAAGTAGCTCAATGGGAGTGTTTGTGCTGCTGTAATCTCCCCTTGCTCGAAAGGGGGAGGAGAGAATAGTTGTGTGTGGGTGTGTGGGTGAGGGTGGGGGGGGGGGCTAGCTCTGAATGAGTCTGCTGTGTCAGAAGAGCACAGCATGGGGCAAATGGATGTGGTGTTTTCTAGGGTTAAAAGGTTTTTTTTTTAGAGGCTAGGTTTTTCTTTTTCATCCAATCCATAATAACTGCAAGAGTTGAAGTGTATTCCTAGTTGTCGATAAAAAATCCACCTCCCCCCCACATTCTTTTCTTTTATTTGCTGCGTTCCTCTATTTGTGTTCTGAGCAGGAGACAATTTCATTATTTTATTTGTTTTCAATTTCCTGGATTTTTCATCTGCACACACTCATGCAAGAACATAGTCATCACTGTGGTTCACAATTAACCGTGTCTTATGATGAGCAAATGTACCTCCAGTAGTAGAAAGAAATTGGATAAAATGCAAATGAGCTCCTGGCTATGCACTTGGAGTCAAGTACATTTTAAACATACTGTATATAACCTAAAATAGTATTTTATATTCTAATAAATACTAATAAACTCACTTTTTTAACATACAAAAAACAGTATATAATTAACTCAAGCAATAAAAGCGTTCAAAATTCTATCTCTTCCAACTGTTTGACCTCATCAGGATGAGTTAGTTTCTTTCCCTCTGAGAAAAGAAAGTGGGACTTGATTTACAGTTGCACAGTCATAAACTGGGACAGGCATTCTCACCGGACATCCGACGATGAGGTCACTGGCCCTGAGATCCTCGCCATGCTGTTGGGCGTGTCTCAGGATGGAGAGGGCGGAGTCAGAGGCAGGGTTTATCCCTCCCAGCTCCTCTAAGGCCTCAGAGTACTGCTCCAGCCTCTGAGTGGGAGCCTGAAGACAATGAGGGAAGGACAGGGGGGAGAGGGGGGAGGCTGGGGGGAGTTTGGACTGCAGGACAGGGAAGAGAAGAGGGGAGTTGTAGGAAAAGGAAAAGTTACACTGAGTTGTCTCTTATGGTGTCTCAACGTCATATTCAGACTATAAGATTATACAGCCTTTGCCAGCCCTTCCTCCACAGCGCTTCGGAGGAGGGTCTGGCAAGTCTAACACACTATATAGGGGTCAATTTTTTTAAATGTCCCGTGTGTAAATGAAGAAAATGTGCATGTGTAAGTAAGTTATCTCATCTGAAACACATATTATAATGTGTAATGGCTGGGAAAGTTTTGTTTTGGGCCTTTTTGTCCATTTTTTTTCAGTTAGAAATGACACTATTTACATTAGAAGATTGTTATTTCCCAACATAAATAATAAAACATTACACATCACAAAGTATAATGTTGTAAAAAAGAAAAATCTCTGTAAAGAAAAAAGAAAAACCCAAATCAACAAACCAAAATCACTCTATTTGTGGTGAAAATCTCAGTTGGTCTGCTACAATTACCACATGAGATGTGTAATCAGGATCATTATTGTTTTGGCCAATATATTTTCAAATAACTTGATTTTTCACTCATTATTGGTCAAAAAAGCACAAACCCAGTACAAACATAAAGACATCTTTCCTAGTGAAATCTCATTGTCCTTCTTGGTTTCCGCTGATCCCAGAAACCGTGTGTCTTCATCCTCATAACAATCATCACCACCATCCCCAAAACGATCGCCATCATCACGTCCATCACGATAACCGTAAACCCTCATGAAGCCATAATCCACCATGTGTTTTTAAAGCTGCTGTGGAATGTGACTTGAACTCACACCGCCTCCTGCTGGTGGTTTCTTAGAAATGCTCCTTTATGAAAGACTTGACAACTTGAATAAGATCTTAAGCACTGTGATCTTTCCTCGTAAAGTCCTCTTAGTAATCTTACGATGCCGTCGATGTATTAGTTTAAGTTAATTGTAGCTTGCAAGCTCAAATTACTTTCTCTATAATCCGTCTTTAATTGGCTTTTCTAGTGTACATTAAACATGTAATTAGCTTTACTATATACAGCTCATTTTTAATTGCAGCAACCGTTGAATAAAGCAACTTTAATTGTTTTGTGCTTGTGATGTGAGCAAAAATGACTCCTAATGAGGTTTTCACATTGTGGTTTAACAGATTTTCTAAAAAAGAAGCTAAACCAAATAAAAATGCTATGACCCTGACACTCTTATTATGTGTAGATTAAGGAATGTGTGATCAACTGTGAGAAAACAGGGCACATTTTTTAAGGTAAGACACTACAGGCACATTTTCACCCTGAAACTTTCACAGTTGATTACTTACAAATATGCGTATGATGCATTATCTATTTAAAAAAAAAGTGGGCTAATTTGCATAAATTTTCAGGACAGAAATCTAAACTTTGGATAAAGCCAGGTTCAAAATTCTTGTTTCATTTGGTTGGCATGTTAGAGTCATAGGTTTTTGACTTTGAGATTTTTTGGATATCTCTTTTTATCACTCCATACATCCCAAAATTTAATTTTGCTTCATTTTTAGGTATAATATGTTCTATATACCAGCTCTGGATGATATATGAACCAACCCCTCTGTAAAAACCCTTCGGAATATAGATAGGAATACAAATTAGCCCAAAATCTCAAAATTGACACATTAAAAACTGTGTTTTTGCCTGCCGTGTCTGGGCTTAACTGAACATATGTTTACTGAAATGAGTAGACAGTAGAAAAGCAGGGAAGAAAAGCTTCTTAAACTCAGATTCAAACACTTCTGCTGAAATCTCTGTGAGCACAATAAGTTGGATGTTTTTAGAGATTCAAGGATTTAATTGGAGCGCAGCTAAATGATGATGACTCTTACCTTAAAGAAGTCGGCAGCCTGTGTGACCAGCGGAGAGTCCAGTTCTGGTTTGCTCCTGATGTAGTGGGAGTACTGCAGGAACTGCTCCCGCTATGTGAGAAAAAGATGTGGACGAATGAAACATAAAGGAGAGAATGTAGGGGAAGTTTTGTAAAGACAAATTTTAATTGCCTTTAATCTGATCTATCAATTGAAGAAGCAAATTATAACTATACTGTTTTGAAAAGTGCTCATCTGAACTTTTATTTGGATCAATTCTGGTAAATGTAAAGTCACAATCACATCCTTTTATAAAAAAAAATATCTGATACTATCACAGCTTTATGTACCACAAAAGTGATTTTGCCACAAAATCTTCTGATGCACAAGAAGTGATGCTTCCAACTGCCATGTTAACATGAATTTTAATAAGGGGATTTCCTGTAAGACTACAAATCAATCGTTTCAAGATTTTTTTTAACAATGTTCATCTTATACTTTGTTAGTTTTGATAATACTTTCTAAATACCAGTACATTAAAAATTAAGAAGGCTCTGCAATGCACAGGTATTCAACCTGGCGGTCAGGACCACCCAAGGATAAATCTGAAGGGCCACAAGATTCTTATACAACGGATCTGTGCAACCTGTGATGAGGGGTTGCAAGTCACAAGTGTTCCAGTAGCTGATAGTGATGGCTAAAACAACATTAATAAAGCCCAGATTTGTACCTACATTCCTGAACTTACATATTTGCTGAAGCAGTCCTGTTGCAACAAGCTCTGCACAAGAGCGCCCTCCATGGCAGGGAGCAGGTTCTGCGAGTGAAAGGTGCTGAGGCTGGCCCAGTTGGGGAAGAGTGTGTCTGCCTTCCCCCTGATGGAGGCCGGGGTGTCTGAGAGCTCCAGTAATGGGAGGTATGTCTCTTCTACCCCCTTCAGGACGGCCACATACTGCCTCTCTGAACTCAGCATCCTACACCAGAGCAGGTACAGCTTACTGCGGGAGAAAGAGAGAAGCAAGGAAATGATTAAGGAGTGCAAGAAAATGGATGAAAATATTTGCAAAAGCACAAACAACCGTGGGAGAAAGAGGAGAAGCGGGAAGGGAAGAGGAAGTGGGAGTGAAGATAGAAATAAGCAATGGCCAGAGATCAAACAGTTAGTAATGAACAAATGATCTGAGATTGCATGCTGACTGATAACATCGTTCTGAAACAGACTTCAGCTGGACTTAAATGGTCCCAACAAGGATGAATCACTTCTCCCTTTTATATTAGCCTGGCCTGTTGTTAATGTAATTTATGATGTTGGTCTTGTTTTGGAGCTCTCAGCCAACTTTTCTCATATTCAAGTTCCCACACAGAAAAATACACACAAGGAGGACTTTATATAGAAATAAAAAAGGGGGAAAAGAAGGAAAAATGTCACAAACACACCTCTGTGCAGTTGATCCGGCCCTATCTGTCCCTGTCTCCCTCTCAGTCCTCCCTAGCAGCACGTGTTGCCGTGGCGACCCCGTGTGGTCCACCACCTCCTTGCTGCTGACCTCCACCCCTCGAATTAGCACCCCTCCTCCTCCTCCTCCTCCTCCTCCTCCTCCGCCCCATCCAGGGATGGCTGCAGCCATGCTAGTGGCAATCACTGGGTCAGCTGCCGTCCGTCTCCCCAGCCAGGACATGGGGGAGTTACGGCTCGCCCCACCCACCGGGGACTCAGGTTTAGGGGCAGCCGTGCCTCTGCGGGGAGCCAGAAGAGCCTGGAGGTCAAAGCTTGGGTGGCGCTTCCTGGGGGGCTTGGGAGGGAGCGGGGCCTCCGTGGGCTGAAAGTTGAGGGATATGGTTGAATTTCTTAAAGGACTACTCATTTCCTATAAATTTGGCCCTTAACATGACTAGAGGATGAGCAGACACAACAGATAATCAATCCAAAATGAAGCACAAACTCACACTCTTCTTTGCCGGATTCAGAAGGTTCTGCAGGAACTTCCCTCCTCCAGCTCCGCCTGCTCCTCCTCCCCCTGCTCCCTCTTTCTTATTCCCTTTCTCCTCTCCTATCTTCAGCGTGGAGCAGGTCTGCGGCCTGAACAGCGATGCCAGAGACCCCCAGGACTGCAGCCCCCCCTCGCCTCCTCCAGCTCCCAGTCCCCAGTCGCCCTCTCCCTCAGAACCCATCAGGTCCCACAGGCTGCTGGCAGACGGCGTCTTTGGCCTCCCCTGGCCCTGATTTTGGGCCCGGTCAGGCTGGAGGAAGCGAGGTTTAACCTGCGCTACGGTCCGCTGGTAGCGCTCTACCGTCTGGGTCCAGAGATCCAGGAGCGCCCCGCCGCCCAGCTCTATGGCTAAGGAACGAGCGTCCTGGAAACGGGACGGGGGGATCGGGGGGAGAGAGGCGAGAGGGCAGGTGGAAGAAGAGGAAGAAGGGGAGGAGGTGGAGAAGACTACCTCACACCATTGGGTGGCCTGAACATGAGACAGGAAAGAAAAGATGACTCTTATTTGCCCTTCAATGTGTGATCATAACTTCCTGTGTGCATAACGGATGGCTTCCTTTGCTGCGTTACCTCGGTCAGTGTGGACAGCAGCCTCTGTGTGTTATCCAGGGTGGTCCAGCAGTCAGACAGACAGTGGGACATGTCTCTCAGTTTCTCCCTGACCGGAGGAAGTCGGATCTGGACGTCACTTAGGCCTGCCCAGTCCAACTCGCACCAGCCCTCCAAATTGCTGAGCACTGACAGAGTCTCGCTGTGCAGCTCCTAAAGGATTCAGGGAAATCCACTGTGAGGTCTTTGCCTGGAAAAACCCTAAAGTGTTTACTGTAGAGGCTTGACAAGATACACTTTGGAAATCATGAATGGAATAATAGCTGCTTCTGCTGGGACCATGCCCACAAAACTTCTACATTAGTCTGTAGCCACAAGAATGACCCAAATATACCACTGAACAGCAAAGGGGGCTCAAAACACATCTGTTTACATTTGACATTTTAGCTATTAACTCCTCTAAGACATTGGAGCAGCTCCATATAGAGAGCAATTTTCTTTCCCAGAAGGGATAAAAACACGTTTAAAATCACACATCTAAACATCTAAAAAAACTACAAAAAAATAAATCCAGAACATAATGAACATAACCTTGCTTTTTAGTATGTTGTGCAATACACTTCCTTTGTCTAAACAGGGATGGTAAACAAAAAAACAAAGCAATTTCATATTGTTGTTTATGTAATATTTCCAGTCAAATCCTATGCATCATTTGCTAAACAGCATCCAATTACGGGAATTACGGGATAATGGTAAAAGCTAAAACGAGTAACAGTAGCACAAGTAGGGACTCAGTAATATCAGTTATACATCAATATCTATCTAAAATGTGCCAATATCAACTAATGGGGTTTTTCCACTACATGGTACCTGCTCGACTCGACTTTACTCGCCTTTTTTGGTTTTCCATTATGAAAAAAAGTCCCTGGTACTTGCCAACAGGTAATATCACCTCCGTCGAAGTTCCAAGCGAGCTGAGGCGATACCAAAAGGTGATTGGTCGGAGAGAGAATCGTCACTAATCACTGCGTCATCATTGCTAGCCCGCCATTTTTAAATAGTTTAGCCAGCGGTGTTTTTTTTGCTGCCTCCAGCTTCTTTTGAAACAAAATTTGTCTTCTAGCTGTGGCAACAGCCACATGTCGAGAATCAAAAACAACACACATTCGACGTTCTGTGTGTGTGTCGGGTTAGGTCGCGGCAGTCTCCTGCAGCGTCGACCAGCCACGCTAGCCTCACGCATGAGGCAGTACTAAATCTGCAATGGAAAAAGGAGGACGGGGCACCGCAGATGAGCCGAGCCGAGACTAGCAGGTACCATGTAGTGGAAAAACGGCATAACATTAGCCTGCACCAAGTGTGACACCTAGTGGTAACATTCAGTACATCGGTCCGGTCCGGTGTTTAGCTTTAATATCAAACCGGTTTGAAAGTGTGTACACTGACCCAGGCTTTAGTTTTATGTCATTTTATACTTCTGATGGGATCACTTTTTTTATGGGGAGACAATCCTGTGTCATTCTTGATTCTACCACCGAATGGCGCCAAAGTCAGGGACTTTTGAAATCCTACACATTGTGGCTTTAAGTTTAAGAATCACGCTGTGATTGTGAGCAAAGTACACTGAAATAGTATACTCTCTCATATACTATGTGTTATGTATACAAACGTATGTTTGCCGTACAAAAGGTTTTTAACAAATACTGTACCGAGAAATGAAGAGCAACACTCACATTGGCTGTTTCTCTGAATGTCTTGAATTTCTGCTGTTTGAGTGAGAGTCTGCTGAGGGACAGAGGAGGGTCCTTGTAGTGTTCCAGCTGTGACTGTACTTGCTCAATCTCCTTATCACACTGGGGTATAAGAGAGATAGGGAGAGAGGGGTGAGAGGAGGACACAGGGCATTCACTCTACATGGAGGGCAAACAGACAGACTAGGGAAGTGAAACACTGCAGAGGAGTGGAGGATTTTACATGAAGCGGAAAGATATAGGGGTGAGTAAGTAAGTAAGTAAAATTTATTTTTATAGCACGTTTAAAAACAGATCGCGCTGACCAAAGTGCTATACATAGCGCATTAACCATTTTTTTGCCATATACTGTGTTGCATTGTACAGAATGATAAGAAGCATACACAAAGAAAACACAAAGCAGCAAATCAGGGAGTTTCCATCCAATCCCTGGTGGGAACAGTAGAGAGGAGGGAGGACGGGCAAAGTTAAAGCAGTAAAATCCTTTATGTACAGTGCAGTGATCCTTAAAACGCAACTTTAATCTTCTATCTAAAATCCTACAACCAACGGCGTAAATTTGGGTTCAACACTGGGGGGGGTTAAGGCCGGCTACACACTGGCTGCGTAGTGTGAGCGTGTCAGGCGTGGCTTGAGCCGCGCTGAAAACGTGTGCATGCTAGAAATAGAGCCGACACCTATTTTTCACGCGACATGCAAGCGTGTTGGAAGCGTTTCCAGGCAAAATAGAATAGGAAAAGATGTTTTTATGTCATTTTGACACAAATACATATTAATAAATGACATTTTGATGTTTGAAATTTTCTAGGTTTTGACATAAATGCAGATATAAATGTAATTTAAGAAAAAATAATAATAATAATTATCCATTTTCTAATATTGCACCTGTCAATACAGAACGAAATATTCTGTAGCCTATTTTGCCGTCAATACTGCCGACGTCGTCTTTGCTGTAATCAAATCAGTATATATTTATGTTTAACATGAAGTATACTACTGCTTGAGTGCAGTGCATACATGTGTACAGACAAGGCTAGCAGCAGCAGCGCCGCATCAGACACGTTTCTGGTGTGTAAAGACAGAAAAATCCACGCAGCCGCCACGCAGCTGACATGCAACAGAAACGCCACGCTCACGCCACGCAGCCAGTGTGTAGCCGGCGTAAGATCTCCAACTATCTAGGGAGGTCCTGGGACATGTCTGCATGTATTGAGAAAAGTGACCTCGAAAAAATGGAGTCAAAAAACTTGTAAAAAAGAGACAAAAACCCCCCCAAAAAATTGAAAAAAATACATAAAATGTCGAGAAGAAAAAAACTTGTAAAAAGAGACAAAAACCTCGGAAAAAATCTCAAAAAAACTGACAAATGTCAGAAAAACCGTGGAAAAATTTAAGAAAAGCGCCAAAAACATATTAAAAAAGAGCCCAGTTCTGATTATTGGGAGGGTTGTAACCCCACCACCCCCCCTGTAAATTACGCCTATGCCCACAACGGCTGGTTTATACAATAGTTTCTTTCACAAGATTCAGGAGACGTGAGAGCAGGCAGCAAAACACTCTGCTGGTTTGTGAAATGAGAACAAAACCACACTCATCCTCCCTCAGGCACACCTTTTCCAGTTTGTCCACCAGCCCCGCTAGTCGTCCCAGAGCTTCCAGGTCCCGACCTCTCTGGTTGGACAATCGGACGAGCCGATGGAGGGCGTCATCCACGCTGTCGTAGAGTTTAGAGGTTGCTGCAAGAGCAGCCCTGATGAGACAAAAGTTTTTTTTTAAACTCACCAAGCAATCACTCATGAGCAAGAGCAATTGCTTTCTATTCTAATATTAAAATCTGTGAGAATTTCTCATCGCCAACAGTTTGGGCTGGTAGAAATTATGTTATTATGAAAAACAAGAACGCCTTGCAGACCAACTGTCAAGCAAAAAAAGGATTCAGCAATCAGCCTATGCTTGTATTTGGCCTCATTTGTGTGCAGACTGAGCCAAAACTCATTACTGAATGAGAACAACAGCTACAACTACAGCAGTCTTTAGATCATCTTTAAGCTCTAGTCGGCCACAAACAAGCTGCATCACTCTGTCCTCCATTTGATGTTCAGTTCACATTCCTTTTCTCCTCCGGATGGTTTTCATTTTTTGGCTGAAAACAAACAGCTCTGTTTTCACGATGCAGAGTATTTTTTAACATATGACAACAACAACAAAATCCCTCAATCAAATACAAGAACTGGAAAAGGCAAAGGACATGCAGATCCCTTCTCTGCCCGTCGGGACCAAGCTGCTTGTGTACATTGTGTCTGCACTTCTGAGTATTTGCCCAAGTTGAATAGTTTTGTTTGTCATGACATCTTTGTATTTCAAATAGTCCTACTTTAATAGGCCTGTGTCTAATGTATATTCTAGCAGTATACAGTCCCATTAGCATCATAACAAGAGGAGTATATTCAGATACACACGTTGCAACTCTAAATAATGTGTAGTGTAGAGTGTAGACTTCTAATCTTTTAATACAGTATAACAGTGCATATACTGAATAATATCAGACACTTTATTTCACTTATTTTCATGATATTGATCAATTCCTTGTTTGGAGATTGTTACATTCACTCACTGTGGTAATTTTCAGTGTTATAAAAAAAGGCAAAAAGGAGACAAAAAATAGAAAATATTACAACAGAAGGGACCACAAAAGCACCATATATCTAGTACAATATAAGAAACTAGAAAATTCCGCAAGAAATTTTGACAGTGTGCCTACTACTTGGTGCATATCCGAATAACACTGGCTAACATTAAATCTGCTGTTTGACACGGCCTACAGTAAAGAGGCTCCATAATAGGAGGAGAAACTCTATTCAAACTTGATTATTATTGCAGCTCATCGGCACACTGAATTAGGCTTCTACCTGCAGTCTGGTGACTTCTGTGCCAGTCCAGTTGCACTATTGGTCAGTCCCGCGAGCCAGGCCCCGCCCCTTTGCTGTGGTTCAGTTAAGCGCTGGTCGGCCAGGACGCTCGCCATCAGCTGTCTGTGTTTGTCGATGCTCACAGGAACAGCCTGAAGAAGAACAGTGTGCTTTTTATTGTGTCTGTGGATAATTCTCTGTCAGCCACGTAACAATGTAATGTCATCAAATCACTGATACACTGAAAAAAAGCACGCCATGTTAGACGTCTGTACCTTGATGTTGTCTGGCATTGGCTCAGTGTCCATAGACTGCAGTGCTTCTCCGAGAAGTGCGAGGGCGCTCTCACAGCGCTCTGTCAGACTCTCCAGACTCTGGGGGGGGGAAGTAGGAGTGGAATGATTGACTTTGAGATTAGCATTTTACTTGTTCCATCAAATTAAGACAAGACACAAATAGTAAGTAAAGCAGACACAGGCTAGTTTATAAAATTGCATGAAACGTCTTCTTTCTTTTCTTTCCATGAGAGAGGTCAGAGAAAGTGCAGAGGACAGGAAAATGTTTTCGTCTGTTTGGATAAAGCAACATAAACTGTCTGGGGTAAAGCCATTAACAACCCTAAAGCTTCTTCTCAGACCTACTTTGCTCAATTTATCCTCCACACCCAGTTCATCAAGAATCTTTAAAATCATCGACCACCACCGAACAATCGCTCTTTCCAGCCAACATCCTCTTATCTGTCATTCCTCCTCTCCAAACATCTCCTTCTCCCACTCTACTCCCTCACCTTGGTGGTAATATTTTAAACTTGAGGTACACAAAACTCAGCAGTAATGACAACTTGTACTAGAATAGAAAAATGAAACAAATGGCAGATGTTCACACTAAAATTGACACTGGTATGAAGTCTCCAGCTGTGATACTGCATATCGAAAGCTGCTCTTGAGCGGTATAAATCTATATGAGACTCAGACTGCGGGGCTGCAACAAGCACTCTGTGTTAGAATGGTCTAAATTCATACAAATAAAATAAAAAACAGACAAACAGCAGCAGATTCTCACCAGTCTGAAGGCCAGCCAGTCTGAGTGACAGTGGGTGAAGTCTCCGTCCATCTCTTTAGGCAGCTGTTGCTTGTCAACATATTGCTGAAGGACCCCTGTTCCTCGCACCATGTGGATCTGGACAGCACAGGAGAGGATAAGAGAAGATAAGGGCAGGAAAAGAAAAGTACAGCAATAAACGGTAGAGAAAAGGAATGTTTAAAAAATAGAGATATTTTTAAAAAAGTTGGCCAAAAATGCAACTTATGAGAAGATCGTGCTGTAGCCTTGAGCAAATAAACTCTTATCTAAGACCTTTAGTCTTTGAAATATATATCTCTATTTAATTTAGACTTAAATAAGATGTTTATATTTTGCATTCATGGCAACAGATTAACACTTTCCCTTCCTGATTCTGAGGGCCTATTTTCAGCTTCCTTAAAACGAAAGCATTTGTTAATATATCAGCAGGAATAAAACTGATTACAACCAAACAACAAAAAGGACTGAGGAATGTGCGCTGCAGCTCCAACAGCTGTTAACATCTTTTGGGGCAGTGTTTCCCTTTAACATGCAAAGTTTTTATAAATCTGCCAAGTTGAAATACAAACCACATGGCAAGTTTTCTCATGCGTGTGTAAGAAAGGTCTCTGCTGATCAAAGCAAAGCAATGAGCTGTAAAATAAGAGCTATTTGTATACTCTATGTGATTTAAGCCCAACTTGAATGCGTGATCCAGCTAAGTGCATTTGACATTCATCACATTTTAGCAAGGGACGAAAACAAAGCATGGCGTATAAAATGTTATTCGTTTTTGAATATTTAGCATTTCATATGTGAGCAGTTATCCCTGCTGTTATGATGGCCAACGGAGGTTTAGGAACATTTTGCTGTTTTTTTTTCACAATTAATCATTGTGGTTTTAACATCTTTTTATTATTACTTATTAAGTCTCTTGTGGTGTGCTACCTGTGTTTTAAAGCTTAGACGTGCAAATAAAAGAAATAAAACTAACTGAACCAACTCTATGTCCTGTGTGTGTGTGTGTGTGTGTGTGTGTGTGTGTGTGTGTGTGTGTGTGTGTTGGATCATAAACTGTAAACGTGATTCGCATGAGGTCACCTCTGCTCCTTCTACATTATGAGAAAGGGACTCCTGCTGCTCTTCCACCAAAACCAGAACAGATCCAAGACCGCCAGGAACCAACACCTGGAACACACAAAAACACACTCAGAAACACATGTGTTTGAGCTACTTCATCAAATCTGCAGGCAAATTAGAGCGACACAAGCAAACATTTAGCACATTTGGCTAAACAACATTTCTTTTCTGTCTCACCTGGAACAATTTAAGAGCAGAGAGGCCGAGGGTGGAGGGTGGAGAGCGTCTGCAGTCCATTAATACTGTGAGACCTTTTTCTTTGGCTGCAGGCCTGATGAGGATGGATGGAGAGATGAGGGGTGAATGTAGGGTTTAAACAGGAGCAGTAGTTAATAAAGAAGATTTTTTTAAATGAGACACCTGCAATGTTAAAAAATAAAGATGAATGATGTCTACTCTTCAGAAATGAAATCATAAGATGTATACCAATTATAGTACTTTCTAGGGGACAGTTAGGGGGTTATCTATATTGAACATAAATTCAACTTTATATAATGTATTCCCACACTTGCTGTGAGCAACAGATGACTGGATATTGTGCTAGGAAAACGGGCAAGCTCAAAGAAGTTTGTTAAATTGACTTTGAATCAGTTTGTCATGTTTTTTTGCCTCTTTCTTGCACATGCTGCGTATTCTTAGCTCCACCTTTTGCTGCATTTGGCAAAGTCAGCAAATACCAATTCAAGTCAAACATAATTATGAAGCACCTTTGGCCGAATAGCTTTGTAAATGAGCGGCATGACAAGAAACAAGTGGCACAAGGCCAAATATAAACATCAGAGAACTAGCTATTCATAGATTTTAAGATATGCAAGTACAGACATGTTTTTTTAGAGTGTGAAAGCAGAGGGTAAATCAGAGACAACAGTTTATGGTATGAAATGGGATAATGTGCATTGTAAGGTGTGCTAAATTCAAAAGCCTTAATTCCCTGGTGACAAATAGAAACCGTGAAGGGATGTCTGAAACAAACTATTGAACTACCACTATACTGAAATATATCCCTCTATTCATTGTCTGATTGGAGTAGGAAGAATGCAGACTTACCGAGTGATTCTGTGGTAGCAGGCCAAGACCTGGGCCATCTCCTCCTCAGAGAAGCTCTCCTCCGATGCATCCATCTCTGTGACAACCAGAGCGCGTCCCAGCCTGTCCACTGTACCTGTGGTCGGTAAGCGTCAGGTTAAGGTCTGAGAGAGGAGGTCAAGAGAAAGGTCTAACAAGACTACAATTAGTCTGCTACATTGGTTCATTAGTTTTTTATATATATATACACTGTAAGCTTGTCACTGTCATCCACTTTTATTTGGAATAATCATGTTTTAAGTTTTGGAGTTACAGTTCCCATAATGCTTTGGGGGAGGAAATAAAATGTTGCCATGGAGTTAGTGAAGTAGGTTTGCTAGTTTGTTGTGTGCTACACCTTGAGCTCTGTTTTTTAGCATATATTTGTTTACAGTTTTTCAAATTTGCACCAGGAAATTAGATGCCAAATTAGCTGTTAGTAGTTCCTGTTTGAACTGTAATCATAAAATGAAAGATAAAAATGACTGGATCATTTTTAATACCAAAGAACTTTCAGACCTGATTATGAGACAAGATCTGAATTACAGTATAATGTGTTTTTTGAAAGTGGGTTTATGGATGTTTATACATAATAAACATTGGAGTTATTGGTATCCCATGATATTTCAAGTCCCACTGAATCTAACAGTGTATATGTATCATGTAGCCTACGTATGTTCACATCTGACTAATTTATGCTCTGAAAAGAACATTTTTTATGCAGAATGTTGTTAATCGGGTGGTAAGCAGTTAAGACCTACTAGCCCACCTATGCACTATGTGTGCTGGACAACAACGAACAACAACAACAGCAAAGCCACACATTTATAAGCATAGGAAAAATACAGGCCTGAAATAAACTTGCCTGTCAACTTTAGCTTCCCTGACTGCAGGAGCTCTGTGTCCAGTTCCCTCAGCAGGGGAGGCACTTTAGAGGTAACAGCATTTATTTGGTCCGGACATGTCTCTCCTGCCCCTGCCTCCTCATTAGAGTGGTTTAGTAAGGATGTGCCTGATTGGCCATTGCAGAAAGGCACAGATTCAGCTTCTTTCTCTGTTGAGGGATATAAAAGTTAGAGAAAATATTCTATGGGGTATTTTAGGACTTTTAGGATCTAATGCTCATGCATTAATATTCAATTTCCCTCAGACCTGCACTGCTTTTCCTGGTATCCTCTGTCCCTTCATTAATTGAAGGGGGCACTCCGTCAGGTTTGTCTGCCTGTTTTCTTTGGTTCTCCTCTGTGGTTGGCAGCTTTGTCAAAGCAGAGCAGGTGGTGGGACTTGGTTGAGCAGCTTTACCCTGATGTTTTGATCCCTTCTGGTGTGTACGACCACCAGACCTAGCCCTACCTTTGGCCCCTTTTCCCTTCCTTTTCCTCCTAAAGACAAAGCACAGGAAGATACTGATGAGGTACAACAGACAGTTAATAATTTGAATCACTTTAGAAACGACTTTGTTCAGACGTGATGTCCTTTAGAATGGTTTAGGAAAGTGTCTTTTGTACCACTGGTGCCTATATGTGTGTAAGTCCCTAAACCTGTACGTTGTGTGCAGAGTTTGCACCAAAGTGTTACTGATCTGTACTTTCATTTTAGAAGTGTGAAAATGAAAACAAATAAGAAGGAGTGCCTATTAGAAATAAATCTGTACCTTGGCGCCCTGAATCCTGCAGTTTTAACTTCCTTTCCTCTGGGACAAACTCTGTCCTCCGTCTTCCTGTCATCCCTTTCCTCTGTCACCTTTGGGTTTGACGAGTTCTTCATTTTAGACCCACTGTTGGTAATTTCTCCAGTGAATGGTCTCTCTGGTGCATCTGACGTTGGGGTTGTGGCATCACTGTCTCCGCTCAGTGGTTTATCTGTATCCTCGAAAACAGAGTCTGAATGAGATCCATGATCTGAGTGGCCCTCTATAACGTGCCCGATTTTGTGGTTTGTCAAGTCATGGATTTCGTTTGCGACAAAGCTGTCGCCACTCTCAGAGTCTTTACCTTTGTGATTGTCTCTGCACGGCTGCGTGAGGCCATTGCTATCTCTCTCCTTGCCCACGCCGGGCCTCCTCTCTTTGAAAAGGCCATCAAAACAACGCCGGTGGCTTTCCAGGCCCTCAGAGTCTTTGCTTGTTTTGTCTCCTTCATCAGAGTCGTGGACAGAAGAGGAGTAAGACCGCCTCCCTCTGCCAGGTTCAGTGGCTACTGGTGGAGGCCGGGGTGGTAAAATGTCACCTTTTGGGGTAACTACGTCTCTTTTGGCACCAAGGACAGCACGAAAGCTTCCTGACCCTTCCAGTCTCCCATATCCCCAAGCTCTCCCCTTCCGGAGTTTGATAGCTTTACCTCTCCTGCACAGAGGCAATGTCTTAGTCTTACAAATTCCATGCATCTCCAGATACCTCTGCCTCGTGTCAACCCCTCCATCAGGACCCACTCTGGGCTCCAACAGCTCCACATAGTCCCCGTCCAGCTGAGGGTGCCTCGCTGTCCGCCCGAGCCCATCTTCACTGCGCCTTCGCCGGGGAAGTGCAGGCTCAGAGGCCAAGCCGTCTGGGGATAAACCATCATCTTCCTCCTCATCCCAGGACCAGGAGTCCAGTTCTCCAGATGATGAGCCACCCCAGCCCCCGAGGCTGCTGCCCCCCTCACTGGGCAGGCGGTTGGATGTGGGGCACTCGTGGTTGGACATCAGGCCCAGCTCCTCAGAAGGGTCATGGATGAATTTTGGGTAGACAACCTCCTTCCACGGAAGTCGAATGACACCATCACAGGTACTGACCAGGCAGGTGTCAAGTCCTCCTCCAACTATGCAAAGATTAAAGAGAACTAACTTAATGTCACATTCATACATGAGGGTATCCTTAAAAAAAGACACCAACATAAGCTACATGGAAAAGGTTTAAACTTGTGCCTCCTTACTTTATGATACCCATATATCTCTCCCTTCTCTTGTTGCCCTTCCACATGACATCCATGATAAAAACCTGCTTCTTCTAGCCACATGTCTTACATTGCCTGTTTTAAGTGTAGTCTTCTTCCTAGTTATTATTACTGGCTAAGCTGCAAGAGTTAATTATTTTTCCCTAAAAACCTGGTTTAAACCATGAGAAAAACCTTGTTGGAGACCTTTTTCTGACACTTAACCTGAAAAAAACAAATAACAGTAAGAATCTATGATCAGAAACAAAATGAAAGAACGAAATGTCAAAAGAAGTACACGTCGTCCGTTCCTTACCTTCTCTCTTGTAGCCCCGTTCTTTGTTGATGCTGTGCAGCCACTCAGCGGTGAACACAAGGGGGTGCTGTGACTCGGGTACCAATATTTCCTGAACGGTGCGCCCGCCAGGGGCCAGACATTTTAAGGCCAGACGGGGGCAGCGCGTCGAGAAGGGCACCACCTGCAGGTAGAAGTCATTACTGCGCAGGATCCTCCAGTCCAGGGTGGACAGCTGTATGACCACTTTCTCCCCTAAACACAGAGGCCAGCCGGAGTGAAGGAACAAGCAGCCAAGGTACTGAGACTGTGATGACAAGAAGAAGAAGAAGAAAGGAAGTGTGTTGAATGTATAAATAAAAAAGTATACCATCATCTGCATGAAATTAAATCTTGCTTGCCAAATCTTCTCTCTATACCTCTTTTGGTTGTGCAATGGACACCATTTGGAAATATCCCCTCTTGCCACAAACTATCCTATTTAATGCTCACGCACAATCTGCTCTTCCATTCACAAACCACAGCCCACATGAGCCAGTTCTGCATGGTTTTGTTTGACATTCAGATGAGTCGAATTTCTAGAACTGATACCACACCAGTCAACACTATTCACTGGCTCAACTGGCCAAAAGCCAGCGCCACATACAAATGTCAGACATGTGACTGTGTTTTCTAAAGTGTAAAACCGCTTGGCTGGCATGACACGTTGAGAAGACTCTGGAAAGCTGCAGAGAGTGTGATTCAGAGTGTGAGTCAGACAGAAACATGCAGATGACCAACTCTTCACAAAAGCCAGCCACTGTTAAAACAGTCCACTGTTTCATTAGCGGAAAATACATCAAGTACATCTGTAAGACTGGGAAATCAATCTAAATCTAGCACACTAAACGACATGGGTCTAAATATAGGAAATCCCACAAAGAAGCATTTACTAAAGAATTCTGAATTCTTTACAGAGAAGGCCCTGAGTGTGATCCCCTGCACTGCACTCAATTGATCTGTTTAGAAAAAAAACCACCTTATTCCAAATGCTATTCCCACCTTAATCAATCCTGTGTCAGATCTATATCCTCCCTATCGCAGTCTGAGGTATAAAACTCCTCCAGAACCTCTCTCTGCTGTTCCCAGTCACGTCTAATCGACTGACTTCGGGCTGTTCCCTCCCCCCTTTGTGCCCTGCAGACTCACGAGACGTGATCAAATTATATTTCTTACTCAACCTCTCCTCCATATTTCCTTTTCTACCTCTACCTCTTATTCAATTTATTCCCTTCAAGTCTCTCTTCTTGCCTGTTCTTTTGCTGTGGCAAAGTTCGGGGCAAGCAAAAGTCTGTCATGGTGGATATTAGCATTAAAAACCATGTGTGACTTTTCCTCTCTTAAAAAGTTTGTCTGTTTTGAGTCAGTCCACATTCTGTAACTCCCTGTGTCCTCTGGCCCTCCTCCCTCCTCTGACTTCTCCCTCAAAGTACCCCAGTGTTTTCTCCTTCTTCCACACCTCTCGTTTCACAAAAAATCCTCAATCAGTCTACTATAGTCTGCAACCTCCAGCATCTTCTCTTTTTTCAGACGCATGCGTGCAAGCATGCAGGCATGGTGAATGAAAGCCATGTTCATTCTCTCCTTCGACTCCCACCACTTCTCTGTTACTCACTCTCTCTTTCTTTCTCTCACAGCAGTAACACACTCACATATGGAAGGAATTATTGTCATGACTCACAGTCTAACTCCCGTCCCAGGCAGCTCCACTCAGTGACAATGAAAACATAGTTTGCTCACAATGCCTGTGCGTGTGTGTGTGTGTGTGTGTGTGTGTGTGTGTGTGTGTGTGTGTGTGTGTGTGTGTGTGCGCGCAAGCTTAGGAAAACTGTAAAGGGGAAATATGAGACCGTTCCTGGCCTCCGAGCTACTGCTAAATAGTGTGTGTTGATTGTGTGTGTGTGTGTGTGTGTGTGTGGGTGTGTGTGTGTGTGTTGGAAAGGAAGGAATGCTGTTCAGTATAAACCTCAAAACTCTGAGTTAAGTAAATGTTGCATTTCATTTGTTTATCTTGTTTTGTGCGTGTGACGCAGAAAGTGCAAAGAGAATGATTTGAGCCCATACACAAAGTGGAAGTTGCACGTGTTTGCACAGTGTATCCTATCATCTATCATACTATTTCCATGCGTTTGCTTTTATGCATGCATGTGGGAGTCTGAAAATTAAAACCAGAGCACTTTTATGTATGCCTTATTTCACTGTATTTCATTAATCTCTGTTGATTCAGCGGAGCTTCCAATGCAGGAAACCACCTCTTTTGTCTACAGCTCACAGCCGCTGGTAAATCTCAAATTTTACCGGCCAGCTAGAGTTTTAGAGCAGACTCGACCCTCCACAGTGTAATGGGTAACTGACATAGGGTCACACATGTGTCTAATTATAAAAGCCTTGAACTTTTCTTTGCACTGGTGTCTTCATGCCACAATGTACTGTGATACTAGGCTGAAGACTTGACACTCAGGGTCCTTTAACCCCTGCCTCATTTAGTTCAGCTGAATCGCACTAGAGTTCGTTTTCCCCCTTGGTGCGGTTCGTTTGGGCAGGTGTGACTGCAGCAATCACACTCAGATGTGCACCAAAAACAGACCAAACAAGCATGCCGAGACCGCCTTGAAGAGGCGGTCTTGGTACGCTTTCAAACGAACTCTGGAGCGGTTTGTTTGTGGTGAAAACAGACCCAACTGCTGGAAGAACTGCACATTTTTGGGCTAAACCAGCTGCCGTAGTCAGCTGCGCTGTGCTATGATGACCAGGGCTACAATCAACCCATGCAGTTGTCTCTCCATAGTAGGACTTGCAAAAGTGGTGTGTTGTCTGCTGGCTTTGCTTCCTCTCTTTGTTTACTTCCAGAAGTTCCATTGGAATTTTCCCGCATGTTATTTATGAATGACCTAATGAACCGAACTACAGATGAAAAAGCACTGATGTATTCAGGGCACAAAAATAAAGGCCTGAGATTGGCATGGACCTGACTGCTGTGAGTCTTAGCTCACTTGACTTAACTTGATTTGACAATTGAGCAATACCATTCAAGTGAAGTTTTTACCTACCAAATTCCAAGTAATGATTCCAATAATAATGCTCATATGAAGAGTTGTGACTTGCCTTGGATTTGTGCTTAAGGAGCCTTAAAAACAATCAACATCTTATTAACTTGCCCTTTAGGACACGAGTCTTTCATTGCTGAGACCTGGAACTTGATTGACTTGGACTTGCCCCAAAAAGACTTAGAAACAACTAAAGTCTTATGAACACTTGTGACATGAATTGGATTTGTTTTTTAGGACTTTCAACTTGACTTGAGACTTGGTTTGACAGGACTTCCAACTTGACTTGGACTTGTTGCAACTGACTTGGACTTGCTATAAAATACCTACAAACAGAGATGCTTTCTAAGGACTTAAGACTTGATTTAAAACTTGTGACTGAGTTAAGACTTGTCTTGCAATAGTTTCCCAGACTTAAAAACATCTCTGTCAGCACACATGAAATGAATAAAAAAACAGATTTGTCACATTATACTTTTTGTATTTAACAGCTGATTCTGCTGCTGATTATACAACTATGTGTGTGTTCTCATCCGCAGTGTTTGCAATTTGGAACTCACGCAGGCGTGCTGCTGGAGTTTGTGCAGGAGGTGCTTGGCAGGAACGAAGTAGTCCAGGAGGTAGCGAAGACTGTCGTGTTGATAGGTCGACTCCAGGACTGAAAAGACCTGAACGAGTAGGAAAAAGGCATAGTGAATGCAGTTGTATTTAGTGCATTTGGTGATTAGATGCACGAAACAAAAAGGCGTAGACTTTACATATCATTCACGTCAGGGGAAAAATCTTTCACGTTCAGAATGCCAGCTTCTCGTGAACTAAGAGCAGCCTTTGTTTCAGCTAAAGCTGCATGCATGTTTTGAGTGTATCAAATGGATTTTGAAATGCATTTGCTCAAGACCGGAGGAATTTCCTCAACCCAGACAGCATGTAATCAGAAAGGCTGCTTCATTATATCCATCCTCTTTCATTAAGTCATTAAGCAGCTTTTTCTGTAGCAACAAGAAATTTGATTGGAAGCTACATGGCAACTTAGAACAAACCAATTACCAAATTACCATAAATGCTAACGGAAAACGGCCCAAAAGACTTACTTCAAAGGCCCCTTAGTCCTCTGGTTCATATGGAAACAAAGCTAAAAGAACTAAAAACAAATGTGACTGTGGCACTCTGTAATACTAAGTTGATATTAGAGCCTACTAAAAGTTCCCACAATGCACCTGTAAGAGATTGCCATTGACTTAAAAGCAGAAATAGTGTGCAGCTTTTTGTGAAACAAGTCACGTAATGGTGCTGGTTGGAGGAAGAGGGTTTGGCTATAATTGACCAGCTGGCTAGATGTTGTTTGTGTTGGCTTCTAGCAGCAGTTTATATCTAGGGTAAGCAGTGTTATCTACACATGACATCGCCTTGCCCACTTACTCCAACTTTGTCTTATCATTTAATTGAATCTGCATTATTTATATTCCCCTGTTTATTGCTGAAAAGATGTGAGACTGTAATAAAGGTGTGTGTGTGTGTGTGTGTGTGTGTGTGTGTGTGTGTGTGTGTGTGTGTGTGTGTGTGTGTGTGTGTGTGTGTGTGTGTGTGTGCATGCTTGTGAGATGTACCTGGGAGAGGAGGGGTGGTGCCGTGCTCTCAAAGGGAGGATAAAGCGATGAGAGCGCCCCCTGCACACAGTCCTCCATTGCCTCCGAACCCTGAGTGAGACAAAGGTGGTGAGAAAGGGTTAATCCATGACCGGACGCTGAATCAACTCGAATGTCTGTGTTTGTGTTTAACAGCCGGGTTGTCTCGCTTTTTGCTGACACACACACACACACACACACACAGACAAATATACACACATATTCTACTTTTAACTTCCTGTTGTATGGTCTGTCTGGGGAGTGTCAAACATTTCCCAGTAAATGTAAGAACCCCCAGAACAAAAGAGTCGAACCACTGCAATATGTTAACTCCCTACACACACAGACACACCAATACACATCATAACACTGGGCCGGCCTGTGAGGTGGAGGGTGACAGAGCAGAGCACGCAACACATAGTGTTTATTTTTCTACATGGGCCGTTGGCATGGTAACCTGCAACTTTTTCTCTCTCTCTTTTCCACCTTCTCTCTTTCCTTCTCCCTCCCTTCACATTTCCTCTGAAAACCTCCCATCTGCTTCTCTTCCTCAATTTGCTCCCTGCTCTCTTTTTTTTCTCATCTCATCGTTTTTTTCTTTTTTTTACCCAACTTTCTGTCTCACCTCCGTCCGACTCTCTTAATGTCATCTGACAACAATTACGTTGAGATTCTCTTCAACAGACGGAATATTGTGCTGAATGACTACCGAGGGGATGGATGGAAAGCAATGGGAGAAAACCCAGAATGGGAGGACAGAGTGTTTGGAAAAAGCAAAGAGTTGCTAGCGAAAGAGAGGCCAGGAGGGAATGAGCTGGTGGTGGTGTGGGGGTTTATGGAAGAAGACCTAGGTTCAACTGTATTGAAAATTATTTTTGGGGCTTGTTTTGTGGACACAGAGGGTTTGGGGTTAGCCACAGAGGAGGATAGAATGAGTATTACAAACAAAAGTACTGCTGTTTTCCAATTGCGCAACTTTGCCTGAAATGCCCTGACAAAATAAATTCAACAAATCACTTATTCAAACTAAGGTTGAAACACATGTAAAGACTTATTTGCGATTGTGTTTTGACCCATGTCTGAAAGAGACAGGGAGGGAATGGAAATGTAGGCACAGGAGAGAACAAGCAGTTGTAGGAAGGAGAAATCTGAGACTTATAAACAGAGCAAGACACCTAAAAACGCCACATCAGATCTACTGTATAACTTGCTGAAGACCTGCTCTGCTGAGGTTGCTCAGGGTCACTTACAAGAGATGTAAGGTTCTGTTTCCTATCCACTCTCTTGGTTGCAAAGAAAAATTTTCAACTGTGACTTCAGCCCTTATGGCACCAACAGCGGAGTGTTACCGCCGGGGTATCAAATTCATGCAGCTTTATTTTTCCATGGTAACAGAGAATTTTGGATGGTAGAAAATACGCCAATTTGGAAACAAACAAATGACAAAACTTACATAAATGTTGCTGAACGCAGCTTGGTTTCCCCAGAAGCAGAGCAGCTTTAAGGTCATGTTAATCCGTTGGCTTTTTAGTAAACAATCTTTTGGAAGCCACACGTAAAATGCTCTTTATCAAAGGATATACATGTCCAATCATTCTTATTTATCTAAAAACAAGTGAAAACTTTGCCAGATGGTTGGCATGTCATACGAGTTTCCAAGTAATTAACCCTGTTAAGAGTCATTACGTTAAAACAAGGCAGACAAAAGCACCGTTTCACATTTGAAACAAGTTTATCACTAGGTTGAAAGATATTTATCTTGTATTTAAATGTATTTATAGATTTATATATATATATATATATTTATATATATATATATATATATATATATATATATATATATATATATATATATATATATATATTTAATATATGTAACTTATTTTCAAAGACATAACTTTAGAAAAGACTTGACGCTTTAAAGTCTTATGTAAAGTACACACACTATACTCTCTATAACAGAATACAAATGTTGCATCATTTTAAAAAGTAAAGTCATTGATATTAAAGTTGATGTAAAGACGATTACATCACGTATACAGGAGGAGGTGTCTCATTGCGTAGACTGTGGTAAACAACAGCCTGTCAGAGGGCATGTTGTAATAGGTGTCATGGTTGTAAAAGAGGTTTAAACAGCCTTCTGGCTCACTGACAGAACATATTGAGTCTAGTAAAAGCACAGCAGGGGGGTTCAGGGGATTGCAAGGCTAGCCAGCAGGAACTTCCTCTTTGACTAAAGCCCTTTTTAAAGCATCCCACAAGACTTGAGTTAATTCACAACAGCACTATATTAAAGCAAATACTAAAACATGGCAGTGGACATTAATGTCTTTTGGTGTGTTTTCTCAAAGGCACAGCTCTTTATGTATCATCAGACTGACTGTAAATGCCAATATAATTGTGCACAATGCCTCTGTCCTTTCAACAGTGTCTCACAGATGCAAGTTGAATGGGAACAACTCTGCAATTTGAGCCCAATTGGCTCAATAGAGCGCCTCAGGATCAAATATGTGGCTTGTGCCAGAAAACAACAAACCAATGCACCACTCATTCATTGCTTAAGTGTGGGTACAAAAAGGCCACTCACGTTTGGGGAGCTGTTCTAAAACCAGGGGAATACTTACTGGCATCATGTTATTGAACATTTGTGTTTACATTGAAATTGGCCGATCTGAACTGCAATGCATTAGTGACAAGCTACAGTAGCAATGGCCTGCCATTGGTAGGATAGAATGGAGATCATAATTACAACATCATGGTATACCTTTTTGTAATGCACAAAGTCTAAATGTATGGCCATGGTTTAGTAAGTAAGTGACCAATCAGCAATGTTGTGGAATGGTAAATAACGCAACAAAGACGTGTAGACGTGTCAGCAGTGCAAATCTATAACTTTACGACGGACAGATTCATAACGTTGTATGATGACTGTCTGCCGACGTAACCACAACATTGGGGTAAGGTTACTTTATTTCATTTTCAAATGTAATGTTTTTACAATGTTATTGTAACATATACACAATGTTGTTTGCAACGTCGCAGTAACGGTTCCCTACGCTAATATGACATAAATTGATACGTAATGCAGTTGTCATGAACCCAATAGAGGACTTTAATATAGTTTGTCGCCACAACCACATTTTGTTTGTAGGGAGCTTGCCTGCAGCAATATTTGGTTGGATGTGTGATGTACAGTTGTATGCCACCAGCACTGTTTCCCCCTATTTTATTTCCTTAGCATTGACTCTGTGTTTGCATGCCTGTACACACAGCTTTCAGCAGGATATTCCACTGCTAAAATCCAAAGAAAGGAATTTCAGTCTGGAAGCACAATCACTCAAATACACAAGGGATGATGTCTAATTGAGGGGGGAAAGACTGATGCTGCTTTTCCACCAAATCATGAAAACAATGTATAAATGTGAATACTGCATATTTTCCAGTAAAATAGTTTTTTTGCAACACAGCTATGCCGTGCGTTTTGTCTACTGTAGGTAAAGGGTCACTCCTGTCTAACCTGTAGCTTACAGTACCAGTGCATCTAATTCAATTAGTCACTCTTCCTTTCGATCACAGCCCCATACAGTCTAGATGAAATTTGTTAATTCGATTTCCTTCGGACTCCAAGCAAGGGAGCCTCTCATGGAAAAACCTGGTGCCTCTTCTTTAGGGGACTATAGGTGTAATTCAGTTACTCTTCAATCAGATACTTAACACTGATGCACTCAGGAGTTTTACTTATTTTAAGTCACTTTGGATAAATCTGCACATATGTATAATGTGATGCCATGAATATGGAATAGAGCCTTTGTTTTCACATCCCATAATCGATACCGCATACCGACTTTCCAGCACAATCGCCAATGTCTTTAGGAGAACTAGCTGTACGCACGTTATCACCAAATGAAACAAAACTAGAAAGATGATGAGGAACAGATCTGAGTTAGGCGCTTAACAAAAAACATGACATTCGTTAATTTTAGGCACGCTAAGAATAGCTTTCACCAGAGAAGTGAGTGAGTGTTCTGATTCGTTAAAGAAGTTCATAGATTTGTTCTAAGTGCATGTCTTTGAAAACACGTGATCATTCTGGGAGAAAGTGTACAGAAGTAAAAGTACAGTTTGGAGTCAAACTTTTGGGTTTTACTAAATAACTATGTCTGCTAGCTAAAAGAGTGCTAATGCAAAGTATTACATCTGAACCTTCATGCAGAGTCAAGTGTAAGATTGCACAGCTTTTATAAGACATTTTATGATTTGATTATGGGGGTTGAAGGGGGGGGGGGAGGGGTATGTGTGTATGGGGAGGGGGACACGTGTATTCCAAGTGTATGTTTCCTCCTTATGTGTAAATGTATATATATATATATATATATATATATATATATATATATATATATATATATATATATATTATTTTTTTTTTTTTTAATATTGTTGTATGTTGTCTGCATCTTTTTATATATAAGCATATTATTTCTGTTTGTTTTGTCTTGTTTGTTTTTTGTCTTCTATACTCCAACTGAACTGCACAAACTGTCTTGTCTTGTTTTATAAAATAAATAAAAATTGGATCACAAAAACTACACCGGTTAACAAGGGATATCCTAAATCTGTGGCTACTTGTTTTGATATCGACTCGTTTTGACTGCCGAAGTGGTAGCGGCCAGAAACAACAAGAGCTACGTTGAGTTGTTCAAAACCTTTCTTTTTAGTAAACTATGGGTACACAAACAATGTTCTCAATGCTTTCGTTAAGGTGTAGAGCCCCTGGTGATACTTCGAGCAAAGTTTCATGTTGTGTCGAGCCTTCTTAGTGTTTTAAAAAATAGCTATTTTGAGGCTAGCATCAAAGTGCCCCTAGCACTCCCATTCAAAAGGCCATTTGACCGAAAAACGAGACTACGGTAAATCTTAAAAGTGGCGTTTCCATCCTAAATATGCTTGTAAACGAAAGTTTGACTCGGGTACATTCATAAAAAGACCCTAGGTTGTATTTTGGCGAGAGTTACGCTTTAAGTCACCTCAGACAGAACATTACATACTTTGTTTAAAATGTACTTACACTATTACCTATGTGAGCCATGTGTTAAAATGTCATCCAGTACGGAGAAATGTTTATATCATGGTGATGGAGACTTACTTTTTCCTAAACATGAGGCTTAAATTGCCATTACTCACTATTTCTAAAAAAAATTTTAATGTAAAAAGATTTTTACACCAAGCTGGTTGTTACTTGTTGTTTTTGCCTGCTGTGACAGATCACAAATACACATCTGCAAACACATATGTCCTGTCTTCCAAAATACCAGTCACAATCCCCCAGGTGACATTGTACGCATAGGAAAATAACTAACTGGAAAAGTGTGTGTGTTCGTACGGCATGTAGAGTGTCGCTGAGGAGAATCAGTACGGTGTGAATGAATGTGTATCCTTGTGTTTGTGTCAGATATGGACACAGTACAGAATCAGGGTATGTCATTCTTGCGTCAGACTTCCTGTCTTTCTCTTGTGTACGCAGACTGAAACGGAAGAAGCTAAAGTAGTCTTCCATACAGATCTGGCACAGAGGGAAAACCAAAAAAAGAAAGAAAGATGTCTAGAAAAAGAGGATAGACAACATGGTAATATAATTGAGAAGACTCAAGTGGTTTTGGAATATACTGTAGCTAGCACTTGAACTGTTCTTCATGTCAGTTCAGATTATTGAAGTGTGAGTGAATTGAGCAACAGATTGAAAAAGAGACTGTGACAGAGAGACATGGAGAGAACCAGACAGCTCTACAGAGACTGAGGGTTCAGACAGAAAAAGGGAAAGAGAAAAGAAAAGAGGAGGAGGAGGAGGCTGACCGGTGGGAGAGATCGATGGGAAACAAGAGCAGCAACCATGATAGAAACCAGATGTAGACCCATACAGTATGAAGGACGGAGAAAGAAAGAGAGTTAGAGCAGAAAGGAGCTCGAAGAATATGATATGACTAGGAGCAAAAATGAGAAAGACGCCGACAAAGAAAGGGGGAACAGAAAAGAAGAGGGGAGACAGGAAAAGGAAAGAGGCAGACAGACAAAGGGAATGAGGATGAAGAGGAAGAAAGAGGAGAGTGATTTCCTCTCCTAAATCTTCCTGTATAATCTAACTTAACCCACAGTAGGTCAAACTGCTTCTTTACAGATTGTTTCAGACTACTTAAGTGCTACAGTCTGTTGCTGAATAGGGTAAAGGCACGTTTCACAGCAGATGAGATTTCACACAGCCTCCATTCATTGTCTGTTCATTGTCAGTGACAAATGAGCATGGCATTTTGTCACATTTATTGGAGTTATTGCTCTTCGAGTGTGTGACATTTTCTGAGGCAACCTAGCTCAGGCTTTGCTAGGCTAAGCAGAATGTATAATGCATAATTGTCCAATCACATCAATATAGATGTAGCAACTAGCAAGATACAGTAGCTGAGTGGTGAAGAGTACAACTTAAAGGACAATTCTAGTTTATTACAGCTTGGAGTTTTTTTTGGGGGGGGGGGCTTTTTGTAGCTTGGACTATCTTTTCTAACTGTTGCAAACAAGGTTGTAAACAAGCCAACAGTTTTGCCATTTCATTAAAAACACTTCATTTGGAGGTAAAACTGAGCATGGCCTGGTTTGTTAATCCCTCATTGCAGGCACTTGTGTAAACTGTGATGCATGTTATTACAGTGACAACGAAAATTTGGCTAATACTTTTACCGTTTGAAAAATGTGTTTGACTAACATGAGGGTTTGTTTACAACCTGTAAGATCACATATTTGTGTTTCTGGCCCTGTCATTTATTTTAGAGATGTCGGCCTGATAACGCTGACGTATTGTGACCTTAGAAAATTGATAATGCGAACGTGCTAGCAAACAATTGCTTCTTAACACATCCAGCTTACACGTAGCAACATTAGCATTCAGTTGGAGTTGTGTTTCTGGCAACCTTCTTCTAGCTCTGATTCCGTCTAATTTAACAACCAAGAGGGATATATGTGGCTCTTTAAGAGCTAAATGTTACATTTTTTTTCACCAGCTAGTTGCTGACTGTGTTTCTCTGCTGCCTAGTAGCGTAGAATGTTTTTTTCGGAGCTTTTCCACTAAAAACAGCTTTCTGCTGCGGCCAAAAAACAAAGCTGATGAGAGCTGTGAGAGTGAACCAAAACAGACAAAGTTGTGGGCCTCAAAACCAAAACAATGAGCTGAAAGACGCTAAAATGCTCCATAGAGCAACAGAGTCAGGTGATAATTCTCTGTGTTTGACAATTGTTGCGTTACACATGAAAATACAACATGAATGAAACAAATGAAAATATTGATAACAGCTTTAATTCAAGATTGAAGGATTTCCAGATTATGTTTATGGCTATATTTTGGATTGTACTGCAAATTATAAACAAGAAAAAACAAACTGCATGGATGCCCAATAAAGATGCCAATGAAGCAGCCATAATCAGCAAATAGTTGCATTGAAAAGTATCCAACCTCAGTCTGCATGCACTGTTTATGGCAGAGAGTCTTGACAATCACAGGAAACTCAGTTAAAGAAAGATTCCTGTGATTGACAGTATCGCTGACCCTGTCTGGATTGTTCTACTGCTGTTATCGCCACCCGCCTGGTACTCCAAGCAGGTTAAAACAAACACAGAGAATCGTTTGCAATAACTTTCATCAGGCTTTTTTTTTTTTCCCTGGCCAGACTTCAGGACTGGTACATACCCATTGGAGTTTCAAAATCAGAGCTCACCAGACAGAGGGAATGGAAATATCCTCTGTCACATACTCTTGGCAAAGGTTGCTGTGTGTGACACGGTACTGTATGATGCATTTTAACACCTATGTGCATGTGTTAGCAGTCATGTTTGTCCATGAGCGAGTATGCATGCACACATTCCTCATGTGTTAAGGGTTTTTACTTGTTTGGAGGGTTGTTTGTTCACTCATAGAGCTTTCCCAGGTCTGTTACTGTAAGGTGTTGCTCTTTTGAGCCTGGTATAATAGGAAATGTTCCATTTCTCTACTTTGCTGTGACGCTATGTATTCTTGTGTGCACATCTGTTGCTGTTTTCCACCCTAAACTTTCCCAACTGGTTAAAGAGGAAGATGAAACTGTACTGCACATGTTCTTCCTTCCCTGAAGTCCATGCCATCCCTTGTTCCCACTTTCTCTTTTCTCTCTCTCTCTCTCTCTCCCCTTTTCTCCCAGGTCCAATGTGGAAAATGCGGCATCACTAAAACCACTGTTGCTGTTGTCCAAGTCTCCTAAAATAAAAAAAGTAACCCTACCCTCCTCTTTTATTCCGTTTTCCCAATCCAGCTCTTCCTTTCTCTCCACTTTTTCTCTTGCTCTCCCTGCCAAACTGCTCCACCCTGCCCGACACACAGAAGCGGGAATATGATCCAAATCGTTCTTTGTTAATCTTTTTTTTTTTCATAATTCAATTCATCTTCTTATATGTGTGCATGTGCCCGCCTGACTCATCTCTCTGTATCTCTGCCTCTGTATGTCACTGATCAGACCATGAGTGGGTTGGGATGGTAAAACTAAATCCCTAGAGATGCAACAGAGAACCTTTTGATTCCATCTGCAAGTCAACCACAAAAATCACCAACATCACACTACTTAAATCATGTCATTGTAATTTGCTGCTATTGGGATTGGACAACTTTGTAAGCTGGGAGTTATAACACATAGTTATCAAACACATGCCTTCATGAGAATGATTAAAGTGTACTTTTTTTAAAGTGATTCTAGCTGTTTTGAGTTTTAGAAGTTGAAGCCTGGGTGAATAGATAGATAGATAGATAGATAGATAGATAGATAGATAGATAGATAGATAGATAGATCTAAAGTAAATTAAGGTAGACACAACTACAATGTTGCCATGGGAAAACACTATCAGCCTTTTAGGACTAAAGTTGAGTCTCTTTGGACACGTGTATCTTCATAATGGAAACGTTAGATCACTTTTAGCATTTTCCGGACAAACTTGAGTTCTCCATAGTTTAAGAAAGGGGGACTTACCATGACTTCAGTCAGGAATTCCTACATAGTCCTCAGCTCCTTTCCTGCATTTGCTTCCTCTCCGCATTCTCCGCAAAAAACGGTCGTTATCAAACAGACTACATTACCTCCTTTAAGTGATTTTCCCCATTTTTATTCAAGAAAATAGTCCTCTTCTCTAGTCTTTCCCTCTCACTCTCCGCTATGTTTCCCAGCCTGGGAATGTCCTACAGCATTTTTCCCCCTCCCCTCTCCGTCTGCGCCAGTCCCACGCACTCCCACCTCCCTCCCCTCCTTCCCTCCCCTCCTCTCACCTAACAAGAGCACTACAGTCACTCTCTGCACTCAAACTTTCCGTGTATCCCCCCCAGAGTAACTTAAATGAATAGACAATGAAAAGCCGTTTACCCCACCCAGGCGTAATTGCAAAAATAGCCTAAACCTCTGATGTTTTATTGTTGAGATCGCACGTTCTTTATTCTCATAAGCAAGCAGATAATTAAGTCTGCTCGTAATTTGGCTGATTATGATGAAAAGGGCTGGTGCAATCACTGAAAATAGCTTACTCACAGAAGAGCTGCTATAATCTATTTCTGCACGTGTTTCGTGTATAGCCTGCATGCTCCAACATGTCTCATTATGGCAGAAAACCGTTATTATATTTACAGATAGGGAACAAACACGGTCAGTGTAACGCTTATCAGTTCAATTTTCTAAGCACAAACGGACATTTGGAAAAACAGAAAAATGGGTTCAAATATCAAATTTTTCATTTTTTCTCCCCACCTTAACAAATTAAAAAATTAGATCTTTAAACTGTTTTTCCAATTTTCTGTTTTTTATTCAGAGGATCAGAAATTGAGAAAATTACAAAATTGCGTCTGGGCTCCAATTATTCAATACTGCAATGGAATTCTCTTCCTCTACTTCGTGGAATATGCAGGTCATTAACGGCATATGGGCCAAAAAAAACGAAATTATAGACTTTGGGGTCAGAGGTGCTTGCAACTGATGGTTTCGAGTGTGTGTGTGTGTGGGGTGGGGGGGGGGGGGGCGTGACGTAGCGAATTTTTCTGATCCTCTGAATAAAAACAGAAAATTGGAAAAACAGTTTAAAGATCCAATTTTTTAATTTGTCAAGATGGAAAAAAATTAAAAATTGGATATTTGAACCCATTTTTCTGTTTTTCCACATGTCCGTTTGTGCTTAGAAAATTGAACTGATAAGCGTTACACTGACGAACACTAAATTACGTTTACAAATAGCTTATTTTTTGCGGAGTGGAAATTACTCCAGCATTGAATGTTGTATACTGTCTCAATGAGTAGTCTACATTATTTTCATGGGTCAATGAAAGTGCCCTTTTGCCGCCCATCTGAGTGGGCTACTCCAACGATATGGCTTCCTCAACGTTGGTAGACATGCAAGAGACAAATTTTAAAAAGAATGGCTAAAAATGATGTGGCAGAAGTGGAGATGTCATGAATTATACTCCCTAGAATGGGTCAGCTTGAAATCAGATCCTAAATTTCCCATAATGCAGCTCAATACCATCTTTCATCAGGTGTGGAAGAGGTATTCAAATCGTTTTCAATGTGTGTCTGTAGTGCCGTCTACCTGCCATAAATCAGACCCAGAGAGAGGCTTTATTAAAAACTATATAAAAACAATGTAATCACACAGTTGGAGTTGCTATCTATCCCCTTAGGAGTGGGGATTGTCCTCAGGATCACAAACTTTGCATAACAGCTGTCATTTTGTCATTAAAGGACTTAAAGCGTAACTCTCGCCAAAATGCAACCTGGGGTCTTTTTGTGAATTTACCTGAGTCAAACTTTTGTTTAAAAGCTTCATTAGGACCAAAGCGCCACTTTTAAGATTTAGCGTGTTTTTGTTTTTCGGTCAAATGGCCTTTTGAATGGGAGTGCTAGGGGCACTAGTATGATCGCATCAAAATCGCTATTTTTAAAACACTAAGAAGGCTCGACTCAACATGAAGCTTTGCTCGAAGTATCACCAGGGGCTCTACACACGAACTCAGCATTGAGAACATTGTTTGTGTACACAGTTTACTAAAAAGAAAGGTTTTGAACAATTCACTTTAGCAGTTGTTTACGCTCTCCACCATCTTTGCCAGTCAAAAAGAGTCGATCTCAGAATGTGAATGAACGGACTCCATTGGAGGAAATGTCTTTCTTATATGAGGCTCCTTTTTCAACTACGAGGTCAATATTGTTTTTCACTAACGACAAAACAACAAATTTTCTGTGCATTCATATGGAACTACGCTTTAGGAGCTTTCCATCTTTACTCTCCTCCCTGTTATGTTGCATTCGGAGATCGACTCTTATTGACTGGCGAGATGGCAGCGACCGGAAAAAACAACTGCTAAGGTGAGTTGTTCAAAACCTTTCTTTTTCAAAAGGCCATTTGACCGAAAAACGAAAATATGGTAGATTTTAAAAGTGGCGTTTCCGTCCTTATGCTTTTAAACAAAAGTTTGACTCATGGTACATTCACAAAAAGAGCCTATGTTGTATTTTGGCGAGAGTTACGCTTTAAGTCACCTCAGACAGAACATTACATACTTTGTTTAAAATGTACTTACACTATTACCTATGTGAGCCATGTGTTAAAATGTCATCCAGTACGGAGAAATGTTTATATCATGGTGATGGAGACTTACTTTTTCCTAAACATGAGGCTTAAATTGCCATTACTCACTATTTCTTATGTCTTTTATAGCTTTTTTTGCCCCATAATTGTGCCACAACGGTTGCTATGCCACTGCTAAATTTAACCTCTATGGTTTGTGTTTGGACTGCTGTAATGAGTGAAGGAATAGTCAGTTTTGAACATCCACTGCAATGGTTCAACAGCGCCTCCCTGTGTTTATTGTGTGATAATGGAAAGAGGAGGAAAAGGAGCTTGCTGCAGACAGAGGTGATCAAAAATTTGCCTTTATCCCAGCATACATGTGACTTGTCATAGTAGGAAAAGCACTACAAGAACAAAAACTACAAAAAAAGTAATAAGCTTTTAAAAAATTATGAACCCCCCCCAAAACCTCTGACTGAATATTTGTATACTTTATACTATATATATATATATACTCAGTTGTATTTGTATGTTATAATTTGTATATAATAATTGTCCTTTAATACTCTCATTCTCTTCATGTCCATATATATATATATATATATATATATATATATATATATATATCACCTATCCTTTTGTCAACAAGAACTAACAACACTAACTATGGCTCTGTTATATTCATGTGAGTGTGAGTGAGCAAGCATGCATGATACCAGGAATCTGAAATCAAATCAGCTAAAGGGGATTCAGTCATTGTTAATGTCATTATTCACACATGTGCTAACCTGCAATAGATAGAGGCAAACACTTATCTCTGCTTGAATAAGATATGGTTTAGTAAAATACACATTTGTTTCAGGCTCAGTTTTATAAAGAACAATGTTGATGAAAGAGCAATGTTTTAAGTCCAACAGGGGTGACAACATGTGTCGGAACTAGCCTATATGAGATTACATTTTTTACCTGATTGATTCTAGTTTATCAAAAACGTTAAGGAGTACAACAAAGTGACATATTGGGTTTCGAAAGCACCAAATTTGACTTCTATTGAATCTTGTATAATTTGTTGGGGTTTCAGTGCTGTTTAGCCTTTCGGGATGTTCTGTTACAGTATGTTAATCTATAGAACCGGGAAAAAAAATCCCACTGGAAAAAGGGTTGCCAGTGATGCAACTGAGCAGGATGTTCTCATGAACCATTCGTACATACATTTGTACATATAGCTACGAAAAGTAACGCACTGTAATTTGTATGTATTCCATGTATTTACTGCTGCACGCACCACATTGACTGCTGCTGTATAAGAGAGCCCTGGTCCGCGTGGTGAGGAGGATGGGGTGGATGGGTGGGTGATAAAACACAGTCCAACAGTTTAATCATGCAGCTTTATTTATACTGGCTACAAAGAGACACCTTGCATATTTTATGATTTAATTATGTCCTACCTCTCAAGGTCAATCAGACAATTACAGAATAAATATGCAGCAGTCTCCCATTTTTTTTTGTTGCTTTAATGCAAATGTAATGACCTTTGATGTGGTGAACATGGCTATTCATAGTTCAGTTCTGTTACACATTACACAACCATCCTAAGTGATAGAATAATCAACTATACAGCCAAGCTACTGTACATCCTACTGAGGGATACAACACATCTTACACAAATTATATTGAGGCATATATAATGTAGGAAGTTCACACTTTTTTATACACTATTTATGTTGATATTGTAATTAGAGGGAATTATAACATGTGATTTCAACTCAGAACATTCAAAATATGGGAGTATTGTTAACAGAGAACACACCAGGAGCAGCACAGCAGAAATGCAATAACTGGTTACATGAAATTACAAGGACCCAAATCCCTATATGAAGAGCATGGAAATGAATGCATCCAGATGGTTGAGACTGATCTATGTTTTGTGTAGAAACATAACATCTTGAAATGCCAATCCAGCATTAGCTGATATAAGGAATGCAGGAAGTTTAAGATTGCTATTTCTAACTTAGAAATACAATAATTATAATTTGAATATTGTTAACCCTTACTTAGGACTTGTGGCTTTGTTGGTGCTGTCGAAATACACTCTTTGTGCTCCCTCCTCAGCACCTATGGGACAGAAAGAGCCAGTGAAGGAAAGTACATGCACACATCCAGGATGTGAGGTGTAACCTTTACCTGATTGGCAGATGAAGTTGAGGAGCTCCTCACAAGGCTGGTCCTCCCACAGGTAGAGCTCTCCTCTGGCCATGCCTCCACAGGGGTTGGAGTAACGATGAAGGGCACAATTGTGTGGCCATTTGATGAATTTCATGGAATCGCCAGACATCCAGAACCACCTGTCGCTCATTATGTATCTGCCAAATGGATTTATTAACAGATTTACGCCTTAACTAAATGTTTCTGGTTGTACTTTGTACCAGATATCAGGTTTGAAAGCAGAAATAATTATTTTTAAACATTTAAAGATAAATCCAGCTTTATATTTGTGATGTTATGTAGGGCTACAACTAACATTCATTCAATTATTCTGATTTTCTTTTGAGTTATCGTTTAGTCATTGAACTGTCAAAAACATTGTGAGAAAAGCTCTTCATGCTTTGTTTTGTCCAACCGACAGTCTAAAACCCAAAGATAGCAAAATTATTTGAAACACAGAAAAGCAGCAAATTAAAAGACCAGCAAATGTTTTTGCTCGAGTGAACAACTGAAACAATTTATTATCCGATTAAGTTTCTGTCAATCAACAAATAGATTATGTGGCTGCTTGTTTCTGCTCTAATCTTACAGTAGGTCTGTCAATAGGATGTGGCTTCAGAGCTGTTAGCAAAGCATCCATGCACGTCACGCCATGCAAATTAGCAAATATAAGAACACACAATATTTGCCTGCCTCTTTTGAGTAATTTATTTAGTCTGTATGGAAAGAAGACAGGGCTCTCGTTCATCAAATTTATTAATTCACTATTTTTTCCCCAAAGCAATTATTTCTTCTCCAAACAATTTACCCACATGTATTTACAATTTGTGTTTCTTCTTAAATATTTTTTTATTATTCGTTTATTTATTAATATTTAGCATGGTCAAATAGTTTGAATTATCCTTAAAAAATGTATCCAAAAAAACCTAAGATAAATGTGGACAAAGGACAGTAGAAATTGTCATTAATATGAAATGCACCCATATTAAGTAAAAATATCTATTCCTTAGTTTATACAGTAAAGGTGATTATTATTCTGTATCTTCTTCTGCTCATTATAATATCTACTTTCCTAATAGTTATATATTTGCCACGACATGAAAAATGGCTTAAAACTGTTGATATATCTTGAGTGTTGCCTTCTTTATGTTAAAACTTGTCAAATTTTAAGGTGCCATAAAAATATGCTTTAAAAGTGTAATGATTCCAAAAGTGTAACTTCCCATTATTCCCACGAAAGTAATGAACATTTATCAGCTTAACATTATTCTTTTAGATTTGGGTATGAAGGGAAAGACTGAACATTGTATTTAAAAACATAGTGTGTGCAACTGAAATTATTAACAGCAATTATCAACTCCGAGATTGATTTGTGAAAAAAAAAAGTTTTTTTTTCCACCCACAATCAACCTCTGCTGCTAAAAACAGTCGACATGTAGTGATGTTTGAAATGGAGACACACATATCGTACCCTTTCCCAAAAATCCTGGCCATTATTTTAAGGCATAAACCAACCATAGTGGTACACTCAGGGGTAACCCTGCTGCTAACATTGGCTATTACCATAGATATATAGCTAGGCTATTACATTAGCCTAAAATGATAATTCTAGCCATACATATATATCACAGTAACACTGCAAAATTAAAGACCGACAAACAGATCCAACTAAAATCATGTTTTATTTATATACAAGCAATAAGGAAAGCTTCAATACTTAAGGTTGTTGCATTAGCCAATTTACCAATTTACCAATCTGGCGTTCTGCCCCTGGTATGCGCACGCACCCAGTAATGTTTGTAAACAGGAAACCCGTCTATTCATGTAATCGATGGTGATAAAATAGTGAATGTCACTTCCGGCGACCATCTATGTTTTTCTGAAAAAAGTAGCAACTTGTCAAATGGCGTAACGTTAGATGTGCAGCCCACATACTATATATTCGTTCAGTTGAATAGTCATCAAGTTATCCCGTGTTGTCAGGTGACTTGTTTGGTTTCTATCTATCAGAAAAAAATAGCTGTGTAACAAAGTCGCACACGTACCTGGGCTATTGTAACAGCTCCTAGCTAACGTTACAACTTCAGCTAGCTGAAATGCGTAACGTTAACCTTGAGTGTAATCACGTTTTCATTTCCAGCCCAGTTTTACTCAAGACGTCGTTTCTTCTGGAAATGACTTACTGCTTACTTGGTTTTGTTAACTGGGCAACAATTGGCTAAAGTAAGGTAAAGTATTTTGACTAAGATCGCTACATACTTTTGATTAGCATGTGTCTGCTAGGCTATGACATGGCTACCGTTAGCTAACGTTATATCTAGCTACATACCAGGCCAGCTGTCTAAACTAAAATATATATTCACTAATGTGGTTGAATCTTTTGAGAGTCTAATTAGAGGATCCTAATAGAAACTTGACCCCAGAGTTACACTGACTGTCTCTGTTGCTACTTTTAAATCGGCTACAATTCTATTTTTGATGGAAAAGTCTGAATTGCTTCCACATATTTGAGCACATAATAATAATAATAATAATAATAATAATAATAATAATAAACTTTAAAAGGTTAGAGGTAATACCTCCAAAGGTATACATTATTACTATTTGCCTCTCCTCATTTATTAAGCTCAGCGGATGCTGAAAAATAATTTAAGTGGAACTTAAATTAACATAGTTACAGAACATTAACAGTTTTGATAATACTTAAGGTTCAGAATCAGATATTTCGGATCTGCTTGTTGGTGATACAATCTTGTGTTTTCCATTCATCAGCAATATCTGGCAATTAATCCCGCTAAGATAATCATTTTGCTTAAAACATTTATTTCAAAATGATGTAACAAAACTCAATTGTTACATTATACAATTTACTAATATTTGGTATTAGCCCTTCACTTTTAATAAACAACTGCTCTTTGCTTGTGTACGTACGTACACACACACACACACACACACACACACACACACACACACACCTACCTCAAAAAATATCAGCCAATGAAGGCGTCATTGTAAAAGCATTTGAATAATCAACAGTGAGTATATACATTGACACAAAAGAGAATACCATTATAATAATTACATAATGAAAACACACGTCTGCCATTTGCATGTCTTGTGTGTGTCACCAGAAACATAACACACAAATGGAAATGTGCAGTGACACACACAAAGCAAACATAATTATGGTCCTTCATAAGGGCACATCTGCCTATTCTGAGGGCAAACAAAAGAATAGCATCTTAAACAAAAGGTTCTTCATTAGTTCCTTAGCTTTTTTCCATAAAGCTTTTACATTAATGCACTTTTGAAATTTTTATATCAGATATTTTCTGGCATCACAGTTTAATAATTATTAAAAAAAATAAAAATAATGATGGTTCCAGTGGTTACTGTGGTGTTGCTAAGTCATGAGGTTTTTGCGTGACATTAGTAATGTGGGCTTAAAAGGTAAACAGACCCCAAACCCCACATTTGTATACAACATGACATCTACTGGTGAAAGCCAGGTAGTGGTTCATTTGATTATGATTTGATGTTTGCTTACTCTGTTTTAATTGCCAATTAACAGTGCTTCTCATTTGTATCCCATTCCAACCATTCAAAGACTGGATTTCACCTGAGGCAGATGGCCAATGTATTTGCATGTAATTAAGTAGCTTGTAGGACAGAAATCCAGCAGTCCTATGATTTAAAAAAAACAACGAAAAAAAAAACAGCCAACGTAAACAAAATGGATTACACATTAAATTAAAAGCTCCTCAAAATTGAATAACATATTTGTTTCAGAGCCTTCGCCGATGAAAAAGTGTCCTCCCTCCACCACTCCTACTTTCAGCTGCAGTAAGTGTATACAAAACAAAGCATGATCATAATATTCTGGGATGCACTGTTTTTAGTAATCCACCTGTGAGGTCTTTATATATAGTAGCATACAAATATGAATAGGGAAGGTATGGTTTTCTTGTCTTGACTCATGGGGATTTCAGGTTTCTCATAGCATGGCCAGACCTAGCACACCCACCGTGATCAGCATAGCTATAGGGGAAGATAGAACGACAGAAAAAAAGATTTATAAGGCATTGTTCAAATGCACTTTTTGGACAACTCCGCTCTCTTAATGGAAACATCCCTATTTCTTATGCTTACCTTGCATCATAGATTGCTGGAGTGTAATGGCGTGGCTGGTTGTGCTGGGGGATGTGGTGGTATTGGCGGAAAGGGTATTGTTGACGGTGGTGTTAGGATTTGCCAGGTCTACAGGAGAGCTACTAAATTGGGTGTTAGGGTCTCCCAGATCACCAGAAGCTGAAAATGCAAGCAAAAGACAAAAAGATCATTCATTTTTTTTTAGCACATGGGTAGATAATAATATATTATCTGTGATAGTATCTGTAACAGTGGGTCTGAGTTGACTGTTAAAATTGCATGTGATTTGTGTGTGAATGTGTATTTCTAATATGTTGCCTTACTGCTGTTGAAAGATCCAGTGGAGATCGCGATTGAGAGACTTGCTGCTCTAGTACTTGGGGTTGGTACAGTGGCAGCAAATGTACACTGAATTTTCCTTCCATTGATGCTGCCCTTCACAGAGTTCACATTCAGCTGCAGAGCAAAGACAGTTAAAACAGATGACCAAGAAGATGAGTTTTCAGTGGTACATTAATGTAAAAATGTTTACCATGCAGATGGTGATGATTTAACTTGATATTGCTAGAGCTGCAGGTTCAAAAAGCTGTGTGTGGAATTTTGCGCATACTGATTGAACCATTAAATGTTAAGTATCAGTTTAGTATTTGTCATGTAGAACAAAAAGAACATTCAATGAAGGTATAGACGTACAAATTCATAACCAGACCAGCTATTGTCTGCTGCGGCTTGAATCAATATTTCCCACTTGCTGTTTCTGAAGGGCAAGTGGCTGAAAAAGCTTAATCTCAAACCAAACAGACTAATAAATGTATCCTCATCCAGCTCTACCCCCACTACTTCTCTGAGTAGAACTCACCGTTGTCACAGTCAGCCGACCATTGTTGAGGATAGTGCCGAAGAATTTCACAACACCCTTGTTGTTTGCACAGACATAGGTTGTGGCGTTTACTCCCTGTGGTGCAAAACCAGAAACTGTAATTGTAACCTGTATACACAGGTGACTTCAACACACTATATGATTGGCTTCAGGTTAGACTTCATGGTACTTTGATCTGTGAGTGGTTGACTGAACTAGACATACCTGTGTGCTGGAAGGTGAAAGGGAGGCAGCGATGTAGCCATCTGACACTCCTGAGAGCCCAAACTCAAAGTTGTTACCGCTTATCTGTTGGGCTGCTAGAAAGAAACATGATCCTGGTGTAGAGGGGTCGCACTGCAAGGGCGTAGCTGCACAGAGCTGTTTCTTCCCACATTGTGTCCTAGAAATGGGTGTCTGCAAAGGCGATGAGAATATTTTAAATGAGTGGGAAATGTACACTTTGATGATGTTCAACACCATTAATCAATGTGAATAGTGTTCCACTATGCTCTAGTTTTTTAGCTTCACGTACCACAAGAATTTCCACTGTGGTGTTAGGCGTCAGTGGGGGAGCTGCTGTGGTCACGTTGTTTCCTGCTGCTGTTGTCACGATGTTACCCGTTGCTGTGGTCACGTTTTTACCCGCGGCTGTTGTCACGTTGTTACCCGCTGCTGTGGTCGCGTTGTTACCCGGTGCTGTTGTCGCGTTGTTACCCGGTGCTGTTGTCGCGTTGTTACCCGGTGCTGTTGTCGCGTTGTTACCCGGTGCTGTTGTCGCGTTGTTACCCGGTGCTGTTGTCGCGTTGTTACCCGGTGCTGTTGTCGCGTTGTTACCCGGTGCTGTTGTCGCGTTGTTACTCGGTGCTGTTGTCGTGTTGTTACTCGGTGCTGTTGTCGCGTTGTTTCCTGCTTCTGTTGTCGCGTTGTTACCCGGTGCTGTTGTCGCGTTGTTACTCGGTGCTGTTGTCGTGTTGTTTCCTGCTTCTGTTGTCGCGTTGTTAATTGCTACGGTTGTCTCGTTAACTGCTGCGGTTGTCCCGTTAACTGCTGCAGTGCTTTGAGCATAGGTGCCCAAAGATATCCAGGACAGTGTCACAACTAGGACGGTGAGGAACAGTCTGTTGTCCATGCCTAGTGTAGATGGGGAGGATTAATAAGTTAAATCATTTAATGGGACACTTCATCTACAGTTGGGTTGTAACTAGAGGTGTGACGAGATCTCGTCCCACGATCTCACAATATCAGTACAATGCAGAATTACATTGGTACTACCGAGGACCATTTCATGACTCAATCAGTGCCAAATGTCGGTACCTCAGAGTGCGTAAGCGCGAGCTTCTCTGTCCTCTCTGCATCTTTCACAGAGAGCGGGGCTCAGCTCCAACACACATGCAAAGGTGCGGTGCAGACAAAGCGGACATTACATTGGCTCTGCAGTTAGTCAAAGTTACAGTGAGACACGGCAATGCCAGTAAAGAGGACACAAGTGTGGTTACACTTTTCAAAACTTCACGCAGACGTTTGCTGCAATTTAATAGCGAGATCGCAATGCAGTTAATGTTACACTTCCGAGACAGACTGGTGTTCTCTATTTCCCTGGTGACTGACTGACAGGCACAAGAGTTTGTAGGGTAAGCCAAGGGAACTTTATTTCTGTAGCACCTTTTAGCAACAAGGCAATTTGAAGAGCTTTACATAAAACATTAAAGAGCAATTCATATCGTTCATGACAATAAAACAGTTAAGGATATTATAAGCTACAAATAGAAAAATAAAAGTTATAGTGCAGTGTAAAAAATGAATAATTATTTGATTTAATAGGTTGTAGGGACGTGTTTGAGAGGAGGGAGGGTGCCACAGTTATTAGGTCTGAAGAGGTTAGTTATACAGGAGAGAAGCCATTTGATTTTGTGGCAAAACCTTTCACAGTGCTCATTTTTTTATTGTGTGACTTTCGATTTGAATAAAAAAATATTTTTCCAGTCATATTTCATCATTTAAGTTTTCTTTAAAATAATGTTAAAATCTTGTCTCGTGAACCCAGTCTCGTGTGTCGTGGGCTGAGTGTCTCGTCACACCCCTAGTTGTAAAAAATCAGGTATCAGGTTAGCTCAGAGGTAATAATTAAAGCCAAAAGATTTTACTAAACATGATACCAAATAAACATTATCTATAAGTGATGGTTTGTCACAGCACGACATTCATGAACATTTTACAAACATCCAGTAGTAAGCCACTCTCATTGGGGGGTTGTGGAGAATATACAGTAAATGTTCCTAAAGAAAAAACATTTTTAATGAAGGCATCCTAAATTAAATTTGCTTTGAGGTGTAGCATAGTATACCAAATGATAAACAAATGTTATCAACTATATAATTAAGCTGACCATTAATTGTCCTAATGTTAATAAATATGTAAACCAATAATTGAACCATTTTTAGCATGAATATCACATTAACACAGGACATTTTATCTGTTGCCTAATTTATCTTGTGTTTATAATCTGTTTTTGTGAGGTCTGTTAACTGAAAACAATTCAAATTATAATAGAACATATACATTATAGATGCAAGGTTAGATTTATTATATATTTCACTTAGTATTACCAAAACAATCATAAAATTGATATTCTTAATTATTAGAAGTATAGACTGCTCTAAATAATTACGTTTGTTGATTTAACTGAAATTGTAATAAACATTTTACGTAATTATTGGTGGGAAAAACTGCCTAAATCGGATTTTGAAGAGAAAGTCCATTAAACCATATGATATATGTAGTAGTCGTAATAAAGTAATAGAGATCAATCTCTTGCATATTGTTTAAGCCTACCTGTAGAAGTTGTCTTCGGTTTCAATGATGAGTGAAATATGGTTAAGAAGGAAGAAGATCTTGTGTAGTTTTAGTCTTAGGTGTGGCTTATGGACTGCTGGCACCTCTGAAGTTCTTAGCAGGATCCTAGGTAGAGTAGTGACACCTGTGCTCCCTGTGTCACTATTTAAACTAATGGGATGGGAAGATAAAAGAAAACAAAGGAGGAGGTGGTTTCTAGAGAGGGTGGGGCTAGAAAAAATAGCTTAAGGCATTTGTGATGGAACACGACTTTTGCCACGACATTGCACATATAACCCTCTTAGTCTATGCTAGTTTTGTTTCTAAATGAATTACTTCCTTAAGGACTCACAATGCTCTTAACCAACGTGAATAACAAAGACAAGTAGAGGTCGACCGATTAATCGGCTGATTTTTGGAATTTTTTTACATAATCTGCATCGGCCAATATCCCCGTATATATAGCCGATTAATAGTCAGGCGCATCTGCGGGCAGCCTAGTGTTAAAAACATGAATAGGCAACTTTTTTTACAGCGCACCCAGACCAGCTGCCTCCAGCCCCTCCCCTCGTGAAGTCTTGCGCCAATGCGTGTGTCTCGCGGTCACTTCAGGCTCAGACACTACCGTTAGTAGTAGCATATTGCTGGTGTTCTTGCCTTGGGATTAACTGTACTAATAAAACCGTACAAAATACCGCAGCCACACCGCTGTGGAAGCTCCCTGAATGTCATTTATCAGAGTCTGGTTGTTACCCCTGTCCATGGCAGTTTCATCCACTCCTATAACGGAGCTAACAGGAGCTAACCGCTGACAGAGCTAACCGCTAACGGAGCTAATCGTTGCTAACAGAGCCTTCAGTTCTCCGTGCCTGTATCCATTAACTGCATCTATGGACTTGAGCACGAATTGGCTGGACGAGTTTCAAATTACAACTAAGAGTTGTTTAAATTAAAGAAATCTGCTCAGATAAGATCCTAATGAGTGCAACAGGACATGTAACAGTAGGATCCCCAAAACACAGAGAAAACACAATGTATTTGTTAAAAAGCGAACAGCAGAATTATGCACAAGTTGAAGTCGTGAGATAGAGGTTTGGTTAAGAACTAATAAAGGCATGAATCGCCTTTTCTAGATCATGCCTGTTAAGGAAGGGCTTAACTTTAGCCAGGAGACAAAGCTGGAAAAATCTCATTCTAACAACATTGCTGATCTGCTTGTCAAATTTCATACTGCAATCAAATGTAACCTCCAAATCTTTGACAGCTGGCTTAGTGTATGAAGCCAGAGCTCCCAAACTCAAAGCTGGACCATTTGGCATGCATGAAGTACTGAAGATGATACACTCAGTTTTATCTTTGTTCAAATTAAGAAAGTTGTGTGAAAGCCACAACTTAATATCATTAATACAACTAAGCAGGGAGTTAAGGGCGACACTGTGATTTGGTTTCATAGGCAAATACATTTGCAAATCATCTGCATAACAATGAAATGACAGGTTGTAGAGAAATCCCTGTGAGCTTAAACGTTCAGATTTCCAGCTGTCTACTCTTGGCTAAGTATTGCGCAACTCTTAGCCGGACTTCTATGATTGGTCATCTGCTCCAGGTAGGCAGGACTGGAGTGTTTTTTTTTTTTTTTTCTTCAGGTGTTAACTAGGGGTGGTACGGTTCACAAAATCCACAGTTCGGTTCGTATCACGGTTTTAGGGTCACGTTTTCGGTTCTGTACGATTCTTGTTATTTTTTTCTTTTAAATTAGCATATTGAATACATGTTGCACAATGCTTGCACACAGTTACAGTTTTTGTTTTATTTCCGCTGTCATCATAGGTAACATGAAATCCAAAATGTTCCCACACAGCAGACTATATAAGACGCTAGCGCATCCTCCAACTCTGGGCAGCCTTCCTTTTCTCTCCCACTTACCATTTCTGCATGTGACGTCACCTGCAGCACTCCACACTCCACCTGAGGAGTGGTCGGCTCGGCGCCTCTCAAAATCTGACGAAAATCTTTTAAACTGACCTTTGTCGATCAAAAAAACAGACAGATTCAGCAACTGTATGGCCTATTTCTCGCTTTTCAGAGACACTTTTCGGTGAACTATTTTCGTAAAATACGAGATCGTATTCAGAACGAGACGCAATTATAGTCTGTTTTGAGCAGCAAGAACCACGTGACGCGTTCGTCCAATCAGCTGCCATGTGTTGCGTTCGTCACGCTCATCCCCCTCGTCGTTTCCAGTAAGTGTTTTAACATAGGTGTCGAAAGTGGGCACTACGGCAGTAAGCGGTTAGTGCACATTAACAGTGTACTGACGAACAGTACGACGCACACACGCTCCGAATCGAGACATGCAAACCGAGCGGTTCGGATATTTTTTCATGAACCGTACCACCCCTAGTGTTAACATTGTTGCATGTAACAACTACATGCTATTGCTAATGGCAGTAACATGTAATCTTGGCTGCTAGTGTTGTTAAATTCTCTCCAATTCTGAGTCACATTACTCCTGAAACATTTTCTGTTTATGCCATATTTGGTTTAAAAGCCTTTATCTTTTGACTGTAGAAAGTGCTGCTATATTCTATTAGTGTCTACTGCTAACTATAGCAGCTACATAGCTAACGGCAGAAAACAATGTCATCTGGGCTGCCAATTAGGGCTGAAATGATTCCTCGAATAACTTGAATAATTTGATTACAAAAAATCCTCGAAGCAAAATTCTTTGCCTCGAAGCTTCGTTAAATCAATGTAATTAAGGTTGTACGGCTCACTGTGTTTCTGCGCAGGTTGACGCTTCTGTGGACACAAGACTGACTTCACAGATTACAAATGAAGGAAGACGAAAATAGCGAGGGTCTAGAGAAGAGACAGGTGAGAGAAAACGACAGAAAGTTTGGGATCATTTTGAGCTGCAAACGTGCTACTACATCATCTCTGTAGAAAACATCCAGTCTACTCATCCATTCCACGGAACGAACCCGACACAAGGTAGCTAACAAACGTCTGCTGCTCTCGTCCATCGCGCAGATTTACACAACTAGCCTACAGCATGTTTTACCAACAAGCCAAAACGAAAGCTGTCTGTTTGTAGTCTAACTGTTTATTAGTTTGCCACTAATCTTTGGAAACTTAGCTGCTGCCGGAAACACAGTGAGCCGTACAACCTTAATTACATTGATTTAACGAAGCTTCGAGGCAAAGAATTTTGACTAACCACCAGAGCAAATGTCTTTTAAGATTGTGTGGGAGTGTATGCGTGCATGTGTAAAGAGGCACGGATTAGTATTTGAAACCAGTCATGCGACTGGTGATACAATGCCAAGAACTGGTTTGTCATTGACAGCGCAGGCTGTCGTGTTTACTTAGAATTGGCCATTGTGTTCTGGGGTTTCTTGTGAATATTTGCCCTAAGCAATAGACAGGTAGTACCTGTCTATTTCGCAGGCAAGCCCAGGCAACTCTGAAGTGACGCAGGAGTTTTCTACCTGGATTTTCTTTTTTTAACAAACATAGTGATTGGGTCTAGATAAAATAAGAAGCCTTTGTCATTATGTTACAATGAATAAAACGAAACTAATGCCCCTCCCAACGATGCTTAAAATAAAACTACATTGCACACATCCACATGTAACATAAGACAAACTACAACATCCATTCCCATTCATCATTAAACAAGTGCTGGTAGTTATATATAAAATATTGCAGAATAAAATGGATTGTAAAAACATTAATAAGAAATGTGAATATGGGTGCAGAGGCTTTATGTATGTAGATTTAAAGTCTGGATGGCTTTTGGAAAGTGTTCTGAAGTGAGGGGAGAGGGCAGCCGATGATTTTTTGTGGTGTTGATGACCCTCAGCAGAGCTTTTTTTGTCAGCTGCTGAGCAGCCAGTAGGGCTGGGCCATATATCGATATTATATTGATATCGTGATATGAGACTAGATATCGTCTTAGATTTTGGATATCGTAATATCGTGATATGACATAAGTGTTGTCTTTTCCTGGTTCTAAAGGCTGCATTACAGTAAAGTGATGTACTTTTCTGATCTTAGCAGACTGTTCTAGCTGTTCTATTATTTGCCTTTTCCCCACTTAGACATTATGTCCACATTACTGATGATTATTTATCTAAAATCTAAGTGGGAAGATATTTAGTTAAAGCACCAATTGTCAACCCTAGAATATCGCTGCAATATCGATATCGAGATATTTGGTCAAGAATATCGTGATATCTGATTTTCTCCATATCGCCCAGCCCTAGCAGCCAGCATACCACACTGTGAGGCAGTATGTGATGATGCTCTCTATTGCAGGGTCATAGAAGGCTGCCAGCAGCTTTACACACAGGTTGTTTCTCCTAAGAACTCTCAGGAAGTGCAGACGCTGCTTAGGGGAGTACGATTCAGAAAATGTTACGCTTCGATTCCATTTTTAGGCTCACGATTCGATTCAATATTATATTATTCAATATATTCAATATATGCAACACTTGTATCCAAATGAATTGTGTTATGGAGTTGTCATTAGCTTCTGTGCTGTTAGCCCCCTCCATTGAGCCACAGGGACTTGCTGTAACGTTAGAGCACTCTAATGGGTGTTTACCTTTCATTTGATCGTGTTTGCTTGCTACGTTGCCATCCTCTTGAACAACATTAAACACAACATATAGTTCTTGAGTGGTTTCATCTGCCCTGTTTAAGGAGTTGAAACTCCCCGGCAGCTACAGTAGCACTGTATATAAAAGCAAATAACAGTGTTGCACTAAACTCCCTGCTTAGTTGTATTAATGATATTAAGTTGTGGCTTTCACAAAGCTTTCTTAATTTGAACAAAGATAAAATGGAAGTGTATTTTCAGTACTTTAAGCACGCAAAATGGTCCAGCATTGAGTTTGGCAGCTCTGGCATTATACACTAGGTCAGCTGTCAGACCTCCATCTCACGCCTTCAACTTGTTCAAAAAGCTTTGCGTGAGCACAACCGGTCATTGCGGTCTTCAAATCAGCTGAGTTTTAGAAGTCCCAAGGTCAGGGTATAAACGGTGGGGTGATCAGGCTTTTGCAGTTGCCACCCCAAGACTCTAGAACAAGTTACCCCCTGATATTTTCACTATTTCAGATGTAGCTCTTTTTAGATCCAAACACAAAACCTATTTGTTTAGACTTGCTTTTAATACCTAGTAGTGGTGTGACAATTTCACTCTCCTGTTTCTTTGTAACCTTTTCTGATTTTACTGTGTTATGTTTCATTCTTTTTTATTGTATGATATGTTGTTTTATACTTGATTCCTGATGCAAAGCACTTTGGATACCTGTGTTGTTGTAAAGTCCTATATAAATTAATCTTGATTTTCTTTTTTGATTGATTTGATTAACCCTATTCATTCTAAGTTTTTGACACCATGAGATGTCAGAACATAAGACATCATTGCTTCCAACTTGTTAATTTTATACATTCAACAGTAGGCTATATGTAGGCAACATTCACTGTTTGGCCTCAGGGATTACTCACTTTGTAAAACAAAGTACATAAAAATGAACAAAAGGAAAAAATAAAAATCATTATCCATATGTCCATTGAAATGAATTGCTATATCAAGACACATCAAGATATGCTGTGTTAAAGTGTATTTTTAAGAATACATGTGTGTTTACTTTGTGAACAAAGGCTATTCAAAATGAGGAAATGGTGATGCTTTTAGTAAAGCAATGTTTGGGCAGCGCCATAAACAAGTTGGGCCAGGGAAAAGGAAATATAAATTCATTCTTGTGTTTTATTTGTGTACATTTACTGGTGAGTAACTGAATCAGTCAAGTGGGAGTTTCCAGTCAGTCACCACTGAAGATCAAGTTATAATCAACAATCAGGTTAGATAGATAAGTTTCCTCTTAGCTGCATTACTAGCGCTACTTTTACTGTAAATGCTTTATTTATGTTCTTCTGACCTGGGGTTATGTTGTAAAAGGAAAAGTTTAAACATAAATCCATATATTACTTATTTGCAGTCAATTGGAGCATATGAGCTACGTCACATACTTTGACAAAGTCAATCTTATAATAAAATTACTTATACTGTGATATAGCTTTTAAAACAAACAAATATGAAAGTCTCTCAATTCTGTTTAAGGGTGGATGTTTACATTTAAGTACCTCATGTATTGTTCCACAATTTGTAATGAGTCCTGGAGAATGTATGTATTTATGTTATGTTGAACATGCATGATTTCAAATACTAACATTGAATCAAATGAGCCTGTGTAATTTGTAAAGTTGGCTTTTAAAATGTTTTTCATTTTTCCAGCCTGTATATTGATTGTATAATTAAGTTTCACTACTCCTTATTATTCTTTAGATGGCCAGAGATACAACTCCAATGGGTGCCCATGTTGCTGTGGTTCTGCTGGATGTGTAAGTAGAAACTTACCTTTTACACATATATACACGTGCAGTGGATATGACGCATTCCTTTGGTGTGGGAGATCTGGGTTCAATTCCCACTGCGATATATCAACCAATGTGTCCCTGAGCAAGACGCTTAACCCCTAGTTGCTCCAGAGGCGTGCAGCCTCTGACACATATAGCAATTGTAAGTCGCTTTGGATAAAAGCGTCAGCTAAATGACATGTAATGTAAAAGATTCTCAAGATTCAATACTTTATTGCCATACAACTCAGTTCAAGTTGCTAGGAATTTGCTTCAGTGTGCTCATGACATGACATCAACACAATACAACAAAAAAAACATAGCGCTAATATATACACATATGGTATCCCACATGGGATCACACTTAACACAGGCAGATAAAAAAAGGCAGATAAAAAAGGGGACACCAATCACTACATACCTGGATGACAGTCCAGGAGGCTAAAATAACAGCTATCAAGTTTAAAGTGACACATTGCATAGGGATGCATAGCGCAAATCCACAACTTTGCAATAAATAGATAAAAATACCGCTAGTATGGGTGGCATAAAAAGTAATATTAGAAAAACCGGTGTGAAGAGATGTACAATTTACAGGCACCTTAGGGGAACCTTTTTTCATGAGGTGCTGGTACAGAGATGGAGAGCTGTTTAGTGATTTAATGGCTCTGCAGTATGTGCTGTTGAGAAACGGGAGGTTCTTGTCTTAATAGCTCTCAACCTTCTCCCTGATGGGAGGATGGTGAAAAGGGAGTTTGCAGGGTGAGTCATCTTGTAGGATCTTTAGGCCTTTTCGGTGGATACGGGCCTCGTAGATCTCACAAATGGGGGAGAGTTTGCAGCCAGTGATTTTTGAGGCTGTGTTGACTACCCTATCCAGCTGCAACATCTGCTGGATAGTAGAGTTGCCATACCAGACAGTAACAGAAAAAGTAAGGACACTCTCGATGATGCTCGGTAGAACTGTAACATCCCCTCGCAGGCTACCCCAAATTTCCTCAACTGGCGAAGAGAAAAAAAGCCTCTGATGGGCTTTTTTGATAATGTTGGTAATGTTATCCTCCCATTTTAAAGATGATGATATTGTTGTGCCTAGAAACCTAAAACTGTCCACCCGCTTCGCCACTTCTCCATTGATTTACAAGGGCAGGGAGGGCTTCCCACTTCTGTGGAAGTCGACCATTAGCTCCTTAGTTTTTGAGACATTTAACTCTAAGTTGTGGTTGGAACACCATTCAATCAGTGAGAGGACCTCATTTCTATAGGCAACATCATCATCCCCAGAAATCAACCCCACCACCGTTGTATTATCTGCAAATTTAAACATTTTAACAGAATCACTGTGATGTACAGTCATTAGTATACAACGAATATAGAAGAGGTGATAAAACACACCCCTGGGGGGCACCAGTGTTGATGTAAAAATGTAATGTAATTATTTAAAAAATGAATATTAAACATTATTAAACACACAATAGTACTTAAAAGAAATATCTTTAATGTTTAGAAACAACATACATTACTCTTACACACAGTACATATTCTTACTGTAGAGCACCTGGAATATAACCGTAACAATCCTTTTAACCCTCTGAGGACAAAAGACGCACTGGCGACTCCAAGCGATGTTTGACAACACTCCTCACAAAGCAATGTTACAAAATTTCATTTTAGACATGTATTTACTATTTAATTCATATATTGCATTACTTTTTGTGAACCTAAGACTTTTGTAAATGCATTTGAAGCACCAAAACAATTAAGTGTAGGTATGTTTTCACAAAAGATTTGAGAAATATTTCCACTTCAGGGCCAAATTATCTCTTATACATTGCTCTGGACACACTTTTGGGCGTTACTATACAGAAAGCGGAGTTTGTTTGGAACATTTTAATATGAAACGCATGGGGATCAGGTTATATGCATATACCCCTAAAAGGAGAATTCAAGAAGATATGTAAAAATGCCCTCAGACCTCAGAGGGTTAAAGTGGTAAAACTCCACCTTTTGACTGTAGGATCCCCGTAGCGCTCATTAAATATTATTCAGACATTTGCACAAGGTTAATAGCCAGCAAGCAGTACTGTTCCTATTGCTCAACAACATTCTTCCCTCCTGTTGTATTTCATGAGCCATAGTCTGAGGTGGTTGTGGAAGCGTGAAGGCCATAAACTTGGATTGCTTTATGCATCTTGATTTGTGGCAACAGCTTAACAAATGTCTTGATGTAAAGTTGGGGCGATGGATTGGGTCTGATCATTGAAAGGCTTAATAATCTCACAAGGATAAGGGAATCAACTTTGCCTCAAGCATGGCCCAGCTGCCAAAATATGACCACATTAAGCAATTTATTTAGGGGAGAGCAGAAATAGTGTATTTTCACACTGCACTGGCCCAGTGGAGAGTGAGGGTTTAGAGGTCAGAGTAGTGACAACATTTTGGGTACAGTAGTTTATTTGTGTTGGCAGTATCAGATCAAGTGTTTGTATCAACTTTATAAGTGGCCCACAACAGCATGGGTTCCTGACCCAGACAAAGTTCTCTCTAAGAGGATGAGAACATACAACACATTTTTCAAGTTTATCTTGTAATCCCATGTGTACATTAAAGGTTTATTGGTTTCTGTAAATATTCTTGCTGTCCATACTGACTGCAAAGAGATCCCTTCTTAAAGCGTAAAGTGTTCCTGGACAAAATCTGCAGTCCTTGCTTCAGTAATCTGAGTTAGATGAATCTTCCAAAGTTAATCTTTTTTAGTACTAATTTCTTACTATTCCTTTGTTGTGACTCAACCAGAAAACAGTCCATGAAAGCACAAACGGGGAGTTTTCTTCTATTGAGATTCAACCAAAAACACATCCAATCAACATATGGGCATGTGAGTATTGACTTGAAGAAATGTGAACCCAAATTCCTACAAACTTAATGAATTTGTTCGGTTGACGCACATATTCCAGATCAGGGTGTTTTGTAAGGTCATAAACTGTCCTAGCTTGCACTAGGTAGATGGTATGCTGAAACAGTCACAAGCCTATCAAGTTACACCCAGCCCATTTTCGTTCTTGTATTTGAGTAGCTCAACGTGGAATGTGCTCGAGTTTATTTAGATTATTCCTTATTCACAAGAAAAGTGGTTTCGGTTGTTTTGCCTTTGAATAAAGGTACCAGACAGGCAGGTTTGTCTACATTTTTCTGTCCTTGATGCATGCATCAGTGTATCACTCTCTGAGCACAAGGTGATCACATCCTTATCAGTCCCTCCAGGATTTCGCAGCCTTTTTTTGAGATTGTTGAGGCCCAAAATGCCTGAATTTGCGGCAGCTTTTGTAAAAGATTGCGAAAAAAGTTGCGATGTCTTGTGTATTTTTGTTGCAATGAAGTTGCTAGAGACAGTGAAAATTGCGATATTTTTATTTATTTTTTATATACTTCTTTAAAAATAAAAGGAAACTTGTTTCTGGGAGAATAAAACTACTCCGGGCTGAGTTTTCCTAGTAACCTTATAATATGAAAATGGCTGGTGGATTTAAGACAAAAAAATAATGTATTGAATTAATCAAATTTGAACATTTCTGTCAATGGATTGTTGATCTTTTCATTGTTAATACCTCCTGGCCTGGGACACACATTAATACAGTTTCATAAAGCCCTTATTGGACTTTAACTTATTGCAGTTACAATAACGAGCGTAGCTGTCCTCTATAAGTCATGGTGTACGTCTCATCTCCGGTTTTTCCTGCATCGTGTGTGTGTGCTGTTAATCTGCTCTAGCTTTTCCAATGTTTCAGACACAGATATGGTTATAATAACGGCCCAATATGATGTGATTTTTATTTATTGAAAAACATCACATTTTTTTGAGGGAGGTCCCCTAAACCCCTGACCAAAAACCTAGGGGAAACAATTAGTGATAATTGAGTGACTGTTTTTGTGTAACTGTCCAGATGTGCTTGGGTTTGTGGTGTTAGGATTAAGGCAGGCTTTGGTTTGGTTTTCTAACCAGCCTTCATTCTTCAAATTCTGCGAGTTTCTTTAACTCGGACCTTAAAAGCTCTTCGTCCTCTTCCTCCTTGTCTACCTCCACCTCTATTCCATCAATGGTTTTCTGCAGCTGTTCCTTGATGCGGTTTAGCTCCAGCAGCCCATCCTGCAGGTCCCTACAAACCTCTCGAATCTTAGCAGCAAACTCTGTCTTGGCTCCCTTTTTTAACTCCATGGTATCCTTTGCCAGGAAAAAGATGTCTAGAGCCAGGAACAGACCTGACATAACTCCAGTGGTAACGCTCATCACTTGGGCGGCTTTAGCAGCACCCCCTGCAACACTGAGGACCTGAACAGTACTAATCAGGCTCTCTGTGTTGATCATTAAAGCCTTTCCGGCACGCCCGCCCTCCTTCATTACATGTTCAACGTTCTTGTTAAGGTGCTTCTTTGCGATGCTCTCAACATACTTCTCAAAGTTCCACTCTTGAAGCGTCTCCATCCCTTCCTGGCGGGTAGATAAGAGATTTTACATTAGGATTAATAGTTTATTTATTTATTTATTTTTTACTAAAACTGCAGATGGGCAGTATTTATTAACGAATAGGATTTGTTTACCAACCAAACTGGTAAATGGTAGGATTGAGGGTTGTCAATTATTTTATCATTATGCAGATTATCACTTCAAATTGCTGCTCTAGATTTTGGTTAGCATGACAACCTGCGTTTTAATAGTTGGCACAGGACTGGAAAACCAAGATTCCAGTGTACAGTTTAAAACGGGGATCCAACAAGTAGCATGGAGCAGGTTTCCAGTAGCTCGGCAATAGGTTGACAAACTGAGACAAAATTACCACAATATTAAAAGTGAGGTAGCTAACTTTGTGAGCCATAGAAGTGTAAAGTGGTAATGTTTTCTTGGACCTTGATGGGAATATTTTCAGTGATGTAGCTAATTATGTGGGCTAAAAGAAGTGTAAAATAGTCATGAACTTTGACATGAAGTAATGATTTCTCATAAGCTTTGGGTATTGTAATTTCATATGTGTACAAACAGTAGCTTCATTCAGCTTATGTGTGTTATGTAAATAAATAAGTAATGTGATGCAAGTAGCTCTTGGCCACTTTAGTTTTTTAAAGTAGCCCTTAGATGAAGAAAGGTTGGAGACCCCTGGTTTCGTTAAACACAATTATACTGAGATGCTGAATGTGGTTCTGGGCGACTTGGGAAGATGGATGAGTTTGCCTAATTCGCTCAGTTACAAAAGTAGACAATTTAGACTTTTGTCTCGAGATGTTAGTGGAAAAATATTGCAGTTCTCTGTCGCATATAAAAGGGGGCGGAATTATCTATGCACATAGGCGAATATGATTTCTCAAAGCTTAAAGAACACGAATAAAATGATCACAAGGTTATGTTTAAGCAGTATGTTTTTAAGATTTGCATGCAACTGACAAACTGCCTGTCTTATATCTTCTCACCTGCAAAAACTCTAGGCACTCCTTAATGTCCTTCATCTCCTCCTCGTAGTCTTTGATCGTCTGCTCCACCTTCTTGCGGTCTGTCTTTGAATGGACTGTGTCAGTGATGTTGGCTGAAGCAGATGCCACCCCACCTGCCGTAGCTACACCAATGCCTACAGCAGTGACGATGAGTGATGCTCCTGCTGTGAAGGGCGCCAAAATGAGGCCAGTGATAGTAGTGATAGACCCAGCAACACTGGCCACCCCACCACCGACACAGGCCTTGACTGTTTTCTTATGGAAACTATCAGCTGAATCAGCCAAAGCGAGCAGCTCCATGATTCGCTGCTGGAGTGAGGCACCGCGCTGGTTAAAAAAGCGAACAAAAAGTTGAGCTGCCATGAAGACACGATCAGCTGCTTGTTCCACCACTCTGAGACAAGGAAACAAGGAAAATATGTTAGAAAAACACTGGATTATAATGCAAATGTAAGTTTAAAAAAAAAAGGACCTAAATAACTTTCAATCAAGAACCATTTATGTATTGTATATAACAGTGCAGCATTAAGCTGCCACACTTTTGGTAAAGGTTAGTTCTGTAGACAAGATGAGTAATGTGTCAACCTTAGTTGTTAAGGATAAGCAAACTATTTTTTTTTAAGGTAGAAATGTCATATTTACTGTATATATTAAGTAGATTGTCTGGGATTTAAGCATAGCATTGTGATACAATGTTTTCTGTTAATATTGGCCTGTGCAACTCTTAATCCTTAGAAAATAAATTCTACAAGCAAATTCATAACTTCAAAATGCACTTACTCTTCAGGTTCATCGTTCTGGTTGGTCTGATTCCACTCATCCCAGCCTAACACACGAAAGAACGATTACAACTACAAGTTATAGTGTATAAGCAGGTTCCCCAATAAATTAACAAAACATTGTCAATATCAAGCATACCCCCTACTGTTCTCCACCACGCTAAAAGGCCTTCCTCATCCTGGAAGTCAACAATTTGAAACTCGTTAGAATAATTCCATATGTATTGTATTAAATACACATAAAACAAGCAGCATGTGATGTGACATAAGACCAGTGATGTTGATAGGTACGCGTCCTGCATCTCTGATGCATTAAAATCTGAAAGGACGTAGTAAACTCACTATTCATGTGTCCCTGATAACGCTACAAAAACAAAATCACAAAACGCGCGTAAGATAGGTCCCCAAGAGGTATGAAAAACGTGAGCACACACTGGTTACGGTTCTGGGCATATTGTTCGTCTAATTACAGCCTTGCGCTGTAGTGAAACCACAGTTGGCTGGCATGGACAAAGTGCTGTGTGCAGCTGTCAGTCTGCCTCTGTCTGCTGAATGAGGACATTAGGGATTTAGTGTTACCTGATAATGATGGAAAAAAAAGTGGTGGATAAAGGGCACTGAGCAACACGTGTGGCTTATGGTAGCAGCAATTCTTCCAAAATTAGGGTGCATTTACGTAGACATCTTAGATTCTCTGCCCGAGCCCGGCTAGGTCCGGCCCAAGGGTTGGGCCGGATATATTTAGATATTTGTAGTATATTTATAGATATTTTCCACCGCTATCCTCGGGCCGGGCCCTTGACCAAGCATTTGTGTTTTTTTTAATCATTACTTTATTAGCCTTATTCGGTGTGGAGCAAGCTATGCCTCTCCAGCTTCTCTCGTAGCTCTGGGTGTATGTTCTGCACTGACTTGAGTGTGAGGTAAACTGTTCTACATCGTGTCTCCCCCATCTGCAGCACTATTGTCAGCCAGCGCGTCAGCATGCAGACCATGCCGAAGGACAGTATTAATTAGGTGATCGAGGCAAGAAAATCTCCTGTATGGTTCCAGGGCTTTGATTATGTTGCTGCCTTGATCCGTTACCCACACTATTTGGCTGAGGGAGCAGTTAGGGTCGAGTTTAGGTTAGAGGGTTTTTTTTACGTTTCTTCATTCGGATCCATTTGCAATCCATTCCAGTCTGAATAAACAAACAGCGCAGTTTACATACTTCGTTGTTGTTACATTATTCATTAAGATCATTCTAAACAGATTTCTATACATATACTCGGAATTGTAGTTGAGAACGTCACTTATAACGGCCCACGTATTAAAAAAATGTGTCAGGCCGGGCTCGGGCTTGATTTTTTGGGCCCGATTTAAGCTCTAGTCTGTTGACAGCACACTGA